>CM056053.1:19740832-20142114 GCA_029574335.1 Rana kukunoris
TCCTTGCCTTTCCAGTTGGCACTAAAGTCCATATGACTTAGTGCATACATGAGGTAGTAACCCCGTTTCCATTTCCTGAGGGAAATCCTGTTGCCTGTTGGTGTGGGTTGAGGACTGGAGTAAAAAAACCATAAATATGCATTCCATTGGAAACCATCAAATACTTAACCCATCATTTTCTTTCTATATTGTCAAAAGCATTGGACGCAGCCATTACATGCTGTAGATGTAATACTGTTCTATTGGGTTTGGTCAGGATCTGTGCGGCGACACCCAGGAAACCAAAAATTGCTATCCAATACTTAAACTCCCTAAAATTTTTATTTTCCCCCCGGTCCTTCCCCAGGTATACAAATCCACCAGTAAGCATTCATGTTGATAAATTGTACTCGCCGATGTTGGGGTAATTGCCGTAGAAAAGCAGAAAATTATATCAAAAAAAACTCATAATTGTATTTTTCTTTTCCGGTATTCCACTAGAGCATCAATCTTTTGCGCAAACAACAATAAAAATGTGGTCGTATGTTGTCCCGAAAATATGGTATGGCGCCAACAGGAAAAAAAAAAATGTTACCAATAGGTTTTTGGGCGTAAATTTTTCCATTTTTGGCACCAAGAACCATTTTTGTTTATACAAAAAAGGTAAAAACCCGCAGAGCAGGCTCCGCATAGAAAAAAACAAAAATTGTGGCAAAAATTATTCCATTAATTTTTTTTTTTTTTTGTTCCTTTTCTGCGCAAAAAAATAAAAACCGCAGATGTGCAAATACAAAAAGGATAATGTCCTTGCCTGCATGTGGGCCGTGACTGGCAAAAAAAAGCAAACTGGCGATAAACACAAGAAAGAGAGCAAATTGTAAAAGTGTACCCCGCATTTTAGACAAATGGGTTCGCTTCGCACCAATGCCCCCCCAGGCATGTTCGCCCATATACCCAACCAATTTCTAGCTTCATTTCCTTATTAAATAGGCCTATCAAAATACACCTGAACCAATTTTCACCGTGAATAGTATATTCCTCGGCCACTGAATAAAATCCAAGAGAATCATTCCTTTCAGGAAGGACTGACAGGTGCAGCCGAGTGCCAATGCTTTGGCGTTAAGCAAAAACATAAGAAATGTATCAAATACTTCTACCATAAAATTTCCTTTTTTCCTTTTTTGTCCTCCATTATGCCATTGGCAGTACCAACAGCACGTACTTAGGCAGCACCATGCGCATCCTTGACTACTTGTTACCTATGCCTTCCTTGTTACCTCTATTCCTTCCAGGCAAATCCACACGCATGCATGTTGGCCTGGCCAGGGAAAATGGAAAATAGTGTAAGTCAAATTAATATGCAAACCATAAAATTTGTATTGTTGTTTCCAGGGTGCAAAAATCACACACAGCATACCAAGGTAGTACATTTTGTAGTGGCACGAAATCCGCCCAGACTGTATTAAATCGTG
The DNA here is from genome assembly GCA_029574335.1 of Rana kukunoris. Classification (NCBI taxonomy): domain Eukaryota; kingdom Metazoa; phylum Chordata; class Amphibia; order Anura; family Ranidae; genus Rana; species Rana kukunoris. The sequence continues at coordinate 19,742,284 of CM056053.1, forward strand.
CTTGCCATGACTTGCACCAACCTCAAAACTGCGTGCATGTAGCCATGTTGGTGCCGCAGGTTTTCAGAAGGCAGAAAATAATGCGTCAAATACTTGTCTGTAATTTTCACTTTACTGTAGTCCCTGCCACCTAGCCAAAGTAGATCCATGGCGCATTAGGAGTGGTAGTCCACGCTAGCCCCTTCCCAGCCCCCGAAGGAGGCTGTAACGTGAGCCAATGTCTTTCTGGTGGGGGGGGCTCGCCTGCAGCCAGGGGAACAATGAACCCAATTCAGGCCCCGCGCTTAGACAGCTGTCGGATGACTGCAACCAGCGCTCGGCCCTGATGACGTCCACAAGGATTGCGTCAGGTGACGGAATGTCACATCACAGAGACGCTGCAGGAAGTGGTGCAGGGAGGCGAGAAGCTAGGGCGTGTCCCACGTGGCGCGCTGTAGAGCGCGCAGCCTGGTGAATCCTTGTATTGTCCGAGGGGGATCTTGTTATGCACGGCTGGATCACCGATCTGCATGCAAAATGGGGGGCAATATAGTGTGGCCCATGTTGGGGGCGGATGCAGGTCTTGTATGTGGGGCTGGGGGGGGGGATCAGTGTATAGTATGATGTCCGTCATAGATCATGGGGGATCGTGTCATATATGTGTCACCCATGGGGGGGATCAGTGTATAATATGTGTCACCAATGGGATCAGTGTATATGTGTCACTGGACTCATGGAGGTATATATGTGGAGCGGGGAATCTGTGTACCATGTGTACATAGGACACCAGTGTATATATGTGTCACCATGGGGGGGGATCAGTGTCATATGTGTCACCATGGGGGGATCAGTGTATATGGGGTCACCATGGGGGGATATAGTGTCACCATGGGGGGGGATCAGTGTAATATGTGTCCCATGGGGGGATCAGTGATATATATGTGTCACCATGGGGGGATCAGTGTATATATGTGTCACCATGGGGGGGGGATATCAATGTGTCACCATGGGGGGCATCATTTATAAGCACACACTGGGGGGGGGATCAGTGTATATATGTGTCACATGGGGGGGGATCAGTGTATATATGTGTCACCATGGGGGGGGATCAGTGTATATATGTGTCATGGGGGGGGGATCAGAATATGTGTCACTGGGGGGGGGATCAGTGTATATATTGTCAAAATGGCAGTGTATATAATGTGCACGGGGGGGTGGTGTATATATGTCACCTAGGGGGGGAGTCAACTATGTATTCATCAGTGCCAGGAATCAGTGTATATATGTCACTGTGGGGGGGGAATCAGTGTATATATGTGTCACCAGGAGGGATCAGTGTTATATAGGTATCCATTAAAGGGGGATATGTGTCACCAGAGATGAATGTAATAATACCACAGGGGGATCAGTGTATATTGTGTCACCAGGAGGTCAGTGTATATATGTGTCACCAGGGGGGGCAGTGTATATATGTGTCATGTTGGGGGTATCAGTTGTATAGTAAGGTCAAATAGGTAGAGAAGATGAGCCACCTTTACCAGTCCAGCAGCAATCCATCATTGGCCCACCCCCCAAGGAGTGAATTCCAAATGTCCCCCCCTTCCCCCCCCGCCCCCCCCCCCCCTTTTGCGCGTTGCGTCTTCACCGGGCTTGGACTTCGGGCTGAAGCCCCTGGTCTTTTTACTCCTAGCAACTGAGGTAGTAATTTGCATGAAAAAAGAAAAACAACTTTTAGTAAAAGGCATTGCTTTGCCGCAAAGGCTGTATCCTATGCATATTGGGGTGTTTGCCAGCTGGCGCTGATAAACAAGTCTATTGGCATCAAAACTAGAACATGTTTTTCTCATCTCTTTCTGGCCATGTGGTGACAGTGTGGTCCAAGTGCAAATAGAAAAAAATACTTACCAAAAATTTGTATCCCCCGTACTTACCATGAGGTAGGGCAGGGGGTTGGTGCACATAACACATGTATGGTTTCCATTGACAAGTTCCAGCCGATTGAACACCCAAATTTGGTAATTTATCATAATAAAGCCAGAGAAATGTGGGTTGTGTGTGCGGTACCAAAAATCAGACAACTTGGTTAATAAATATCAGGAAAAATCACCCCAGTTCTTCCCTGCAGTTTTACAACGATAAACATAAAATTGTCAAATATTTCCGTCTTTTCCATTGAACAAATATGGTAAACATGTGGTAATGGGTTCTGGACCACAAAATAAAAATTAAGGTGTAAACCCACCATAATTTCCTTTTCGGGCAAAAATCCAAAGAAATAAAATACATAAAAGAAAATAATTTTCCAAAAACACAACGAAAATAAAAATTGTGCAATACCACCGTAACTTTCCAAAAAAAAACAAAATTGTATCAAAAAAAAAATTTAAAATACTTACCATAATGTATTTTTCCAGGTATAAATAAAACAGCATACATTTGGTAGTGCACTAATGTTGGGGCCAGGAAAGCAAAAATTATGTCAAATACCCAGTAAGATAATTTTTACCTGGGTTGGTTGTGCTGCATGCCGTGGTGGCCACACATGCCCACCGAAAAACCTTACCACACTTCAGGCCCGCGCTACCGTGGTAATACCACAACTGCGCAGGCGACTATCGCTCATTTGCAGGGAGTGTAGGGTTACGCGCTTACCCCGATGGACTGCGGGGTGTGGTCGTGTCCTACATGGACTGGATTGTACAGTCGCAGCTAACCGGCCAATCACCATGGAGTGGTAACCGCTTTGCGGGAAGACTATCCGTTGTGCCATGACCTTTGCATAGATCGTCTCTCATTGCCGATTACACAAGAGTGGGGGGTGGGGGGTGGGGGTGGGGGGGTCCCTGGGGGGGGCCAACCATAGACAAATCGGCACCCCCCAGTCCGCTACCCCACAACTTTGGAACACTTGGCATACACATTTCCACACCTCACCCCATGATTACCCCTTCCCCGCCAGTCACAAGTTAGTATCTTGCTTGCAATTTATAACCTCAGTCTATAGTACCGCACTGCAGTAAATGTGTGTAATGGCACCGTAAATGTGTTCAGTTCGGATGGGTCCGCCATGTGCATGATCAAGGTTCCGATTGCCGCTTTATACTATTATTGTTTATAATACAATAATCAACACCAAGCCACAACGGGCTCCGTATGGCGACTACACATTATATTTATTATTTCTGTACACCTACCGAAGGTTTGACAGGTTAAAAATGGGCCAATTGGTTAATCACCTGTCCTTCATCTGACCCTCAAATGATTTCCAGAAGTGATTAGGAGAAAAACTGATCTCTGTAAGTTCTTTGCCTGTTTTGATTTATAATTACAAATCCACCTTCCTTCTATTGAACTTCTCTCATTTGTGTTCGAAGATTTCATAGGTTAGGGTTCCTTGATAATGATTAGTCTTTCTTGATGACTCAGATAATCTTGTATGAGGCCCCATGTGGATGAATGTGGTCCTTTCGGCGTGGTGGCACCAGTGTGTCTACTAGAAAGCCCGGTGGAAGAGGGGGTGGTTAATGGATAAATGTACAGTGAGCTGTAGGGTTGTGTGGGAGATTATCCTTGTAGTCGCCTAAAATCTCCAGTTGTTCTCGTAATCAAATAAAGCGTACAGCTTGTGTAGTTAACAACGAGTGATGAATGGGAAAAACCAAGTTTGTACAACTGAAGACTCTGGGCTCTCGGTGGTGAGCTTATAAGGACTGGCATAGTAACTTGCCAGGGAAAACGTTCCCCAACGGCTGATGCCCTCTCACTACTTGGGTAGCCGTACATTGGTTGGCAGCGGTGGGATGGTCCTTTTCCTATGCACCTATTGAATGTCCCGGTATGCCAGGCTGAAAAGAACCAACTGATTTATTAACGTAGAGTCTAACTCACGGATGGAGCTGATAGCAGATTTTTACTGGAGCACCAAATGGATGGATCCATGGAAGGAGCGGAGCCTCTAGCACCTCAGCGAGGAAGATGTAATTACGGATATTGTACAGCGGAGATTATCCTTGTATCCAGAAACGTCGGAACTAATAAACCAGCTGTTCCGGGAAGCAAGAGAGGAGAAAAACCAAGAGGACAGAGTGGAAGAACGCACATTACACACGCAGTCCTTGTCCTCAATCGCAACGTTCACAAAAGAAAATACCGTTCACTTGCATTTAAAGCTTTTGTAGAAAGTGTGGAGGAAATAGATGGATATTTGGCGGATTTTGAGAGACAGTGCTCACTGCAACCAGGTACCACCAGACCAATGGGTCACTATTTTGTCTGGGAAATTGTCAGGGCAAAGCCAATGAAGCTTTTCGGGCTCTTGCTCCAGAAGATATTTTACAATATCAGCAAGTGAAAAAGGCGCTGTTAACCCGATATGCCCGTAACCCCAGAAACCTACCGCCGTCGCTTCCGGGAATCCAAGAAGAAGGCTGGGGACTCCCACATGGAATGGGCCAAAACCAGTTACAAAGGGTGGCATCCCCATTGGGTCCAAGGGTGCAAGGCCAACACTGGGAGAAAAGTATTGCAGCTATTCCTAATGGAACATTTCTTCCAAGACCTGGCCGCAGACATACAGGACTGGGTACGAGATCGCCGTCCCGCTAACTTAAACGAGGCGGCGCGGCTAGCAGATGAGTACGCGGAAACAAGGAAAGTAGCCAGGGTACTACACGACTGGCTCATAAGTAGTAGAACCGTGTACTCCAACCAGCACCTCACGCCCAGAGTTTTCGGGCTCCAGTCCCACCAGGACCACCACGTCCTAAGGAACCCAACAACTATCCCCGGGATTCGTCTAGGGTGACGTGCCATCATTGCAGCAACACGGGCATATTGCTAGTTTTTGTCCTTTGAGAGCTACAAATAAAAACTGGAGACGCCCCGACATCCAACACAGAGGTCACTCCATCGCGGCCCTCTGCGGCCCACTGCCTAGAGACCGAGGTGGGCCCTGAGGAATGTCTGAGAATTTTTTGTGAGAGGCAGACCCAATACAAGCGGCCTCTCCAGATAACCGTCAGCATCACCATCAGGAGGTACGGGGTGAATGGACAGTAGCACAAGGCCTAAGAGTTACCGAGGCTACTATCGCTCTGATTCAAAAACAACCAGGGCACAAAAAGTCAGACTGTTCATTAAAATTTACCCAGGCAGTCCCAGTCATGGAGACAGCCAGAAAGGGGGAACCCCCACACATCCATGCCTGCGGCCCACGGCGTTGGGGAGGTAGAACATTTGGGTGTTCTGCATGAGGCAGATCCGATACAAGCAGCTAACCAGGACAACAGGCAGCAACACAGGCAGACTGTCTGGGTCAATGGAAAGGCAGCCAATGGATTACGTGATACGGGGGCCACTAGATCCCTGCTAAAGAAGAAACTTATCCCAGAGAAACCAGCACACCGGAGACACTGTAGCCGTAAGAGTAGCAGGAGGCACCGTTCTTCGGCTTACCGTTGCCCGGGTTCACCTGGATTGGGGGGTGGGTTCGGGACATGTGAATGTTGGGGGTGATGAAGGATTTGCCCAGCAGATGTACTACTATGGGGAATGATTTGGCCCCCCTTGTTTCTGCGTACGCCCCGATGTGCCCCGCTGAAGTCCACCACCGGTGACTACCTGTGCCCCAACCCCGCGTTGCTGGGAACCAACTCGCTTGCTGCTGAGACCCGGGTAAGACTACCTGCCCCGACATGTACTGTAGATCCAGCCCAATATCACAGTCTAAAATGGGAATGTGACAAGTTTGGCCAGTGAGAAATCGGAGATGCAACGACACTACGTTCATGTATTATGAGATGTCCCGTGGCTTGAACATTGAAATGCACAAACAGGCTGAAAATTGTCAAAAGGTTAAAAGGATTTGCGCTCAGGTGGTGCCTTATCTCTCCCCAAGAGCATCAGCAACAGGTTTTGGGAGCCATTGAGAGAGCAAAGCAAGTGACTGTTCCAGAACTGAATTCCATTATTCACCATCACCATCAGCTACCGACCTGGCAGATTTAATGGAAATGCCGATGGAACTGTCCAGGGACAAACGGAACTTTTCCTAACAGCAGACCGGACATCCCCAAGTTGACCCGAAAAGGATCAATCCGGGTCTGCCGGAGTGTTCCACAAAAGGGGAGCAGTGTAACGGAACTATGTATTCTGCCTGTACATCTATAATAATCATGCAGTGGGACATACAAGGAACCGAAGGACGTGTTACAATAGGATGGAATGATATCTGGACTACCTGAGATATGGATTATCCACATTATATTCTGAGATATCTGGAGGGCTGTTTTGGATCTGTTGGTTCTGAATTTAGAAGGTTAATTGTAGAGTGACTCTTTCACTGTTGAATTCTAAATGTCTCTTCTCTCTTTTGTGTATTGTATTACAAATTAACAGTCTCCTGTCTGTGTATTGAATTAGCATGTCATTTGTGTTCAGAAGAACTTGTCAGGCTTTTGCGGTGCCGAAATGCTTATCTATTGAAGGGGGTTATCTGTGGATTGAAGTCTATTGAGAAAGGAATGTGGTTTCTTTTGGCCTGGTGACAGTGTGTCTACTTGGGGCCCCCCTGTGGAGGGAGGGGGTGGAGACTTTCATTGTTCCTTGAGCACTCACCAGTTTTGTAACTAGATATAAACTAAGAAGTGTACCATTAAAGTTGTTGATGTTTGAACCCTTCAAAACGTAGTCATGGTCTCGTTCTTGAAAAGGGTATGCTATGGGAATATTATTCTGTTTGTTTTACAACTGGACCTGACTCTCCCTTGGGCTCTCGTGGATGAGCTTATACTGGACTTACTTGCATAGTAACTTTGCCAGGGAAAAGGACGTTCCCCAAACGGCTGATGCCCTCTCACTACTTGGGGTAGCCGTTTACAGCCGCCATTTCTAGTAAAAAAATAATAATAAGTAATTATAATTCTCTCCCCTATTTTGTAAGCGCTATAACTTTTTGCGCAAACCAGTCGCTTATTGCGTTTTTTTTACCAAAAATATGTAGAAGAATACGTATCGCCCTATACTGAGAAAAAAAAATGTGTTTTTTTTTTTAATTGGATATTTATTATAGCAACAAGTAAAAAATATTGTATTTTTCTTCAAAATTGTCGCTCTTTTTTGTTTATAGCGCAAAAAATAAAAATCGCACAGGTGATCAATTACACCAAAAGAAAAACTCTACTTGTGGGAAAAAAAGGACGTAAATTTTGTTTGGGAGCCACGTCGCACGACCGCGCAATTGTGAGTTAAAGCGACGCAGTGCCGGAAGCTGAAATTTTAACCTGGGCAGGAGGGGGGTGTAAGTGCCCAGTATGCAAGTGGTTAAATTGCATCAAATACTTGCCATAATTTTTTTTTCCAGCATCAATCCACAGCACATATATGTGGTCGTATGCTGTCATGTTGGCGCCAGGAAAACAGAAAAATGTTACCAAATACCTGCTGTAATTTTCCTTTCTTGGCACCAATCCGTGGTAGCATACAAGTGGTAGTATCCTGTCGTGCTGGCACTAGAAAAAACATAAAATTGTATCAAATACTTACCATCATTTTATTTTCCTGGCACCATTCGATGGCTGCATACATGTGGTAGTACCCTGCCATGCCGCTGCCAGTAAAACATGAAATTGCATCAAATACTTTCCATAATTTTCTTTTCCGGGCACCAATCCACAGCAGCATGCATGTGGTAGTGCACTGTCATGCTGGCACTAGATAAAATCATAATTGTATCAAATACTTAGCGTAATTTTCTTTTCCTGGCACCACTCAATGGCTGCATCGTGTGGTAGTACCCTGCCATGCCGGTGAAAAAAACATTAAAACAGAAAAACATTAAAATTGCATCAAATACTTACCATAATTGTCTTTTCCAGCATCAATCCACAGCAGCATACATGTGGTCGTATGCTGTCTGTTGGCACCAGGAAAACAGACATTTTTACCAATACATGCTGTAATTTTCCTTTTCGGGCATGTGGTAGTGGGCTGCCATGTTGTTGCCCGGGAAAGCAGAAAATTGTATTAAATACTTAGAATAATGTTTCTTTCCTGGCACCAATCCATGTGGTAGTGCCCTGCCGTGCTGATACCAGAAAAATGTAAAATTGTGTCAAATGCTTACCATCATTTTCTTTTCCGGGCATGTGGTAGTGCGCTGCCATGTTGGTGCCAGGAAAGCAGAAAAGTGTATCAAATACTTAGCATAATTTTCATTTCCTGGCACCAATTCATGTGGTAGTGCCCTGCCACACTGGCACACCAAAAAATGGAAAATTGTGTCAATACTTACCATCATTTTCCTTCTTGGCACTAATCTATTGCAGGCCTACTATCACATGAATTCTGCCATATTGGCACCAGGAAAGTAGAATATCCTTTACCCATGTATTTGATGTTTGGTGTAACGATCCTCTCTACCCATCCACCAATCCACATAAAATACAAGCACTTAGCCCATTGAGTCAGAACGCGGTCACTGCTGGGAACCAAGCCATCCAATGGATGAATCAGACAAGCTGACGCGCTCCTCATCTTCTGAAGAATGTATTATTCAGCTGAGAAGAATATTCGGAAATGCCGTACAAGTCGGGCCAAGTGATGATCTTGGATAAATCGCATTCCAATTCCACGACGAGGTCATTGTGGGATTTTAATGAGATGAATTTAACCCACGCATGTGTCAGAAGTCAAACCAATTTTAGCCATGGAGTGCTGGATATGGAGATGAAAAGACCAGAACTTTGTAAAACTTTGGAAAGCGTTTAAAGGGCCGGTTTACCACAAATGTGTGTAGCGCCCCTGTACTTCCAAGTACGGACGCTGTTTAAATTTAGAGGGGGTGAGAGAGTTACTTAGCTCTCATCCATGTGATTCATGTCAATTTTGTCACTGTGCTGTCGTTTCATTCTGTGTTCCAGGGATGCTTTTCCATCTCGGAGCAACAGGTGGCAGTAGTGGAGTCCAGTGGGAGCGCCTTCCTGCCAGCAGCCAATCAGAGGAGGTTTTCCCTCGTGAGGCATGCTGGGGGGGGAGGGTACTTCCGTGAGACGCCATTTTGGCGGGGAGGGGGGGTTTGAGGTTGGTTCCAGGTGCGGTACCCACCTTCAGGGTGTGCGGAAATCACGGGCCCCGGAGAAATGGCCTACCAGGCCAGGGGCGTACGTGCTACGTGTTGTCTTTGGCTCTGGCATACCTCCCAACCTGTTGTTGAGCGGGGGGGATCCGCGGATCGGAGTTGTTGAGCGGGGGGGTGCGCAGATCAAAGTTGTTGAGCGGGGGGTTCGCAGATCAAAGTTGTTGAGCGGGGGTTCCTTTTGCGGGATCTAAGTTGTTGAGTGGGGGGGGTTTCACGGATCAGGGTCGTTGAGCGGGGGGGAACCGCGGGACCGCTGGATTTACCAAGAATCACGGTAATCGCGGGGGGGCCGCTGAATCGCGCGAATCCAGCCCTGATCACGGGACCGCAGGATTTATCGCGAATCGTGGGACATTGCCGCGGAATCCGGGACGGTTGGGAGGTATGGGCTCCGGGAATATGCTGGTCCAGAGCAACTGAAGCTGCAATGGGACCCAGTGACTTATTGGGTCCCCAACCACCTTAAGAGAGGATCCCAAGTGAGTTGTGCTGTTCGGTGGGGAGTCAGTCTGAGGAGAGCCAGGAGGCAGGTGATCCAATAGGGCCTAGATGAGCCACCGGGGATCTGAGTGACGGGACACTGGGAGTTTGTCAGATGGCAACCTGTCATTTGGTTACCTTTTTTAAGAACTACCGAGCAAGATTGAGGCAACTATTTCTATTGAGAAGGAATCGCTCCATTAAGCTGCATTTCGAGAGCAAGGGCCCGTGGCAGAGGCACCACTCCTAATTCCATTGAGCCAAGTCTGTGGCAGAGGCTTGTTCTCCTTCTCAAGATTCGTAGTGACATTCCGACTGCCAGTTCTGTGTGAGAGACTGTCCGGGTGCATTATACCCACTCCGGCTGGAGTGGCGACGAAGCAAAGGTACCGTTGAAGCAGGACTACTTCTACAAATAATTAAGGCCTGAATATGCAACTTCTTCTTTCACCATCTTTGCTCTATTCACCTGAAGTTACCTGTTGCCGTGTTGGGCACAAGAATAAAAGCACAGAAAACGACACCTTGCTGTTTGGACATTCGATCATTGCTCACATAATCTGTTCTTCATCATACCCCTAGACATGCTACAAAGGTGACACGATGATCCCAAATCTATCCAGCGGCTCCTGAGGGGGTAGTGCTACATGTATATTTCAGGTACAGGTAGAGTCTATTGGTAATTATTCCCAGCTTATCCTGAGGGCAGAGCTGATCACAGATTGGAGTAAAGGGCCAATCACATCGGCTCTTTACCACGTGATCCAAACCTAGCTGATCACGATGTAAACATGAGCCGGTTATCGGCATTCCTTTCCTCATGCTGACATCATGAGGAGAGGAGACCCAATAATTGGATAGTGTGAAAGGGACCTCTAAACTGATCATCAGTGCAGTCCCAACATTGCCCACCAGTGCTGCCAATCAATGCCCACCAGTGCTGCCAATCAGTGCCAATCAGTGACTCCTCATCAGTGTCACCTATTAGTGCCCATCACTGCCCTTCAGTGCCACCTATCAGTGCCCACCAGTGCTGCCAATCAGAGCCCACCAGTGCTGCCAATCAGTGCCCATCAATTCTGCCAATCAGTGCCCACCAGTGCTCCAAATGCTAGGGGTACAATGTACCCCATTACCAATTCACATAGGGGGGCAGGATCTGGGGGTCCCCTTTGTTAAAGGGGTCTTCCAGATTCTGATAAGCCCCCCGCCCGCAGACCTGGCTGGTGGTTGTGGGGATGAGGCCCTTGTCCCCATCAACATGGGGACATCCTCCCCATGTTGAGGGCATGTGACCTGGTACGGTTCAGGAGAGGGGGGCACACGCTGTTCCCCCCTCTTTTCTGCGGCCGGCCAGGTTAACGTGCTCAGATAAGGGGTCTGGTGTGGATTTTTGGGGGAACTCTACGCCATTTTTTTTTTATTTGGGGTGGAGTTCCCCTTAAATTCCACACCAGACCTGAAGGGTCTGGTATGGATATTTGGGGGAACCCCACGTCGTTTTTTTTAAATTGACGGCAGGGTTCCCCTTAATATCCATATCAGACCTGAAGGGCCTGGTAATTGAATTTGGGGGGACCCCCACGCTTTTTTTTTTATGAATAAATTCTCTCTGAGAAGCCGACAATTCATTATAGCCGCAAGTCTGGTTTATATGTCTTTTTTTCTTTCAGAAATTACACTTTGTGCAGGGACTGTTCTATGTAAGGGAAACATGCGATATTACACATGCATACTTTACACACCCCTAGGTACAAAATTTAAAGGAATATTTCACTTTTATTTTTTCACTTTTAGCATTATTAAATTCACTGCTCCCGAAAAAAACTGGCATTTAAAAAACAAAAATTGCATTGATACATGTCCCCTGGGCAGGACCCGGGTCCCCAACACTTTTTAGGACAAAAACTTGCATATTAGCCTTTAAAATGAGCACTTTAGATTTCAAAACGGTCGAGTCCCATAGACTTTAATGGGGTTCTAAAATTCACAAGAACATTTGGTGTGTTCGCAAGTTCTGGTGCGAACCGAACAGGGGGGTGTTCGACTCATCCCTAATTAGAAGCTGCAGCAAGTCTGACAGCTCTTTCCTCCACTAACCTGACTGTCCTTGGCCCCGCCCCTTTCCTTAATTGGATTTCAGTTATTTTCAATATTCAATCATTAATGCTCAGTATCATATGTGGGCGTCACCCAGGGCGGTCTACATGCAAATATAGCCGGCCTTGTGAACGCCCACTCCTCCAGACTGAGACCCACCCAACGAAGCATTACAATTTGCATAACTCCTCCCAAGAGCCCGCCCACTGCTTTCATCAGAGCTTTTGACAGAAGTACTTTAACCACTACAGATCCGCACTATCGTCAAAAGACGTCTGCAGCGCGGACCTGAAGTCCAGGGAGGACATCTTTGGACGTCCTATTGTTTACATTACCCGCGCGCTCCGCTGGGGGGCGCGCAGCGGGTAAACACTGTGCCGTCGCCTCGCTGGGAAGCCGATGAGTAGGGATGAGCTTCGCATTCGATGCGAACTCAAGTTCGCATCGAACATCGGCCGTTCGATCGTTCGTCGAAAACGAACAAATATGGTCCTTCGCGCCAAAATTTGCATGACGCGCAACGGCCCATAATTCACTGCGGCGTTGCGCGCTGATGATTGGCCAAGCATACACTATGACCCCGCATGCTTGGCCAATCACAGCGCCCAAAAAACAAAGAGACCTAATTGGCCAAAGCCAGGGTGCTTTGGCCAATTAGGCCTCAGGGCTGTAGCACACGCCCCCACACTATAAAAGGCAGCCTCCCGGGCGGCCTCGTGTAGTGTGTTCCGGCTTGCCTTACAGACAAGTTAGACAGACAGTGAGTTAGAGAGAGAGAGATAGATAGAGACACAGGGGTAGATTCATGTAGAGATCCGACGGTGTATCTACTAATACTCCGTCGTATCTGTGTGATCCGACGCTCGGATCTATGCGGCTGATTCCTCGAATCAGGTTCCGCATAGATCTCCCTTAGAGCCGACTGGTGTAAGTGAGTTACACTGTCGGATCTTAGGCTGCAATCTCCCGCCGTCCGCTAGGTGGTGCTTCAGTTATTATACGCAAATGAGGAGAACCGCCGATTCAGAATCGAATGCCCGGGCGTCGTTTTTTTTTTTTACGTCGTTTGCGTTCGGCTTTTTCCGGCGGATCGTTACCCCTGCTATATGCGGGGTAAGTGCGGCGGATCCTATGTTAAGTATGGCCGTCGTTCCCGCGTCGAGTTTTGAATTTTTTACGTTGTTTACGTAAGTCGTTCGGGAATACGGCCATACGTTAATAGCGTTAACGACGAAAACAATGACGTCCTTGCGACGTCATTTAAAGCAATGCACGCTGGGAAATTTAGCCGGCAGGGCATGCGCAGTACGATCGGCGCGGGGACGCGCGTGATTTAAATAGTAAACTCCCCCTAGCCGCGGAATTTGCATTCCGCCGGGGGATTTACGATCCGCCAGGGCTACTTACGAGGCAAGTGCTTTCTGAATACAGCTCTTGCCTCAAAAACTGGTGCAGGCGGATCGTAAAAAAGATAGATCACGCGGATCAAAAGATCCGCTGATCTATGTGAATCTACCCCACAGTGTCTTTTCACATAGATAGATAGATAGATAGATAGATAGATAGATAGATAGATAGATAGATAGATAGATAGATAGATAGATAGATAGATAGATAGATAGATAGATAGATAGATAGATAGATAGATAGATCAGGGAGGCTACTAGTTAGTATAGTTAAATGTACAGTTTGTAGAGAATATATTGACATCCCTAGGAGTTGTCAATATATTTATAAACTGTATAGCTTAGCTAGTTCTGCTATTAGTATCTGTCAGGCAGGAGATTGTGCTTGATGCTCTAACGCAGGGATCCTCAAACTACGGCCCTCCAGCTGTTGCGGAACTACACATCCCATGAGGCATTGTAAAAACTCTGACATTCACAGACATGATGGGAATTGTAGTTCCTGAACAACTGGAGGGCCATAGTTTGAGGACCCATGCTCTAACGTGTTAGTGTACACGTGTTAGTTCATTGCACATAGACGCATTAACTGTTACTGCACGTGTGCTATTTATTTGCACAGAAACGCAGTCGCTCTGACTGTACGTGTGCTGTGACATACCACCTGAGCGCATTTGGGGTCACCGTACGTGTGCTGTGACACACCACCTGAGTGTGTGCTGGTATATACCACCTGAGCACAGATAGTGCCACTGTACGTGTGCTCCTATATACCACCTGAGCACAGTTAGTGCCACTGTACGTGTGCTCCTATATACCACCTGAGCACAGTTAGTGCCACTGTACATGTGCTCCTATATACCACCTGAGCACAGATAGTGCCACTGTACGTGTGCTGGTATATACCACCTGAGTACAGATAGTGCCACTGTACGTGTGCTGGTATATACAACCTGAGCACAGATAGTGCCACTGTACGTGTGCTGGTATATACCACCTGAGCACAGATAATGCCACTGTACGTGTGCTCCTATATACCACCTGAGCACAGTTAGTGCCACTGTACGTGTGCTGGTATATACCACCTGAGCACAGATAGTGCCACTGTACATGTGCTCCTATATACCACCTGAGCACAGTTAGTGCCACTGTACGTGTGCTCCAATATACCACCTGAGCACAGTTAGTGCCACTGTACGTGTGCTCCTATATACCACCTGAGCACAGATAGTGCCACTGTACGTGTGCTCCTATATACCACCTGAGCACAGATAGTGCCACTGTACGTGTGCTGGTATATACCACCTGAGCACAGATAGTGCCACTGTACGTGTGCTCCTATATACCACCTGAGCACAGTTAGTGCCACTGTACGTGTGCTGGTATATACCCTCTGAGCACAGTTAGTGCCACTGTACGTGTGCTGGTATATACCACCTGAGCACAGATAGTGCCACTGTACGTGTGCTCCTATATACCACCTGAGCACAGTTAGTGCCACTGTACGTGTGCTGGTATATACCACCTGAGCAAAAATAGTGCCACTGTACGTGTGCTCCTATATACCACCTGAGCACAGCTAGTGCCACTGTACGTGTGCTGGTATATACCACCTGAGCACAGTTAGTGCCACTGTACGTGTGCTCCTATATACCACCTGAGCACAGTTAGTGCCACTGTACGTGTGCTGGTATATACCACCTGAGCAAAAATAGTGCCACTGTACGTGTGCTCCTATATACCACCTGAGCACAGCTAGTGCCACTGTACGTGTGCTCCTATATACCACCTGAGCACAGATAGTGCCACTGTACGTGTGCTGGTATATACCACCTGAGCACAGTTAGTGCCACTGTACATGTGCTGGTATATACCACCTGAGCACAGTTAGTGCCACTGTACGTGTGCTGGTATATACCACCTGAGCAAAAATAGTGCCACTGTACTTGTGCTCCTATATACCACCTGAGCACAGCTAGTGCCACTGTACGTGTGCTCCTATATACCACCTGAGCACAGATAGTGCCACTGTACGTGTGCTCCTATATACCACCTGAGCACAGTTAGTGCCACTGTACGTGTGCTGGTATATACCACCTGAGCACAGATAGTGCCACTGTACGTGTGCTGGTATATACCACCTGAGCACAGTTAGTGCCACTGTACATGTGCTGGTATATACCACCTGAGCACAGATAGTGCCACTGTACGTGTGCTCCTATATACCACCTGAGCACAGATAGTGCCACTGTACGTGTGCTGGTATATACCACCTGAGCACAGTTAGTGCCACTGTACATGTGCTGGTATATACCACCTGAGCACAGATAGTGCCACTGTACGTGTGCTCCTATATACCACCTGAGCACAGATAGTGCCACTGTACGTGTGCTCCTATATACCACCTGAGCACAGTTAGTGCCACTGTACGTGTGCTCCTATATACCAACTGAGCACAGATAGTGCCACTGTACGTGTGCTGGTATATACCACCTGAGCACAGTTAGTGCCACTGTACATGTGCTGGTATATACCACCACCTGAGCGTGTGCTCCTACAGAGCACAGATTAGTGCCACTGAGCACAGATACGTGTGCTCCTATATACCACCTGAGCACAGATAGTGCTGGTATATACACTGAGCACAGATACGTGTGCTGGTATATACCTATAAACCACCTGAGCACAGATAGTGCCACTGAGCACAGATACGTGTGCTGGTATATACCTATATACCGTGTGCTGGTACCTGAGCACAGCTAGTGCTGGTATATACACTGTACGTGTGCTCCTATATACCACCTGGTATATACCACCTGAGCACAGTGTGCTGGTATATTCCACCTGAGCACAGATGCCACTGTACGTGTGCTCCTATATACAACCTAAGGTATATACCATATACCTGAGCACAGTTAGTGCCACTGTACATGTGCTGGTATATACCACCTGAGCACAGTTAGTGCCACTGTACGTGTGCTCCTATATACCAACTGAGCACAGATAGTGCCACTGTACGTGTGCTGGTATATACCACCTGAGCACAGTTAGTGCCACTGTACGTGTGCTGGTATATACCACCTGAGCACAGTTAGTGCCACTGTACATGTGCTGGTATATACCACCTGAGCACAGTTAGTGCCACTGTACGTGTGCTCCTATATACCACCTGAGCACAGATAGTGCCACTGTACGTGTGCTCCTATATACCACCTCAGCACAGTTATATACCACCTGTGCCACTGTACGTGTGCTGGTATATTCCACCTGAGCACAGATAGTGCCACTGTACGTGTGCTCCTATATACAACCTAAGCACAGATAGTGCCACTGTACGTGTGCTCCTATATACCACCTGAGCACAGATAGTGCCACTGTACGTGTGCTGGTATATACCACCTGAGCACAGATAGTGCCACTGTACATGTGCTCCTATATACCACCTGAGCACAGATAGTGCCACTGTACGTGTGCTGGTATATTCCACCTGAGCACAGATAGTGCCACTGTACGTGTGCTCCTATATACAACCTAAGCACAGATAGTGCCACTGTACGTGTGCTCCTATATACCACCTGAGCACAGATAGTGCCACTGTACGTGTGCTGGTATATACCACCTGAGCACAGATAGTGCCACTGTACGTGTGCTCCTATATACCACCTGAGCACAGATAGTGCCACTGTACGTGTGCTCCTATATACCACCTGAGCACAGTTAGTGCCACTGTACGTGTGCTGGTATATATCACCTGAGCACAGATAGTGCCACTGTACGTGTGCTGCTATATACCACCTGAGCACAGATAGTGCCACTGTACGTGTGCTCCTATATACCACCTGAGCACAGTTAGTGCCACTGTACGTGTGCTGGTATATACCACCTGAGCACAGATAGTGCCACTGTACGTGTGCTGCTATATACCACCTGAGCACAGATAGTGCCACTGTACGTGTGCTGGTATATACCACCTGAGCACAGATAGTGCCACTGTACGTGTGCTGCTATATACCACCTGCCTGAGCACAGTTAGTGCTACTGTACGTGTGCTGGTATATACCACCTGAGCACAGTTAGTGCCACTGTACGTGTGCTGGTATATACCACCTGAGCACAGATAGTGCCACTGTACGTGTGCTGCTATATACCACCTGAGCACAGTTAGTGCCACTGTACGTGTGCTCCTATATACCACCTGAGCACAGTTAGTGCCACTGTACGTGTGCTGGTATATACCACCTGAGCACAGTTAGTGCCACTGTACGTGTGCTGGTATATACCACCTGAGCACAGTTAGTGCCACTGTACGTGTGCTGGTATATACCACCTGAGCACAGTTAGTGCCACTGTACGTGTGCTCCTATATCCACCTAAGCACAGTTAGTGCCACTGTACGTGTGCTCCTATATACCACCTCAGCACAGTTAGTGCCACTGTACGTGTGCTCCTATATACCACCTGAGCACAGATAGTGCCACTGTACGTGTGCTGGTATATACCACCTGAGCACAGCTAGTGCCACTGTACGTGTGCTCCTATATACCACCTGAGCACAGATAGTGCCACTGTACGTGTGCTCCTATACACCACCTGAGCACAGTTAGTGCCACTGTACGTGTGCTCCTATATACCACCTGAGCACAGATAGTGCCACTGTACGTGTGCTCCTATATACCACCTGAGCACAGTTAGTGCCACTGTACGTGTGCTCCTATATACCACCTGAGCACAGTTAGTGCCACTGTACGTGTGCTGGTATATACCACCTGAGCACAGATAGTGCCACTATACGCGTGCTCCTATATACCACCTGAGCACAGTTAGTGCCACTGTACGTGTGCTGGTATATACCACCTGAGCACAGTTAGTGCCACTGTACGTGTGCTGCTATATACCACCTGAGCACAGATAGTGCCACTGTACGTGTGCTCCTATATACCACCTGAGCACAGATAGTGCCACTGTACGTGTGCTGGTATATACCACCTGAGCACAGATAGTGCCACTGTACGTGTGCTCTTATACCACCTGGTATATACCACCTGAGCACAGATAGTGCCACTGTACGTGTGCTCCTATATACCACCTGAGCACAGATAGTGCCACTGTACGTGTGCTCCTATATACCACCTGGTATATACCACCTGAGCAAAAAAATAGTGCAGATGTGCTCCTATATACCCACCTGAGCACAGCTGCCACTGTACGTGTGCTCCTATATACCACCTGAGCACAGATAGTGCCACTGTACGTGTGCTCCTATATACCACCTGAGCACAGTTAGTGCCACTGTACGTGTGCTGGTATATACCACCTGAGCAAAAATAGTGCCACTGTACGTGTGCTCCTATATACCACCTGAGCACAGCTAGTGCCACTGTACGTGTGCTCCTATATACCACCTGAGCACAGATAGTGCCACTGTACGTGTGCTCATATATACCACCTGAGCACAGTTAGTGCCACTGTACGTGTGCTGGTATATACCACCTGAGCACAGTTAGTGCCACTGTACGTGTGCTGGTATATACCACCTGAGCACAGTTAGTGCCACTGTACGTGTGCTCCTATATACCACCTGAGCAAAAATAGTGCCACTGTACGTGTGCTCCTATATACCACCTGAGCACAGCTAGTGCCACTGTACGTGTGCTCCTATATACCACCTGAGCACAGATAGTGCCACTGTACGTGTGCTGGTATATACCACCTGAGCACAGTTAGTGCCACTGTACATGTGCTGGTATATACCACCTGAGCACAGATAGTGCCACTGTACGTGTGCTCCTATATACCACCTGAGCACAGATAGTGCCACTGTACGTGTGCTCCTATATACCACCTGAGCACAGTTAGTGCCACTGTACGTGTGCTGGTATATATCACCTGAGCACAGATAGTGCCACTGTACGTGTGCTGCTATATACCACCTGAGCACAGATAGTGCCACTGTACGTGTGCTCCTATATACCACCTGAGCACAGTTAGTGCCACTGTACGTGTGCTGGTATATACCACCTGAGCACAGATAGTGCCACTGTACGTGTGCTGCTATATACCACCTGAGCACAGATAGTGCCACTGTACGTGTGCTGGTATATACCACCTGAGCACAGATAGTGCCACTGTACGTGTGCTGCTATATACCACCTGAGCACAGTTAGTGCTACTGTACGTGTGCTGGTATATACCACCTGAGCACAGTTAGTGCCACTGTACGTGTGCTGGTATATACCACCTGAGCACAGATAGTGCCACTGTACGTGTGCTGCTATATACCACCTGAGCACAGTTAGTGCCACTGTACGTGTGCTCCTATATACCACCTGAGCACAGTTAGTGCCACTGTACGTGTGCTGGTATATACCACCTGAGCACAGTTAGTGCCACTGTACGTGTGCTGGTATATACCACCTGAGCACAGTTAGTGCCACTGTACGTGTGCTGGTATATACCACCTGAGCACAGTTAGTGCCACTGTACGTGTGCTCCTATATCCACCTAAGCACAGTTAGTGCCACTGTACGTGTGCTCCTATATACCACCTCAGCACAGTTAGTGCCACTGTACGTGTGCTCCTATATACCACCTGAGCACAGATAGTGCCACTGTACGTGTGCTGGTATATACCACCTGAGCACAGCTAGTGCCACTGTACGTGTGCTCCTATATACCACCTGAGCACAGATAGTGCCACTGTACGTGTGCTCCTATACACCACCTGAGCACAGTTAGTGCCACTGTACGTGTGCTCCTATATACCACCTGAGCACAGATAGTGCCACTGTACGTGTGCTCCTATATACCACCTGAGCACAGTTAGTGCCACTGTACGTGTGCTCCTATATACCACCTGAGCACAGTTAGTGCCACTGTACGTGTGCTGGTATATACCACCTGAGCACAGATAGTGCCACTATACGCGTGCTCCTATATACCACCTGAGCAGTTAGTGCCACTGTACGTGTGCTCCTATATACAACCAGAGCACAGATAGTGCCACTGTACGTGTGCTCCTATATACCACCTGAGCACAGTTAGTGCCACTGTACGTGTGCTGGTATATACCACCTGAGCACAGTTAGTGCCACTGTACGTGTGCTGCTATATACCACCTGAGCACAGATAGTGCCACTGTACGTGTGCTCCTATATACCACCTGAGCACAGATAGTGCCACTGTACGTGTGCTGGTATATACCACCTGAGCACAGATAGTGCCACTGTACGTGTGCTGGTATATACCACCTGAGCACAGATAGTGCCACTGTACGTGTGCTCCTATATACCACCTGAGCACAGATAGTGCCACTGTACGTGTGCTGGTATATACCACCTGAGCACAGATAGTGCCACTGTACGTGTGCTCCTATATACCACCTGAGCACAGATAGTGCCACTGTACGTGTGCTCCTATATACCACCTGAGCACAGTTAGTGCCACTGTACGTGTGCTGGTAGCACAGATATGCCACTGTACGTGTGCTCCTATATACCACCTGAGCACAAGTGCCATGTAGTGTGCCCTATATACCACCTGAGCACAGTAGTGCCACTGTACGTGTGCTGGTATATACCACCTAGCAAAAATATGCCACTGTACGTGTGCTCCTATATACCACCTGAGCACAGCTAGTGCCACTGTACGTGTGCTCCTATATACCACCTGAGCACAGATAGTGCCACTGTACGTGTGCTCATATATACCACCTGAGCACAGTTAGTGCCACTGTACGTGTGCTGGTATATACCACCTGAGCACAGTTAGTGCCACTGTACGTGTGCTGGTATATACCACCTGAGCACAGTTAGTGCCACTGTACGTGTGCTCCTATATACCACCTGAGCAAAAATAGTGCCACTGTACGTGTGCTCCTATATACCACCTGAGCAAAAATAGTGCCACTGTACGTGTGCTCCTATATACCACCTGAGCACAGATAGTGCCACTGTAGTGTGCCCTATATACCACCTGAGCACAGATAGTGCCACTGTACGTGTGCTGGTATATACCACCTAGCACAGTATGCCACTGTACATGTGCTGGTATATACCACCTGAGCACAGATAGTGCCACTGTACGTGTGCTCCTATATACCACCTGGCACAGATATGCCATGTACGTGTGCTCCTATATACCACCTGAGCACAGTTAGTGCCACTGTACGTGTGCTCCTATATACCACCTGAGCACAGATGTGCCACTGTACGTGTGCTGGTATATACCACCTGAGCACAGTTATGCCACTGTACGTGTGCCCTATATACCACCTGAGCAAAAATAGTGCCACTGTACGTGTGCTCCTATATACCACCTGAGCACAGCTATGCCACTGTACGTGTGTTGCCCTATATACCACCTGAGCACAGATAGTGCCACTGTACGTGTGCTGGTATATACCACCTAGCACAGTATGCCACTGTACATGTGCTGGTATATACCACCTGAGCACAGTAGTGCCACTGTACGTGTGCCCTATATACCACCTGAGCACAGATAGTGCCACTGTACGTGTGCTCCTATATACCACCTGAGCACAGTTATGCCACTGTACGTGTGCCCTATATACCACCTGAGCACAGTAGTGCCACTGTACATGTGCTGGTATATACCACCTGAGCACAGTTAGTGCCACTGTACGTGTGCTCCTATATACCACTGAGCACAGATGTGCCACTGTACGTGTGCTGGTAAACCACCTGAGCACAGTAGTGCCACTGTACGTGTGCTGGTATATACCACCTAGCAGTATGCCACTGTACATGTGCTGGTATATACCACCTGAGCACAGTTAGTGCCACTGTAGTGTGCCCTATATACCACCTGAGCACAGATAGTGCCACTGTACGTGTGCTCCTATATACCACCTCAGACAGTTAGTGCACTGTAGTGTGCTGGTATATTCCACCTGAGCACAGATGTGCCACTGTACGTGTGCTCCTATATACAACCTGGCACAGATATGCCATGTACGTGTGCTCCTATAAACCACCTGAGCACAGTAGTGCCACTGTACGTGTGCCCTATATACCACCTGAGCACAGATAGTGCATGTACGTGTGCTGGTATTTACCACCTACCAGATAGTGCCACTGAGTGTGCTGGTATATACACCTGAGCACAGTAGTGCCACTGTACGTGTTCTCCTATATACCACCTGAGCACAGATAGTGCCACTGTACGTGTGCTCCTATATACCACCTGAGCACAGATAGTGCCACTGTACGTGTGCTGGTATATACCACCTAGCACAGATATGCCACTGTACGTGTGCTGGTATATACCACCTGAGCACAGTAGTGCCACTGTACGTGTGCCCTATATACCACCTGAGCACAGATAGTGCCACTGTACGTGTGCTGGTATATACCACCTAGCACAGATATGCCACTGTACGTGTGCTGGTATATACCACCTGAGCACAGTAGTGCCACTGTACGTGTGCTGGTATATACACTGAGCACAGTAGTGCATGTACGTGTGCTGGTATATACCACCTGAGCACAGTAGTGCCACTGTACGTGTGCCCTATATACCACCACCTGAGCACAGTAGTGCCACTGTACGTGTGCTCCTATATACCACCTGACACAGATGTGCCACTGTACGTGTGCTGGTATATACACCTGAGCACAGATAGTGCCACTGTACGTGTGCTGGTATATACCACCTGAGCACAGTAGTGCCACTGTACGTGTGCTGGTATATACACTGAGCACAGTAGTGCCACTGTACGTGTGCTGGTATATACCACCTGAGCACAGTTAGTGCCACTGTACATGTGCTGGTATATACCACCTGAGCACAGTTAGTGCCACTGTACGTGTGCTCCTATATACCACCTGAGCACAGATAGTGCCACTGTACGTGTGCTCCTATATACCACCTCAGCACAGTTAGTGCCACTGTACGTGTGCTGGTATATTCCACCTGAGCACAGATAGTGCCACTGTACGTGTGCTCCTATATACAACCTAAGCACAGATAGTGCCACTGTACGTGTGCTGGTATATACCACCTAGCACAGATAGTGCCACTGTACGTGTGCTCCTATAAACCACCTGAGCACAGATAGTGCCACTGTACGTGTGCTCCTATATACCACCTGAGCACAGATAGTGCCACTGTACGTGTGCTGGTATTTACCACCTGAGCACAGATAGTGCCACTGTACGTGTGCTGGTATATACCACCTGAGCACAGTTAGTGCCACTGTACGTGTTCTCCTATATACCACCTGAGCACAGATAGTGCCACTGTACGTGTGCTCCTATATACCACCTGAGCACAGATAGTGCCACTGTACGTGTGCTGGTATATACCACCTGAGCACAGATAGTGCCACTGTACGTGTGCTGGTATATACCACCTGAGCACAGATAGTGCCACTGTACGTGTGCTCCTATATACCACCTGAGCACAGATAGTGCCACTGTACGTGTGCTGGTATTTACCACCTGAGCACAGATAGTGCCACTGTACGTGTGCTCTGGTATATACCACCTGAGCACAGATAGTGCCACTGTACGTGTGCTGGTATATACCACCTGAGCACAGTTAGTGCCACTGTACGTGTGCTGGTATATACCACCTGAGCACAGATAGTGCCACTGTACGTGTGCTCCTATATACCACCTGAGCACAGTTAGTGCCACTGTACGTGTGCTCCTATATACCACCTGAGCACAGATAGTGCCACTGTACGTGTGCTGGTATTTACCACCTGAGCACAGATAGTGCCACTGTACGTGTGCTGGTATATACCACCTGAGCACAGATAGTGCCACTGTACGTGTGCTGGTATATACCACCTGAGCACAGTTAGTGCCACTGTACGTGTGCTGGTATATACCACCTGAGCACAGATAGTGCCACTGTACGTGTGCTCCTATATACCACCTGAGCGCAGATAGTGCCACTGTACGTGTGCTCCTATATACCACCAGAGCACAGATAGTGCCACTGTACGTGTGCTCCTATATACCACCTGAGCACAGTTAGTGCCACTGTACGTGTGCTGGTATATACCACCTGAGCACAGTTAGTGCCACTGTACGTGTGCTGGTATATACCACCTGAGCACAGATAGTGCCACTGTACGTGTGCTGGTATATACCACCTGAGCACAGATAGTGCCACTGTACGTGTGCTCCTATATACCACCTGAGCACAGTTAGTGCCACTGTACGTGTGCTCCTATATACCACCCGAGCACAGATAGTGCCACTGTACGTGTGCTCCTATATACCACCTGAGCACAGATAGTGCCACTGTACGTGTGCTGGTATATACCACCTGAGCACAGTTAGTGCCACTGTACGTGTGCTCCTATATACCACCTGAGCACAGATAGTGCAACTGTACGTGTGCTGGTATATACCACCTGAGCACAGATAGTGCCACTGTACGTGTGCTCCTATATACCACCTGAGCACAGATAGTGCCACGGTACGTGTGCTCCTATATACCACCTGAGCACAGATAGTGCCACTGTACGTGTGCTCCTATATACCACCTGAGCACAGATAGTGCCACTGTACGTGTGCTCCTATATACCACCTGAGCACAGTTAGTGCCACTGTACGTGTGCTGGTATATACCACCTGAGCACAGATAGTGCCACTGTACGTGTGCTGGTATATACCACCTGAGCACAGTTAGTGCCACTGTACGTGTGCTGGTATATACCACCTGAGCACAGATAGTGCCACTGTACGTGTGCTCCTATATACCACCTGAGCACAGTTAGTGCCACTGTACGTGTGCTCCTATATACCACCTGAGCGCAGATAGTGCCACTGTACGTGTGCTGGTATTACCACCTACCAGATAGTGCCACTGAGTGTGCTCCTATATACACCTGAGCACAGCTAGTGCCACTGTACGTGTGCTCCTATATACCACCTGGCACAGATATGCCATGTACGTGTGCTCCTATATACCACCTGAGCACAGATAGTGCCACTGTACGTGTGCTGGTATATACCACCTGAGCACAGTTAGTGCCACTGTACGTGTGCTGGTATATACCACCTGAGCACAGATAGTGCCACTGTACGTGTGCTCCTATATACCACCTGAGCGCAGATAGTGCCACTGTACGTGTGCTCCTATATACCACCAGAGCACAGATAGTGCCACTGTACTGACGTGTGCTCCTATATACCACCTGAGCACAGTTAGTGCCACTGTACGTGTGCTGGTATATACCACCTGAGCACAGTTAGTGCCACTGTACGTGTGCTGGTATATACCACCTGAGCACAGATAGTGCCACTGTACGTGTGCTGGTATATACCACCTGAGCACAGATAGTGCCACTGTACGTGTGCTCCTATATACCACCTGAGCACAGTTAGTGCCACTGTACGTGTGCTCCTATATACCACCCGAGCACAGATAGTGCCACTGTACGTGTGCTCCTATATACCACCTGAGCACAGATAGTGCCACTGTACGTGTGCTGGTATATACCACCTGAGCACAGTTAGTGCCACTGTACGTGTGCTCCTATATACCACCTGAGCACAGATAGTGCAACTGTACGTGTGCTGGTATATACCACCTGAGCACAGATAGTGCCACTGTACGTGTGCTCCTATATACCACCTGAGCACAGATAGTGCCACGGTACGTGTGCTCCTATATACCACCTGAGCACAGATAGTGCCACTGTACGTGTGCTCCTATATACCACCTGAGCACAGTTAGTGCCACTGTACGTGTGCTGGTATATACCACCTGAGCACAGATTGTGCCACTGTACGTGTGCTGCTATATACCACCTGAGCACAGATAGTGCCACTGTATGTTTGCTCCTATATACCACCTGAGCACAGATAGTGCCACTGTACGTGTGCTCCTATATACCACCTGAGCACAGATAGTGCCACTGTACGTGTGCTCCTATATACCACCTGAGCACAGTTAGTGCCACTGTACGTGTGCTCCTATATACCACCTGAGCACAGTTAGTGCCACTGTACGTGTGCTGGTATATACCACCTGAGCAAAAATAGTGCCACTGTACGTGTGCTCCTATATACCACCTGAGCACAGCTAGTGCCACTGTACGTGTGCTCCTATATACCACCTGAGCATAGATAGTGCCACTGTACGTGTGCTCCTATATACCACCTGAGCACAGTTAGTGCCACTGTACGTGTGCTGGTATATACCACCTGAGCACAGATAGTGCCACTGTACGTGTGCTGGTATATACCACCTGAGCACAGATAGTGCCACTGTACGTGTGCTGGTATATACCACCTGAGCACAGTTAGTGCCACTGTACATGTGCTGGTATATACCACCTGAGCACAGATAGTGCCACTGTACGTGTGCTCCTATATACCACCTGAGCACAGATAGTGCCACTGTACGTGTGCTCCTATATACCACCTGAGCACAGATAGTGCCACTGTACGTGTGCTGGTATATACCACCTGAGCACAGTTAGTGCCACTGTACGTGTGCTGGTATATACCACCTGAGCACAGTTAGTGCCACTGTACATGTGCTGGTATATACCACCTGAGCACAGTTAGTGCCACTGTTTGTGTGCTCCTATATACCACCTGAGCACAGATAGTGCCACTGTACGTGTGCTCCTATAAACCACCTGAGCACAGATAGTGCCACTGTACGTGTGCTCCTATATACCACCTGAGCACAGATAGTGCCACTGTACGTGTGCTGGTATATACCACCTGAGCACAGATGTGCCACTGTACGTGTGCTGGTATATACACCTGAGCACAGTTAGTGCCACTGTACATGTGCTGGTATATACCACCTGAGCACAGTTAGTGCCACTGTACTTGTGCTGGTATATACCACCTGAGCACAGATAGTGCCACTGTACGTGTGCCCTATATACCACCTGAGCGCAGTAGTGCGTGTACGTGTGCTCCTATATACCAACTGGCACAGATATTCCATGTACGTGTGCTGGTATATACCACCTGAGCACAGTTAGTGCCACTGTACGTGTGGTATATACCACCTGAGCACAGTATGCCATGTACATGTGCTGGTATATACCACCTGAGCACAGTTATGCCACTGTACGTGTGCCTTATATACCACCTGAGCACAGATAGTGCCACTGTACGTGTGCTGGTATATACCACCTAGCACAGTATGCCACTGTACATGTGCTGGTATATACCACCTGAGCACAGTTAGTGCACTGTACGTGTGCTCTTATATACCACCTGAGCACAGATGTGCCACTGTACGTGTGCTGGTATATACCACCTGAGCACAGATAGTGCCACTGTACGTGTGCTCCTATATACCACCTGAGCACAGATAGTGCCACTGTACGTGTGCTCCTATATACCACCTGAGCACAGTTAGTGCCACTGTACGTGTGCTGGTATATACCACCTGAGCACAGAATAGTGCCACTGTACGTGTGCTCCTATATACCACCTGAGCACAGATAGTGCCACTGTACGTGTGCTCCTATATACCACCTGAGCACAGTTAGTGCCACTGTACGTGTGCTGGTATATACCACCTGAGCACAGTTAGTGCCACTGTACGTGTGCTGGTATATACCACCTGAGCACAGTTAGTGCCACTGTACGTGTGCTGGTATATACCACCTGAGCACAGATAGTGCCACTGTACGTGTGCTCCTATATACCACCTGAGCACAGATAGTGCCACTGTACGTGTGCTCCTATATACCACCTGAGCACAGATAGTGCCACTGTACGTGTGCTGGTATATACCACCTGAGCACAGTTAGTGCCACTGTACGTGTGCTCCTATATACCACCTGAGCAAAAATAGTGCCACTGTACGTGTGCTCCTATATACCACCTGAGCACAGATAGTGCCACTGTACGTGTGCTGGTATATACCACCTGAGCACAGTTAGTGCCACTGTACGTGTGCTCCTATATACCACCTGAGCACAAAATAGTGCCACTGTACGTGTGCTCCTATATACCACCTGAGCACAGATAGTGCCACTGTACGTGTGCTCCTATATACCACCTGAGCACAGTTAGTGCCACTGTACGTGTGCTGGTATATACCACCTGAGCACAGATAGTGCCACTGTACGTGTGCTGGTATATACCACCTGAGCACAGATAGTGCCACTGTACGTGTGCTCCTATATACCACCTGAGCAAAAATAGTGCCACTGTACGTGTGCTCCTATATACCACCTGAGCACAGATAGTGCCACTGTACGTGTGCTGGTATATACCACCTGAGCACAGTTAGTGCCACTGTACGTGTGCTGGTATATACCACCTAGCACAGATATGCCACTGTACGTGTGCTGGTATATACCACCTGAGCAAAAATAGTGCCACTGTACGTGTGCTCCTATATACCACCTGAGCACAGATAGTGCCACTGTACGTGTGCTCCTATAAACCACCTGAGCACAGATAGTGCCACTGTACGTGTGCTGGTATATACCACCTGAGCACAGATAGTGCCACTGTACGTGTGCTGGTATATACCACCTGAGCACAGTAGTGCCACTGTACGTGTGCTGGTATATACCACCTGAGCACAGTTAGTGCCACTGTACTGTGCTCCTATATACCACCTGAGCACAGATAGTGCCACTGTACGTGTGCTGGTATATACCACCTGAGCACAGATAGTGCCACTGTACGTGTGCTGGTATATACCACCTGAGCACAGTAGTGCCACTGTGTGTGCTCCTATATACCACCTGAGCACAGATAGTGCCACTGTACGTGTGCTCCTATATACCACCTGAGCACAGATAGTGCCACTGTACGTGTGCTGGTATATACCACCTGAGCACAGTTAGTGCCACTGTACGTGTGCTGGTATATTCCACCTGAGCACAGATAGTGCCACTGTACGTGTGCTCCTATATACACCTGAAGCACAGATAGTGCCACTGTACGTGTGCTCCTATAAACCACCTGAGCACAGATAGTGCCACTGTACGTGTGCTCCTATATACCACCTGAGCACAGATAGTGCCACTGTACGTGTGCTGGTATATACCACCTGAGCACAGTTAGTGCCACTGTACGTGTGCTGGTATATACCACCTGAGCACAGATAGTGCCACTGTACGTGTTCTCCTATATACCACCTGAGCACAGATAGTGCCACTGTACGTGTGCTTCCTATATACCACCTGAGCACAGATAGTGCCACTGTACGTGTGCTGGTATATACCACCTGAGCACAGTTAGTGCCACTGTACGTGTGCTGGTATATACCACCTGAGCACAGTAGTGCCACTGTACGTGTGCCCTATATACCACCTGAGCACAGATAGTGCATGTACGTGTGCTGTATATACCACCTGAGCACAGATATGCCATGTACGTGTGCTGGTATATACCACCTGAGCACAGTTAGTGCCACTGTACGTGTGCTCCTATATACCACCTGAGCACAGATAGTGCCACTGTACGTGTGCTCCTATATACCACCTCAGCACAGTTAGTGCCACTGTACGTGTGCTGGTATATTCCACCTGAGCACAGATAGTGCCACTGTACGTGTGCTCCTATATACAACCTAAGCACAGATAGTGCCACTGTACGTGTGCTCCTATAAACCACCTGAGCACAGATAGTGCCACTGTACGTGTGCTCCTATATACCACCTGAGCACAGATAGTGCCACTGTACGTGTGCTGGTATTTACCACCTGAGCACAGATAGTGCCACTGTACGTGTGCTGGTATATACCACCTGAGCACAGTTAGTGCCACTGTACGTGTTCTCCTATATACCACCTGAGCACAGGGCAACCCTACTCCACCTGAGCACAGATGTGCCACTGTACGTGTGCTCCTATATACCACCTGAGCACAGATAGTGCCACTGTACGTGTGCTGGTATATACCACCTGAGCACAGTTAGTGCCACTGTACGTGTGCTGGTATATACCACCTGAGCACAGTAGTGCCACTGTACGTGTGCTGGTATATACCACCTGAGCACAGATAGTGCCACTGTACGTGTGCTGGTATATACCACCTGAGCACAGATAGTGCCACTGTACGTGTGCTCCTATATACCACCTGAGCACAGTAGTGCCACTGAACGTGTGCTCCTATATACCACCCGAGAGCACAGATAGTGCCACTGTACGTGTGCTGGTATATACCACCTGAGCACAGATAGTGCCACTGTACGTGTGCTGGTATATACCACCTGAGCACAGTTAGTGCCACTGTACGTGTGCTCCCTATATACCACCTGAGCACAGATAGTGCCACTGTACGTGTGCTGGTATATACCACCTGAGCACAGATAGTGCCACTGTACGTGTGCTCCTATATACCACCTGAGCACAGTATGCCATGTACGTGTGCTCCTATATACCACCTGAGCACAGATAGTGCCACTGTACGTGTGCTGGTATTTACCACCTACCAGATAGTGCCACTGAGTGTGCTGGTATATACACCTGAGCACAGATAGTGCCACTGTACGTGTGCTGGTATATACACTGAGCACAGTAGTGCCACTGTACGTGTGCTGGTATATACCACCTGAGCACAGATAGTGCCACTGTACGTGTGCTCCTATATACCACCTGAGCACAGATAGTGCCACTGTACGTGTGCTCCTATATACCACCTGAGCACAGATAGTGCCACTGTACGTGTGCTCCTATATACCACCTGAGCACAGTTAGTGCCACTGTACGTGTGCTGGTATATACCACCTGAGCACAGTTAGTGCCACTGTACGTGTGCTGGTATATACCACCTGAGCACAGATAGTGCCACTGTACGTGTGCTGGTATATACCACCTGAGCACAGATAGTGCCACTGTACGTGTGCTCCTATATACCACCTGAGCACAGTTAGTGCCACTGAACGTGTGCTCCTATATACCACCCGAGCACAGATAGTGCCACTGTACGTGTGCTCCTATATACCACCTGAGCACAGATAGTGCCACTGTACGTGTGCTGGTATATACCACCTGAGCACAGTTAGTGCCACTGTACGTGTGCTCCTATATACCATCTGAGCACAGATAGTGCAACTGTACGTGTGCTGGTATATACCACCTGAGCACAGATAGTTCCACTGTACGTGTGCTCCTATATACCACCTGAGCACAGATAGTGCCACGGTACGTGTGCTCCTATATACCACCTGAGCACAGTTAGTGCCACTGTACGTGTGCTGGTATATACCACCTGAGCACAGATTGTGCCACTGTACGTGTGCTGCTATATACCACCTGAGCACAGATAGTGCCACTGTACGTTTGCTCCTATATACCACCTGAGCACAGATAGTGCCACTGTACGTGTGCTCCTATATACCACCTGAGCACAGATAGTGCCACTGTACGTGTGCTCCTATATACCACCTGAGCACAGTTAGTGCCACTGTACGTGTGCTCCTATATACCACCTGAGCACAGTTAGTGCCACTGTACGTGTGCTGGTATATACCACCTGAGCAAAAATAGTGCCACTGTACGTGTGCTCCTATATACCACCTGAGCACAGCTAGTGCCACTGTACGTGTGCTCCTATATACCACCTGAGCATAGATAGTGCCACTGTACGTGTGCTCCTATATACCACCTGAGCACAGTTAGTGCCACTGTACGTGTGCTGGTATATACCACCTGAGCACAGATAGTGCCACTGTACGTGTGCTGGTATATACCACCTGAGCACAGATAGTGCCACTGTACGTGTGCTGGTATATACCACCTGAGCACAGTTAGTGCCACTGTACATGTGCTGGTATATACCACCTGAGCACAGATAGTGCCACTGTACGTGTGCTCCTATATACCACCTGAGCACAGATAGTGCCACTGTACGTGTGCTCCTATATACCACCTGAGCACAGATAGTGCCACTGTACGTGTGCTGGTATATACCACCTGAGCACAGTTAGTGCCACTGTACGTGTGCTGGTATATACCACCTGAGCACAGTTAGTGCCACTGTACATGTGCTGGTATATACCACCTGAGCACAGTTAGTGCCACTGTACATGTGCTGGTATATACCACCTGAGCACAGATAGTGCCACTGTACGTGTGCTCCTATAAACCACCTGAGCACAGATAGTGCCACTGTACGTGTGCTCCTATATACCACCTGAGCACAGATAGTGCCACTGTACGTGTGCTGGTATATACCACCTGAGCACAGATAGTGCCACTGTACGTGTGCTGGTATATACCACCTGAGCACAGTTAGTGCCACTGTACATGTGCTGGTATATACCACCTGAGCACAGTTAGTGCCACTGTACGTGTGCTGGTATATACCACCTGAGCACAGATAGTGCCACTGTACGTGTGCTCCTATATACCACCTGAGCGCAGTTAGTGCCACTGTACGTGTGCTCCTATATACCAACTGAGCACAGATAGTTCCACTGTACGTGTGCTGGTATATACCACCTGAGCACAGTTAGTGCCACTGTACGTGTGCTGGTATATACCACCTGAGCACAGTTAGTGCCACTGTACATGTGCTGGTATATACCACCTGAGCACAGTTAGTGCCACTGTACGTGTGCTCTTATATACCACCTGAGCACAGATAGTGCCACTGTACGTGTGCTGGTATATACCACCTGAGCACAGTTAGTGCCACTGTACATGTGCTGGTATATACCACCTGAGCACAGTTAGTGCCACTGTACGTGTGCTCTTATATACCACCTGAGCACAGATAGTGCCACTGTACGTGTGCTGGTATATACCACCTGAGCACAGATAGTGCCACTGTACGTGTGCTCCTATCTACCAACTGAGCACAGATAGTGCCACTGTACGTGTGCTCCTATATACCACCTGAGCACAGATAGTGCCACTGTACGTGTGCTGGTATATACCACCTGAGCACAGATAGTGCCTGTGACGGACCTCAAGTACCCCTGCTGGGCACATCCGCCAGACCTGTGTCTCCTGTCCTCCAAACGCACCCGCAGCCTGCAGATTCGCCATAACCAGCCCTTAACCCCTCAATCACGAGACAATCCACACATGTTGAGGGTTACACATCCAGAGCTTAACTGTTTATTAAAATCCAAACTATACAGTTTTACACACAGTAAGGGACACTCCCCTTTGCCTTGTCTGAGGGGAGGGGGACAAGGAACAATAAATGGGAACAGAACATTTGGACATTGAAACAGTGTACAGAAACCTAATGAGATTATGGTAAGCAGGCAGCCTAGCTTCTCAATACACACCCCGCGCGGAGAGACGTCTGCAGTCCACTCTCCATTGTCTGTGTCCAGCAACAAGAGGAGGGGGGTGGGGGGTGTAGGGCTGTAACATTACATTACATCACAATAATGCCAGCTTCAGGTCTCCAGTATATTTCTGGCCCATAGTCTGTCGGTAGGAGGCACGCCCACAATCCTTTCCAAGACATACAGTGACAGTGGGTTCTGTCACATTTCTCCCCTTTTAAAAACAGACTAACCAGGTTCCTGACCCCCAACTGGTCTGGACCTGCGTTAGTCACAAACTTCCACCCCAGGCAAACAGGAAAAGTAAAAGTACGACTCTGGCGCTGGGGACCAAAACCGCACATACGGTCTCCCGAGAATAAAAACAGCCGCTGCAGAGTGGGAACAGTTGTTTGCACTCCTCTGATCCTGGGGGGGTTTGCAGATATTGGGGGAAGCTGAATAATCCTCTGCCCTGCTTCCAGCGCTTCAGCTGGTAGGGAACGTAGGCTGGTAGGGCTATGCATTTGGGGAGGCAAAGGTACTTGCTTTTCTCCTGGTGTAGTTACCAGCCGCTGAGAAGGTATCTTGCAGGGACTATCTCCGGGGTTCTTCATCTCTTGTTCTGATGCTGGGCAGAGACCATCATCGCTCTGTCCTGTAGCCAGCGCTTCTGCCGGGGAGACATATGAAAATGTTGGGTACAGCTGCTGGAGAGGGGGAAGGGTTTTCTCCCCTGCCGGTTCTGTGACCAGCCCTTGGGGTGACTTCTGACAGGGGCTGTCTCCCAAACCCTCCAAAAACATACTGAGGGCTGGGCAGGGACCATCAGAACTCTGCTCCATAGCCAACGCTTTTGCTGGGGAGAGAACCACTGGGGTAGTGTCCAATTGCTGGGGAGGGAGAATTGCTTCCTCTACTCCAGGTGGGGATATCTGCAGTTGGGGAAACAGCTCACGCAGGTCATCTCTCAGACTCTCCGGAGCCAACTCTTTTTCTGATGCTAGGCAGATTATAGTGGCACTCTGCTCCATAGCCAACGCTTCTGCTGGGGGGATGAACATTGGGGTAGTGTCCAATTGCTGGGGAGGGAGAATTGCTTCCTCTACTCCAGGTGGGGATATCTGCAGTTGGGGAAACAGCTCACGCAGGTCATCTCTCAGACTCTCCGGAGCCAACTCTTTTTCTGATGCTAGGCAGATTATAGTGTCACTCTGCTCCATAGCCAACGCTTCTGCTGGGGGGATGAACATTGGGGTAGTGTCCAATTGCTGGGGAGGGAGAATTGCTTCCTCTACTCCAGGTGGGGATATCTGCAGTTGGGGAAACAGCTCACGCAGGTCATCTCTCGGACTCTCCGGAGCCAACTCTTTTTCTGATGCTGGACAGATGCCAGGGGCACTCTGTCCTGTAGCCAGCGCTTCTGCTGGGGCCCCAGATGAGATACTCTGGACTTGCTGCTGATCACCATTTTCCAGCCTTCCAGCGCCTGTCTCAACTCCACTTTCTGAGACCTTGATGCTATTAGCTTGTCTCACTGCCTGGGGGACCTCCGGTGCGTTCCGGCATTCTAGCGCTCGCAGTGTCCTCTGTATCATTGCCGCTTCTTCCATTGCGGTTAGGACAGGAAAATGTAGGGTCACCCCTGGCCCCATTTGCTCATCTTTGTGACTGTCTGCTATTTCTCCAGGACAGTCCCAGGTAACAGGAGCCATGCCAGGCTGCTCATCACCATCAAACAGCCGCTTGTATGCAATTTCGAGCTCAAATTCCTGCTCAACCAGGAACTCCAATTCCCCCAGGTCACATGCCTCTACAGGGAGGTCCAGCACCTCATCTCGGAAGTCCAAGATGTTTTCCCCACCCCGCCACTCCTCATCGCTCCCAAAGTCTGGGTCTCCTCCGTACATTTTTTGATGGAGCAGCCCCACGCCGCCATAGCCAACGCCTTCTGTTGGGCTGCCATCTGCTGTACTTGGCCAAAGTTGAGCCGCGAACCACCGGAGGGCTCTGTAGCTGGCGTCTAGCTTCATCTCCTCCTGGACCAATCTTCTGAGCTCCGTCTTCCAATCATCTCGCGGTCGTTCCCTCAGGAACACCTCTCGCGCACAGTACTGCGTCCAGTACATCTCTGAGGAGGAGGGAAGGATCTTCCCCTGCTGGCGCCGCTCGTAGCTTAGCGCCTCATGCCAGAGTTGCCGGCGGATCACATCCTCCCAGCCGAGCATGGTGCGCTCTGTCACTGGTCCCCGATGTTTTTCTTCCCCGCATGCCTTGCAGCCTCCTCCCGAACTCCGCTCTCATGCTGGCTGGTCCCCGTATCGCTCCTCGGCAGCTGCCCAGATCTTGAATCCTGGTGGTGGTTTGGATGTCCTGGACTGCAGGAGACATCCCACCGCTGCCACCACTGTGACGGACCTCAAGTACCCCTGCTGGGCACATCCGCCAGACCTGTGTCTCCTGTCCTCCAAACGCACCCGCAGCCTGCAGATTCGCCATAACCAGCCCTTAACCCCTCAATCACGAGACAATCCACACATGTTGAGGGTTACACATCCAGAGCTTAACTGTTTATTAAAATCCAAACTATACAGTTTTACACACAGTAAGGGACACTCCCCTTTGCCTTGTCTGAGGGGAGGGGGACAAGGAACAATAAATGGGAACAGAACATTTGGACATTGAAACAGTGTACAGAAACCTAATGAGATTATGGTAAGCAGGCAGCCTAGCTTCTCAATACACACCCCCTGCGGAGAGACGTCTGCAGTCCACTCTCCATTGTCTGTGTCCAGCAACAAGAGGAGGGGGGGTGGGGGGTGTAGGGCTGTAACATTACATTACATCACAATAATGCCAGCTTCAGGTCTCCAGTATATTTCTGGCCCATAGTCTGTCGGTAGGAGGCACGCCCACAATCCTTTCCAAGACATACAGTGACAGTGGGTTCTGTCACAGTGCCACTGTACGTGTGCTCCTATATACCACCTAAGCACAGATAGTGCCACTGTACGTGTGCTCCTATATACCACCTGAGCACAGATAGTGCCACTGTACGTGTGCTCCTATATACCACCTGAGCACAGTTAGTGCCACTGTACGTGTGCTGCTATATACCACCTGAGCACAGATAGTGCCACTGTACGTGTGCTGCTATATACCACCTGAGCACAGATAGTGCTACTGTACGTGTGCTGGTATATACCACCTGAGCACAGATAGTGCCACTGTACGTGTGCTGCTATAAACCACCTGAGCACAGTTAGTGCCACTGTACGTGTGCTGGTATATACCACCTGAGCACAGTTAGTGCCACTGTACGTGTGCTGGTATATACCACCTGAGCACAGTTAGTGCCACTGTACGTGTGCTCCTATATCCACCTAAGCACAGTTAGTGCCACTGTACGTGTGCTCCTATATACCACCTCAGCACAGTTAGTGCCACTGTACGTGTGCTCCTATATACCACCTGAGCACAGATAGTGCCACTGTATGTGTGCTGGTATATACCACCTGAGCACAGCTAGTGCCACTGTACGTGTGCTTGTGACGGTAGTCGAACATATCTCCGCCATCCTCTCCCTTCTTCTCCCATAAAATAAATCGCCCAATATTCCCCGACTGGGAATATCCCTGGAATCACTGAATAATCCACACATGAGCCAAGGCTTAATGCTGAATGTAACAGGACACACTTTATTGAAAGTACACAGCACACTTTATACAGGATTTGGAACATCCCGCCCCCAACAACCGCTTTCTTATTGGTCCATTGTAAAGTATGCAGTCTTCACTCTGGTCCTCTCAAAACCATGCAAATGAGGACTTGAAAATGTCTCCGCAGAGATTGGTCCCAAAGCTTGAATAGGTGTGGCCAGAAGCCTGAATATCTGTGTTCAGACAAAAGCCCCAGGGGGTCAATCAATGTACACAATAGCCAGCCACAGAACAATGGAGCCGTCTGGAGAATTGAGACAGGGCAGAAGTAATTTACACCTTATAATAGAAAGGCTTTAAATAGGGTTATCACACAATGGACAATAAGTATCACTTATGAGTCTGTTGACCTGGCTGGGGTTCAGAATAAAATCTGTAATACATGAATTAGGATTTCAGTATTTCATGGTCCATGACATTACTCCCCCTGGGAAATAGTTCAACATCCGCAGTGGGACCCAAACGGGTCACTCGAGGATGTTGGGCAAGTAGTCTTAAGGTTCCAGGACTGTCTGCCAGGATAACCCATCCGCCTTCCTGGTTTGAGGCCCTCGCCCATAATCGGACGGCAAGAGGCTCGCATTCAGTCCTCTCCAAAAGCCCCTGTCCCGGCTAGGCCTGTCACACATCTCCCCTTTTGGCAGGGGACTAACCCAGTAGGAGACACCAGATGGGTTGTCTCTGAATTCAGTCAGTAGTTCCAGTCCCCCAATGCCGGTATCCATACAGTACCCCAAATCACTTGCTCCAAACCGAGCATTACTCACCCTGCCATCCTCTGCCTCTCTCAGGGAACACGTCTACCGCTGGGGAGAGGCCTGGACTGGCCCTTCTCCCTGGAGTCCTTTCAACCGCTGGAGAGATGACAGGGTGGCTGGGCTCAGTCCATCATGCTGTCGGGGGTCTGGGCCAACTGGCCACCATTTATGGGGTATACCAGTGGAGACTGAAGTCCCATCCACTGATGTGAGGTGAAAATCCCCCGGTGCTTGCAAAGCAAAGCCGACATCCTCCTGTTTCAGTCCTGTACCATTTTCTGGGGTTGTGCCAGTGGAGACTGAAGTCCCATCCACTACCCCAGGAACCCCCTCTTCTGTTAGGTGAAAGCAGAGGCCCGGGGCACTCTGCTCTGTTGCCAGCTCTTCCGCTGGGTTGCTGTGAGTGGAAACCACAGTTGGTCCCGGTGCTGGGCAGAGATGGCTGGCAATCTGCCCTGTTGCCAGCACTTCTGCTGGGGATGCATAATCCATAACATCCTCTGAACAGTCCATACATTCTGTAATCTGTGGCTGGGGAGTGATCGCCATCTTCTCACCCTGAGCCTCCAAAACTGCCACAGGGGTGGGGCAGAGGTCTTGAACCCTCTGTCCGGTGACCAGCGCTTCAGCTGGGGAAGTTCCTTGTAACTCCACAATTACTGCTCTTGGGGCTGGGCAGAGCACAGTGAAGTGTGGCCCTGATACCAGCTCTTCTGCTGGAGGCCCATCAGGTTGTTGTTCCTCAGCAGAGAAGTCTATCAGATCCCCTGTCTCTGCAACTGGTGTCTGGGGATAGAGGTTCACCATCTCCTGTCTTTCATTTGGTGCTGCTTCTTTAGGCGTTGTCACCGATCGTCGTATTTCTGCAATTCTCAGCTCATGTTGCCGCTCTCGTTCTTTCTCATCAAAAGCTTTAAAAGAGCTTAACGGAATCTTCCTTGTGTCTGCTGTGCTGTACTCACTGTTTGGAGAATGTGCGGCTGCTTGTTGAACTGCTGCCAGTTTTAACTGTAGTTCTGCGTTTCTTATTTGTTTAGCCTCCTCCGCTACCAGGGTCATCACTTTCAGCACCACATCCGCCGTTGGGTTCGGACCGAACCATGCTAATTTCTCTCTTATTAGCTTGTTAGCTGGTGATTCCTCATCCTGAATCACTGGTGTCCCCATCTTCTGTACTGCAGGCCTTGCTGCAACCGAGTTCTCCTGGTCTAGCTCCATTTATTCTGCTATGATGACACGCTCGGTTTTGCTGCTAGCAATCCTTCCACAAACTTCCAGTAGTCCTTTCCGTGTATTTCTTTTAAGCAGGGTGTATCAGTCTTCCATTCACTGTTCCCAGTGTCTGCTTGGAATCCTGGTGTAACGGAAGGTAGAAGGGAAAATCCCGCTGCTGCCAACCGGTGTGACGGTAGTAGAACATATCCCCGTCAAGCCTTCCCTTCTTCTCCCATAAAAGAAATCGCCCAATATTCCCCGACTGGGAATATCCCTGGAATCACTGAATAATCCACACATGAGCCAAGGCTTAATGCTGGATGTAACAGGACACACTTTTATGGCAAAAACTCTGCAGATTTGTACACAGTTTACAAGCTTGTCATCAATCAAAGAACAATGAAATCTCCACCCCCTTTTCCACACACTGGGGGTTTCCATACAGAGGCATTTCGGCACCGCAAAGCTTGACACATCACATTCTTTTGAATTCAATTACCTTTAGAATACACAATCACAGATCTAAAAGACATTTAGTAATTATCTCCCAGAGACAGAAGCCCCCAGGGGTAATTACTACAATGAAGCAATCAGAATAACAATTAACACCTCTACACACTGGACAATAAAATGTATCTCACAAGCCCGACTCCGGTATGCCATTGAAGTGTCATTGTCCAATTATCCAGGTCTAGAGGCACACAGACATTAAAATTAGCAGGGAGAGAATTACACTGAAGTATATAGGCAATTGCATAAAAGTCCTTCACAGTGCTCCTATATACCACCTGAGCACAGATAGTGCCACTGTACGTGTGCTCCTATACACCACCTGAGCACAGTTAGTGCCACTGTACGTGTGCTCCTATATACCACCTGAGCACAGATAGTGCCACTGTACGTGTGCTCCTATACACCACCTGAGCACAGATAGTGCCACTGTACGTGTGCTCCTATATACCACCTGAGCACAGTTAGTGCCACTGTACGTGTGCTCCTATATACCACCTGAGCACAGATAGTGCCACTGTACGTGTGCTCCTATACACCACCTGAGCACAGATAGTGCCACTGTACGTGTGCTCCTATATACCACCTGAGCACAGTTAGTGGCCACTGTACGTGTGCTCCTATATACCACCTGAGCACAGTTAGTGCCACTGTACGTGTGCTGGTATATACCACCTGAGCACAGTTAGTGCCACTGTACGTGTGCTCCTATATACCACCTGAGCACAGATAGTGCCACTGTACGTGTGCTCCTATATACCACCTGAGCACAGATAGTGCCACTGTACGTGTGCTCCTATATACCACCTGAGCACAGTTAGTGCCACTGTACGTGTGCTGGTATATACCACCTGAGCACAGATAGTGCCGCTGTACGTGTGCTGGTATATACCACCTGAGCACAGATAGTGCCACTGTACGTGTGCTCCTATATACCACCTGAGCACAGATAGTGCCACTGTACGTGTGCTGGTATATACCACCTGAGCACAGTTAGTGCCACTGTACGTGTGCTGGTATTTACCACCTGAGCACAGATAGTGCCACTGTACATGTGCTGGTATATTCCACCTGAGCACAGATAGTGCCACTGTACGTGTGCTCCTATATACCACCTGAGCACAGTTAGTGCCACTGTACGTGTGCTGGTATATACCACCTGAGCACAGATAGTGCCACTGTACGTGTGCTCCTATATACCACCTGAGCACAGTTAGTGCCACTGTACGTGTGCTGCTATATACCACCTGAGCACAGTTAGTGCCACTGTACGTGTGCTCCTATATACCACCTGAGCACAGATAGTGCCACTGTACGTGTGCTCCTATATACCACCTGAGCACAGATAGTGCCACTGTACGTGTGCTGGTATATACCACCTGAGCACAGTTAGTGCCACTATACGTGTGCTGGTATATACCACCTGAGCACAGATAGTGCCACTGTACGTGTGCTGGTATATACCACCTGAGCACAGTTAGTGCCACTGTACGTGTGCTGGTATATACCACCTGAGCACAGTTAGTGCCACTGTACGTGTGCTCCTATATACCACCTGAGCACAGATAGTGCCACTGTACGTGTGCTGGTATATACCACCTGAGCACAGTTATTGCCACTGTACGTGTGCTCCTATATACCACCTGAGCACAGATATTGCCACTGTACGTGTGCTCCTATATACCACCTGAGCACAGTTAGTGTCACTGTTCCTGTGCTGGTATATACCACCTGAGCTCAGTTAGTATCACTGTACCTGTGCTGCTATATACCACCTGAGCACAGTTAGTGTGACCACACGTGTGCTGCTATATACCACCTAAGCTCAGTTAGTGTCACTGTACCTGTGCTGGTATATACCACCTGAGAGCATTTCGTGTCACTCCGCTTGTGCTGTTACATACCACCTGAGCTCTTCAATATGTCTGGAAGGAGAACAAAGAGAGGCAGAGAGTCACAAGGGCAAGCAGGCTTTGCATGTAGAGGTAACGCTGGTAGTGGATGTGGTGCATCCTCTTCAGCACGTGGCCGTGGCCGCTCGTCCTTCTTTTTGGGAGCTGGCCGTGTTGAACCTCAACATGCAGAGGAATAAGTAGAGTGGATGACCAAGCCGTCCTCATCCTCCTCATTCTCTCTCACACAGACTGATCAAAGTTTTTCTGGCAAAGCAGCTGCCAAGGCGTCCTCTTCCCTCTGCATGATGGCTTCACACAATACTTCCCTAGTACCACCATGTCCTCCTGAGGAGTCCCCCGAAATGTTTCAACACAGTGTTGTGTACATGCTGCAGGAAGATGCCAATGACGGAACACTGATAGAGGAAGGCATTGATGTGAGCCCAGGGAGAGGGGGTGGCCGAGAGGGACAGCAATTTGTCAGTGAGGATGTTCCCCCAGCTGGAGCATACTGCCAGGTTGTTGACAGTGATGAGGAGGGAGGGGATGATGAGGTCACTGACTGTACCTGGGTGCCTGATAGGAGAGAGGAGGAGGAGAGGAGGAGGAGGAGGAGGAGGAGGAGGCACAGGCACATCTCCAAAGAGGCAGGATGCCCTCCAAGGGTCAGCTTAAGGTCACACCCACTGCATTACATTACGCACATCTATGGCGCTTGTGCATGGCACTGCTGTGTCTGACCGGTACAGCAAAAGTTCTTTGGTGTGGGCCTTTTTTTAAATATGTCCACAAGATCGTACCTTTGCTATTTGCAACTTATGTCGCAAGCGTATCTCGCGTGGCCAAAACATCAGCCGCCTGGGTACCACATGCTTGTCCAGACATATGTCGACCAGCCATGCAGCTCGTTGGCAAGCACACCAGAAAGACCCACACCAAAGACAAAAGTGTACCCCCCCTTGCCCTTTCGGGGGCCTCCAACCCCAGTAGACCCCCAGTCCTCTCTGAAGCCTGCAGTGAAGGTGTAGAAATAGGTGTGTCACAAGCTAGTAGTAGCGGTCAATCTACTGATAGTACCAGGCAAATTTCCCTGCCCCAGCTGCTGCAGCGCCGAAAGAAGTACAATCCCAGCCATCCACATGCTCAGCAGTTGAATGCTAGCTTAGCGAAATTGCTAGCACTTCAACTGCTACCTTTTCAGTTGGTAGATTCTGCCCCCTTCCGTGAGTTTGTGCAATGTGCAGTACCTCAGTGGCAAGTACCAAAACGCCACTTTTTCTCAAGGAAGGCTATTCCGGCTCTCTACCGGCATGTGGAAGGCAATGTCCATGCCTCGCTGGATAGGGCGGTCAGTGGTAAGGTGCATATTACCGCTGACTCATGGTCCAGCAGGCATGGACAGGGACGTTACCTGTCTTTTACGGCGCATTGGGTGATTCTGCTGGCAGCTGGGAAGGACGCAGGGCAAGGTGCAGTAGTTTTGGAGGTTGATCCGCCACCACGCCTTCAAAACACTACTACTGCTTGCGACACACCTCTTTCCTCCACTCCCTCCTCTTTTTCTTCCTCTGTGGCCTCTTCCTGTGGGGATGTTTTCTCCGAACCAGCCGTGCTCCGTAGGCGTAAGAGGGGATACGCAGGAATGCAGGCCAAGAGATGCCATGCGGTGCTAGAGCTGGTGTGCTTGGGAGACAGGAGCCACACTGGGGAAGAGGTTTTGTCAGCTCTGCAGGGTCAGGCTGAGAGGTGGTTGACGCCACTCCAGCTGAAGCCTGGAATGGTGGTCAGCGATAATGGCACCAACCTCCTCTCTGCCCTGCGACAGGGAAAACTCATCCACGTGCCCTGTTTTGCGCATGTCCTCAATTTGGTGGTGCAGCGGTTCTTGGGCAGGTACCCGGGCTTGCAGGATGTCCTGAAGCAGGCCAGGAAAGTCTGTGTGCATTTTCGGAGATCATATAATGCCACTGCTCGGCTGACTGACCTCCAAAGGGAATACAACCTGCCCAAGAACCGCCTAATTTGTGACATGCCCACCAGATGGAACTCAACGTTGGCCATGCTGCAGCGGCTGCACACGCAGCAGCGAGCCATCAATGAGTACCTGTGCCAATATGGCAGCAGAACTGGGTCAGGGGAGCTAGGTTTTTTTTCCCCACGCCAGTGGGCCTTGATAAGGGATGCATGCACTGTCCTGTCACCATTTGAGGAGGCCACGAGGATGGTGAGCAGTGACAGTGCATGCATCAGTGAGACTGTCCCTCTTATTCACATGTTGGAGCACACGCTACGTGGAATAATGGACAGGGCCCTTGAGGCAAAACAGAGGGAGGAAGAGGAGGACTTCCTTACCTCTCAAGGCCCCCTTTACCCAGACAGTGGTCCTGCTTGCCCACCCAGCACACAGGAAGAGGAGGAGGAGGAGGAGGATTGTATCAGCAGCATGGAGGTGGAGCCTAGCACTCAGCAGCAGCAGTCTTCAAGGGATCATTTACAGTCCCAAAGACCACGTGGAGTTTTACGTGGCTGGGATGAGGTGCCTGTGGATCCTGTCGTCCTCAGTGACTCAGAGGACTGTGCCCCGAATGCCTCTGCAAACCTACGCTGCATGGCCTCCCTGATTCTGCAAAGCCTGCGTAAGGATCCTCGTGTATGTGCTATTAAGGAGAGGGATCATCACTGGCTGGCGACTCTCCTTGATCCACGTTACAAAAGTAAGGTTGCGGACCTTATGTTGCCATCGCAGAGGGAGCTGAAGATGAAACTTCTGCGGGAGGCCTTGCAGAAGGGTCTGTGCAATGCGTTCCCAGAACCGGGGGATTACCAAATTCTGGCTCTGGACAACGTCTTGTTGAGGCTTCGGTGAGTCACAGAAGGGGCGGTGGAGAAGGTGTTCGTCTGACCGATGCGTTCAGGCAGTTTTTTTGTCCGCAGCCCCAAGGTCTGACCGGTTCCAGCAACCATCTCCAGCGTCTGGTTTACATGGTTCGGGAATACCTAGGGGCAATATCCGACTTGGACACCTTCCCCACTGAAAATCCTCTGGCTTACTGGGTCTTGAGGATGGATCACTGGACAGAGCTTGCCCAGTACGCAATTGAGCTACTGGCTTGCCCTGCATCCAGTGTTCTTTCAGAACGGACATTCAGTGCTGCTGGAGGCTTTGTCACTGATCACAGGGTGCGCCTCTCTACCGGCTCTGTTGATCGACTGACCTTCATCAAAATGAATCAGGCTTGGATCAACACCAGCTACCAAGCACCTGATGCTGATATTAATGAATAATATCTTTTTGTTGAAATGTCGGATCCCTTTTAGACTGCTGATGCTGAGTGACTGTCCTCTTATGCTGCTG
This sequence comes from Rana kukunoris, assembly GCA_029574335.1. Taxonomy (NCBI): domain Eukaryota; kingdom Metazoa; phylum Chordata; class Amphibia; order Anura; family Ranidae; genus Rana; species Rana kukunoris. The sequence continues at coordinate 19,787,026 of CM056053.1, forward strand.
ATGGAATATCCTTCTCCTCCTCACCTTTCTTGCTGATAGCTAGTAAGAAATGTTGTGTTTCTGGTCTCCGCCACCTAAGGCACAATTTTTCAGCCCCTGTTTAACAGGGGCACCTAATAACAGTTTTTGATGCAATAATTTGCACGTGGCTCCTTGTTGCACTCCAATTGGATTTATTGGGAGGGGTTGCAAGTGTTGTGTTGTGCCCAAGGCCCAATTTTTCTGCCCCTGTGTAACACGGGCGCCTAATAACAATTTTTGATGCAATAATTTGCACGTGGCTCCCTGTTGGGGTGCCCTTTTTTCTAAAAAATTTCTTTCACACAACAATAATGGCCCCCCACCACCGCTAAAATATTCGACATAATGTTGCCACACAGAACTTGCGCAAGTAGCATTAATTACTTTTTTTTTTGTCTTTTCATGTTGTGCAGGGACATCTCTAAACACGTGCCACTACTATAGACACCCAGCAGGTGTGATATTTAAAGGAGTTTTTTTTTTTTTTTTCACTTTAAGCATCATTAAAATGGCTGCTCCGCAAAAAACGGCAGTTTTTAAAAAAAAAATTCCATTGATACATGTTCCCTGGGGCAAGACCCAGGTTCTGAATGACGTTTTCCAACATTTGATTGAATTTTGGTCTTTAAAATGACCGTTTTTTAATTCGAACGTTCGGGTCCCATAGACTTCAATGGGGTTCGAAATATTCGTGCGAACCCGCGGTCTGTTCGAACGTTTTGGTGCGAACCGAACCCAGGGGTGTTCGGCTCATCCCTACCGATGAGTGTGCCTGGTGGCCGTGATGTCCACCATATACACGCGATCGGCGGTGACAGCAGGTGACAGCAGGGACCTGATTCTGTGTGTGTAAACACAGAGCTCCACGTGCTGTCAGGGAGAGGGGAGACCGATCTGTGTCCCTTGTACATAGGGACACAGCATCGATCACCTCCCCCAGTCAGTCCCCTCCCCCCACACAGTTAGAACACACCCAGGGAATACATTTAACCCCTTCCTCACCCCCTAGTGTTAACCCCTTCCCTGCCAGTCACATTTATACAGTAATTAGAGCATGTTTATAGCACTGATCGCTGTATAAATGTGAATGGTCCCAAAATTGTGTCAAAAGTGTCCGATATGTCCGCCGCAATATCGCAGGCCTGACAAAAATCGCGGATCGTCGCCATTACTAGTAAAAAATAAAAAATAAATCATAAATCTATCTCCTATTTTGTAGGCGCTATAACTCTTGCGCAAACCAATCAATAAACGCTTATTGTGATTTTTTTAACAAAAATATGTAGAAAAATCCGTATCGGCCTAAACTAAGGGAAAAAAATTTTTTTTTTTTTTTTTAAATGGGATATTATTATAACTAAAAGTAAAAAATATTGGGCCGCATTCAGAAAACTATTTACTTCAGCGTATCAGGAGATACGCTGCGTAAATACTAAGAATAGCCGGCGTATCTTTTTTCTGTATTCAGAAAAGAAGGTACGCCGGGTTTCTTCTAAGATACGAGCGGCGTAAGTTGCTTACACCGTTGTATCTTAGTTGCATTATTTCGCTGGCCGCTAGGTGGCGCTTACGGTGGTTTTCGCGTAATATATGCAAATGAGCTATTTACGCCGATTCCCGAACGTACTTGCGGCGGCACGTCGTAGTTTATGTCGTTTGCGTAAGCGTTAGAGCGGCGTAAGGTTACCCCTGCTATAGGAGGCGTAGCCAATGTTAAGTATGGATGTCGGGACAGCGTCGAATTGTACGTCGTTGACGTCGTTTGCGTCAATCATTCGGGAATGGGGCTCGACGTCAGTTAATGTTCACGTCGTTTACATTGAAAAAAAGCGACGTGATTTTGCGCATGCGCCGTCCAAAAAAAACGTGAATTACGTGGGGTCATGATTCATTTACATGAATCACGCCCCCACTTCATTCATTTGAATTGCGCGGCCTTAAGTCGCAACACATACGTTACGAAGCCGTAAATAAGGGCGCAAGTTCTTTCTGAATAAAGAACTTGCGCAAACATTTAAAGCGGCGTAACGTATCGGGGATACGTTACGCCAGCAGAAAGATCCATGGATCTTTCTGAATCTGGCCCATTGTGGTTTTTTTTCAAAATTGTCTGTCTTTTTCTGTTAATATCGCAAAAAAAAAAAATCGCAGAGATGATCAAATACCACCAAAAGAAAGCTCTATTTTTGGGGGGAAAATGATAAAAATATAATTAGGGTACAGTGCTGTACAAGTACCGATACTTTTTTTCAAGTACTCGCCGATACCGAATACCGATACTTTTTTTAATGTCATGCGACAGTGGCAGTATTTTTTATTTCATTTTTACTTTTACAGTGATTTTTTTTTTGTTTTGTTTTTAGGGGGGTGGGGTGGATTGTCAGTGTGTCTTTTTTGTATTATTATTATTTACATTTTATTTTAATTTTATTTTATTTTAACATTTATTGCAATTTTTTTATTTTTATTTTAATCAGCCCTGTTGGGGGTCTTTTGGAGAGATGTCAGGGCTATTAACAGACCCCTGACACCTCCCCTTTAAGACAGAGAAAGGGACTAAGGACACAGATTCCCCAGTCCTTTTCTCAGCAGCCTCAGGTGAAATGAATGGAGAGAAGCTTCTCTCCATTCATAAAACTGAAGCATCGTAAACACAGGTTACGATGCTCAGTTATATGAATGGACGGAGTCAGTGATCACTGACTCCGTTCATTCAGAAAAGGTAGGAGCCGGGTTTAGGGGCTCCTACCTCCGCTCTCCCCCTGACAGATTGAGGGGGGAGAGCGGTATGGACAGGGGGCAGAGCGGCCTGCAAGGGGGGAGAGAGAAGAGCGGGCTGCACGGGGGAGAGAGAGAAGAGCGGGCTGCACAGGGGAGAGAGAGAAGAGCGGGCTGCACAGGGGGGAGAGAAGAGCGGGCTGCACGGGGAGAGAGAAAAGCGGGCTGCACAGGGGAGAGAGAGCAGAGTGGGCTGCACAGGGGGAGAGAGAAGAGCGGACTGCATGGGGGGGAGAGAGAAGAGCGGACTGCAAGGGGGGGGGAGAGAGAAGAGCGGACTGCATGGCGGGGAAAGAAAAGAGCAGGCTGCACGGGGGAGAGAGAAGAGTGGACTGCACGGGGGAAAGAAAAGAGCGGGCTGCACGGGGAGAGAGAAGAGCGGGCTGCACGGGGAGAGAGAAGAGCGGGCTGCACGGGGAGAGAGAAGAGCGGGCTGCACGGGGGAGAGAGAGAAGAGCGGGCTGCACGGGGGAGAGAGAAGAGCGGGCTGCACGGGGGAGAGAGAGAAGAGCGGGCTGCACGGGGGAGAGAGAAGAGCGGGCTGCACGGGGGGGAGAGAAGAGCGGGCTGCACGGGGGGAGAGAGAGAAGAGCGGGCTGCACGGCGGGGAAAGACAGCACGGGGGAGAAGACTTGCAACTCCCTTGCCTCCCGAGGTATCGGGTGAGGCATCGGAGCATTTCCCCCCGAGTACAAGTACTCGGGGAAATGCTCGGTAGCGGGACGCTAGACAGCCATATATATATATATAAATAAAAACTTATATAAATAGGGCCAGATTCAGGTAGAGTTGCGCTGGAGTATTTGGATATGCACCGCATAACTGTGAAGATGCGCCGTCGTTTCTATGTGGCCGTACCCACCAAACTAGATGTGACAGAAAACGGGCCTTTTCCGATCGGCTTAACTTTCCGACGCCAGAGTCTCGTCAGCGCATAATTTCGCTTGGCGCATCAGTCGCGCCTATTGATTTCCCCTGCAAATATGCAAATGAGGGAGATTTCCCAATTCGCGAACGGATTAGCACCATACGCCGGCTACATGCGCCGCGCGTATCTCGTCCGTCCGGCGCAAAGTTATTTCTACAAATAGCTGCTTTATCTTTACTCCAGACGGCCTCAGGTCAGCAGGAGAGCAGCTACAGTAGCGTTACCGACGAAACTAGCAAGCTGAACAACCAACCTTGCAAGGACAACACCTCTGTGTGCCAACATGCCAGGGGCAATCGCGGTCCTAGCACCAGGGCCGATCCCAGGCGGGGTGCAGCGGGTGCTCTGCACCCAAGCGCCAGAGGGCAGGAGGCGCCAAAGTGTCAGGAGCATCAAGTAACACCATCAAGTCGACACTTTGTTTTCCTGCAACAGCCGCTGTATCGTCCGGGCGTCACTAATGGCAGCCCGCAGCCTCGCCTGTGTGTCCTCTCTCGCCCACCTGTCACGCCCGCTGCCGCTATATACACAGCAGCATAGCAGGCGCGCTTGGCGCGGCAGGTTCGTGCCTTCTCTGCTTTGTGTACACTGTCCCCTCCCCACACTGCCTGTCTTATTCATACAAACTGGAAGCACGACCGCGCTGGACAATGGGCGGGACTTTTTAAGTTAAAAAGTGAGTGATTGGTTGCTAGGCAGCGGGGCAGTCCCAGCCATAAATCACTCACTTTTAATGGGAAAAGTCCCGCCCATTGTCCAGCGCGGCCACGCTTCATGTCCTGTGTGAGTAAGGTAGGTTTTCTATGGGGAAGGGGGCTGTGCTGTGCAGGATAAGGGTTTGACAATGAGAGAGGACTGCGATGGCAGGGGGAGTCAGCCTGCGATGGGGGGGTGATCAGTCTGCCATGGGGGGGTCAGTCTGCGATTATGGTGGGAGTCAGTCTGCGATGTAGGGATGTCAGTCGGCCATGGGGGGGTCGTCTGCGATTATGGTGGGAGTCAGTCTGCGATGTAGGGATGTCAGTCGGCCATGGGGGGGTCAGTCTGCGATTATGGTGGGAGTCAGTCTGCGATGTAGGGATGTCAGTCGGCCATGGGGGGGTCAGTCTGCGATTATGGTGGGAGTCAGTCTGCGATGGGGGATGTCAGTCGGCCATGGGGGGGTCAGTCTGCGATTATGGTTGGAGTCAATTGGTGATGATGGGGGGGGGTCAGTCTGCAATATGGGGGTAAGTCTGCAATGGGGGGGAATCAGTCTGGTGATGGGTCAGTCTGGTGATGGGTCAGTCTGGTCAGAACTCTAGGGTTCTTTTGGCACTTTTTCTAGTCTCCTTCAGCAATGAACAGTTGCTAATTGATTTGCTGCCTTAGAGTGTCTTCATAACTTCAGGATTCTAACACCACTTACCGAGGACACCTCTACCACTGATCGTCAATGTAACAGAGCACTGCACTAAACACCAATGTAAAGGGGGACCTCTCCAGCTAACCACTTATGTAAGAGGACACCATACTGGGCAATAATGTTAAAGAGCATACCTTTACTTGGCCACCAATGTAAGGAAGCGCTATACTGACCTCCAATGTAAGAAGGTACTTCTCCAACTTGACATTTAAAGGAACACTCTCTCTTAGCCCCTCTCTCTGTCCAATATCCCCTCTCTCTCAGCCCCTCTCTCTGTCCACTACCCCCTCTCTCTCAGCCCCTCTCTCTGTCCACTACCCCCCCCCCCCTCTCTCTCAGCCCCTCTCTCTGTCCACTACCCCCCTCTCTCTAAGCCCCTCTCTCTGTCCACTAACCTTTCTCCCAGCCCAATTGGTGAACAATGGTAGGCTGCATTTGATGGGCACTGGTAGGCTGCATTTGGTGGGCACTGGTGAGGCTGCATTGAACTCTTGTACCATGTATGCAGTCCCTGATCATCTCCTGTTCTATGTCTGCAGTCTCTGATCTCTGATCTTCTTCTCCTGCATCGTGTCTGCAGTCTCTGACCATCTCCTGTATCGTGTCTGCAGTCTCTGACCATCTCCTGTATCGTGTCTGCAGTCTCTGACCATCTCCTGTATCGTGTCTGCAGTCTCTGACCATCTCCTGTATCATGTCTGCAGTCTCTGACCATCTCCTGTATCGTGTCTGCAGTCTCTGACCATCTCCTGTATCGTGTCTGCAGTCTCTGACCATCTCCTGTATCGTGTCTGCAGTCTCTGACCATCTCCTGTATCGTGTCTGCAGTCTCTGACCATCTCCTGTATCGTGTCTGCAGTCTCTGACCATCTCCTGTATCGTGTCTGCAGTCTCTGACCATCTCCTGTATCGTGTCTGCAGTCTCTGACCATCTCCTGTATCGTGTCTGCAGTCTCTGACCATCTCCTGTATCATGTCTGCAGTCTCTGACCATCTCCTGTATTGTGTCTGGGGGCTCTTTCTAAACAGACTCTCTAACAGAAGCCCTCTCTGTGTCCATTAGAGAGACCCCCCCTCCAGGTTCAATTAGAGTACTCTGCTTCTCTTCCTGTATTTTGTTTACTATTAAGAGATCATGGGAGGATCCTGGGGTAACAATGACTCCTTAGGGGAGCATCTCTGTGTTTGAGTCGTTACTAAAGAAACAATTGCAAAGGGGGAGGGGTTAATAAGGTGACCACGCCCTTGTAGGGGCGCCAGAAATATTTCTGCACCCAGGCGCATATGACCCTAGGATCGGCCCTGCCTAGCACTAGTACTGGGTCCCCTGGAACGAAGGAGGCGGGCACGTGAGAGGATATACCGCACGCGCATGAGCCTCTTTGGCATGGGGGATGGGGAGGTGTATCGCCTCTTCAGATTCAGCCCTGATGCAATACTTGAACTAACCACAACCCTGCAGGATGACATCACCAGCCCAACACACCGCTCACAAGCAGTGCAGCCACTGGTGAAGGTACTGGCAACACTTCATTTCCTTGCAAGTGGATCATTCCAGCGTACAAGTGGAGTGGTGGCTGGGATGTCACAATCCTCCATAAGCAGATGTGTGCACCAGGTTGTCCCTGCAATCCTCAGACGCATGTCCAACCAGTTCATCAGACCAACCACTGAGGAGCTGCGGCTGAAGGCAATGACAGATTTCTACAACATTGCCAGATTCCCACGCACTGTGGGGGCCATTGATTGCACACATGTGGCACTCCAGCCCCCCAGTGCCACAGAGCACATATACCGCAATCGGAAGCATTGGCATTCCATCAACGTACAGGTGATAGCCGATGCCCAACGCCTCATATGGCACGTCCATGCCAAACACCCCGGGTCCAGCCATGACAGCTTCATATACAATCAGAGCCCCATCCCAGCAGAATTCGAGCAGAACATGTATGGGGACAGCTGGCTGGTTGGTGAGTGACATGGGTGGCAGGCATGACTATCCCCTCCCATGATGCACATCACAAGGGGCACATGCATGACTAACATCCTCCTGTCTTTTCCCTTCCAGGTGACTCTGCATATGCACTGGGACCCCATCTAATGACTCCTTTCTGGAACCCCCAAACCAGAGGAGAGAGAAGATGCAATGCGGCACATATCAAAACCTGTGCAGTGGTGGAGCAAACATTTGGGCTCCTGAAGTCCCGTTTCCGCTGCCTGGATAAGTCCGGGGGGACACTATTGTATTCCCCTACCTTCGTGTGTCAGATCATCGGTGCATGTTGCATTCTGCACAACTTTGCCATGAGAAAAGGCCTGCAGATTGAAATACGTGATGACCTGACCCCCGACCCACACAGTCCCCCCCTGCCAGAGGAGAACCAGTCTGCTGATGGAAGAGCAGTCAGGAGGGTCCTCGCCATAGGCATCTTTGGACAATAAACCAAAACATTAATCACACAGACAATGCACGCATGCACACCACTGATGTCCCTAGATCACACACACCACATGCACATCACATTGGATTAGCCCAAGTCCAGCATGTAGGAGTTGGGAGCAGCAACGCCAGCGTCAAGGCCCCAAGATGTCACTGTCCATTCATACACCTTTCACACGTCATTCATACAGCCGTGGGGTTAACTTCACCACCACGGCCGAGGGTGACACCCCTTACTGGCAGGAGTGCCACCCCCTCACATTCACACACCATTCACACTGTCCCCTGCACTCCTGACCGTGTGCAGTTAAAAATAAAATATAAACTCATAACCTGAGTAATAAAATAAAAAATAAACTCATAACCTGAGTACTAAAAAAAAATAAAAAATAACCAGAAAAAAAAAACCCTCATCTGGGATGACGGGGGCTCCTCCTTGTGGGCACTCTCGGGCTCCTCAGCTGCCTGGAGGGAGTGGGTGGGGGTGGGGGGGCATCTGGAGGAGGCTGATCCCCGGGTGGGCCACTCCTGGCAGCTGTTGGCTGCATGCCCTCCAAGGCCACGGCAATCCGGCTCAGAAAATGATTGGTCTGGGCCTGCATTCTCATCTGGCGGGTGATATTATGCCGCTGGGCATGCTGCCGCTGCCTCCCCTCTTCCCGGATGGCAGCTGTGTTGGCGTGGACGGCTGCTGTGAGGTGCCGGACATCAGCCTGCACCTCCCCCAGGCTGGTGACAACGTCCTGCACACCACTGGGCAGCTGCGATACGGAGCACAGACTGTCAGCGAGCCGGTCCAAGTGCCCAGCAATCTCCCCCATCTGTTGTGTTTGCCGGGCATGGTCCATGTACCCTCCCCCTCCCCACATGCAACACACCAAATAGGGGCTAAAAAACACTTACCTGTCCTGGAGCCTTCCTCCACAGAATCATAGCCTGGTACACCCTCCAATTGCTCCCTCTCCAGGCAGCGGGCGACCACCTCCTCCTCTGTGGTCAGGCTGACCGGACATGGGGGTCCACCACCTGTGCCCCGCTCATGGCTCCGAATGGTGGCCACCTTGCCACGGACCTTGCGCCGCAGGTCGTTTATTTTCTTCTGGATATCCCCAGCAGTCCGGGTGGAGTACCCCAACACATTCACCCTGCCAGCAATGGTGTCCAGGATGCCCTGCTTCCTCTCCCGGGTGGTCTTCCTACTTTTCTTCCCATGCAGAAAATCATTATTTGTAATCAGAGTCTTCGAGTAAGGAATGCGTTGACCCTAATAACCAAGGCCTGGAGTGTGCCTTTGGCCGGCTGGTAGGTACGCCTGAAAGAGGGCATACCCTGAACAAGAAAAAGTACAATGAGAATGTATGAAAGCTGGGGGAATGGGTGGGTGGGAACCCAGAACCATACGCCGACCCAGCACCGACAGGGAGGGAGTCTTAAGTACTCTCAGACTCCTCCCACAAATACAGGCCGGCCTCCGGCCAGCCTTCTGACTTGTAATCAGAGTCTTCGAGTAAGGAATGCGTTGACCCTAATAACCAAGGCCTGGAGTGTGCCTTTGGCCGGCTGGTAGGTACGCCTGAAAGAGGGCAAAAGACACATATGTAGGTGAAGAGGGGTAGATAAGTGACCAAGAAGAAAAGCAGCCCGCGCCCGGATGGCAATCGTAAGTATACCTGATAAGTAGCCGTTATGACTGGAGAAGCCACCGACTCGTGACCTGTGATAGAAGGAAGCCCCTGCCAAATGCGTGAGCAGCCCTGAACTCGACCAAAGCCCCGAGAAAGATTGGTTCGAGCCTGCGACAATCCATATGAGAGCCTGACACGCTTATGATAGGTGGACACTTGTGGGCAACTGAAACCAGAGCTGGCCCGAAAAGCCCCCGCAATAATTCCTTACCACGAAACCTACAACCGGACACCAGACGTAGCCACGTGAGGAAACCCCCCAACCCCTGGCCTACCCATACTTGAGAGGAAAGTGAGCGGGTGAGTAGCAAAAACCTGACAACTAGCAGGAGCCTAAAGTGCTGGATACCTGATGGACATGATGACGGAGCGGAAGGACGAAGCCCTTGCGCTAAGGTAACAACAACTTACCATGGCACCATACCGACACACAGAACCCGTTCTTACCTGATAGACTTGGTTAGCAGGTTACAGGCAGAAGCACGCCAAAATTGAGCATAAGGATAGTAGATATCGGCATGGAAGCTAACCCAAATCCCACCCCCCCCCCCAACTGCCCAAGTGCTGAACGCCAGACTACAGACAAGTACCTAATGACAAGTTTGCAGGAGAGAGCAGCCCATGCCAGCAATGCTACCAAACTCGCCACTAGGTACCCAAGAGGCCCAACCCCCCACCTTCAGCATGAAGGTAGAGAAACCAGACCAACCACCCCTGGAAAAGCTGCCTCCAGAAACTTGAAACGAAAGCATGACTGCCAGCTAAAGCCACAACACTGAAACCTGATGATGCAGCGATGAGCTCCGAAAGCTGGTCTGAAAGTACCCACAGTAGGGATGTCAGAGACCGGACCCGAAAATGATGACGTGGCCGGTAGAAATGGAAGAGCAGGAACTGGGGGTGCGCTGACACAACCTAGACAAGACAGAAAACACACATGAAACAACAACGCCCTCTGTGCCTACCTAAGACCGCTGCGCATGAAAGCCCCCGATGACACCCCAACCCAGTGTGACTGGCACGTGAGCCTGAGTAACCTGCCGCGCAGAGACAGGCAAACTGAACACTCATGGTCGGTGTACCCACGGACTGCTGTGGGTAATCGTGTAGGTGTAATGAATGCACGTGCAACGTATGACGTATGTAAACAGGCGAGAAGATTGTGGTCAACAATCAATTAAAAACGAAACCTCAGCCGTATGAATCTGTAGACGTGACAGATCCTGAGATGTGAGCACTAGCTAACCAACCCAGATGCAACGTGGACAAAGTACAATGAGACATGGTAACCACGAAGACAACGCCAAGACAAACCAACACAGACAGAATTCGTGGGGGCAGCCAAGCCATGACAGAAATCGTGGGGGCAGCAATGCTGCGACAGAACTTGAGGGGGACAAAATCGTGGGGGCAGCCGAACTGCTGAGACTGAAACTTAATGCAAAACCTGGGGCAGAAATGGTATGGGAGACCCGCTGAACCTGAAAGCTAAGGCAAAACTATAGGACAGAACCTGGGGCAGAAATGGTATGAGAGCAACGATGAAGCAAAAATAACAAATAAACAAAACCTGGAGCATAACGGTATGAGAGCAACACTGAGCCTGAAATGCCGAGGCAGAAATACAATAACAGACAGAAATGACAAAACTTAGGGGCCGTAGTGCCCAGACAGAAAACGTGGGGGCCGTAGCGCCCAGACAGAAAACGTGGGGGCCGTAGCGCCCAGACAGAAAACGTGGGGGCCGTAGTGCCCAGACAGAAAACGTGGGCCGAAAAACTATGGAAGACAACGCTATGACGGAAAACCTGGAGCAGAAACGCTATGACGGAAAACCTGGAGCAGAAACGCTATGACGGAAAACCTGGAGCAGAAACGCTATGACGGAAAACCTGGAGCAGAAACGCTATGACGGAAAACCTGGAGCAGAAACGCTAAGACAGAAACCTGGGACAGAAAAGCTATGACAGAAACCTGGGACAGAAAAGCTATGACAGAAAACATGGGGCAGAAACGCTATGACAGAAAACGTGGGGCAGAAACGCTATGACAGAAAACGTGGGGCAGAAACGCTATGACAGGAAACGTGGGGCAGAAACGCTATGACAGAAAACCTGGGGCAGAAACGCTATGACAGAAAACGTGGGGCAGAAACGCTATGACAGAAAACGTGGGGCAGAAACGCTATGACAGAAAACCTGGGGCAGAAACGCTATGACAGAAAACCTGGGGCAGAAACGCTATGACAGAAAACCTGGGGCAGAAACGCTATGACAGAAAACCTGGGGCAGAAACGCTATGACAGAAAACCTGGGGCAGAAACGCTATGACAGACAACGTGGGGCAGAAACGCTATGACAGAAAACCTGGGGCAGAAACGCTATGACAGAAACGTGGGGCAGAAACGCTATGACAGAAAACGTGGGGGCATGACTGGTGTACTACTAGTGTTTGCTAAATAAACAACCACCCACCTCTTAACCACCTACATTAAACACTCGACACCTTCTGGATTAAATGGCCAACAAAGGCCCCTTTATTAAATCCAAAAGGTAAATATAAAATTAACATTTAAACAACCATTTTAAAATATATATAACAGTATAAACTTTTTAACATTTACCAACATTCTTTTTGAATAAATTAACCCAAACAACAACCACTGTAGACACAACACTGTAGACACAACACTGTAGACACAACGGTTCCTGAGAGAAAGGGAAATAAAAAGTGCAAGGCAATGGGCTGTCCTCCAACAGAAAGTGTCCGGGCCTCTAGCCGTACGTCATAAGCTCAAGAGACCATAGCTTCCTCCTTCATTTACTCTTCAGCCCGATTGCCAGTAGCCCCCACCTAACCGGATAGGGAAGGTGCCCATCCCATGACAGGCCCCAACTCCTACCAACCATCTCAGGTATATCGATCTTATATCTCTATACCACCCCCACCCAATTCTCAGGAGCCCCAAAACCAATGCCAAGACCACCTGAAAAATAAAAAGATGATGAAAAACACACACCCATACCAGACACTTCCCCAGGGAGGGAGGGAGGGAAAAACAGCCTGTTTGTTACCACAACTGCAGATGACTCCCGAATGACTGGCCCCGCCCCCTCCTCCTTTTATGTGACCCTCCTCATGTGCCTAAGCCCCGCCCCCCGGCCGGACTTTTTACCAGCCATTTCCTCTTCCTGTGTGCGCTCCACACAGTGTTCCCCCAGTCATGTGGCCCCTGCGCCTGGGTTCCCCTTACTTCGGGGCTGTCTTGACTGGTGTACTACTAGTGTTTGCTAAATAAACAACCACCCACCTCTTAACCACCTACATTAAACACTCGACACCTTCTGGATTAAATGGCCAACAAAGGCCCCTTTATTAAATCCAAAAGGTAAATATAAAATTAACATTTAAACAACCATTTTAAAATATATATAACCGTATAAACTTTTTAACATTTACCAACATTCTTTTTGAATAAATTAACCCAAACAACAACCACTGTAGACACAACACTGTAGACACAACACTGTAGACACAACGGTTCCTGAGAGAAAGGGAAATAAAAAGTGCAAGGCAATGGGCTGTCCTCCAACAGAAAGTGTCCGGGCCTCTAGCCGTACGTCATAAGCTCAAGAGACCATAGCTTCCTCCTTCATTTACTCTTCAGCCCGATTGCCAGTAGCCCCCACCTAACCGGATAGGGAAGGTGCCCATCCCATGACAGGCCCCAACTCCTACCAACCATCTCAGGTATATCGATCTTATATCTCTATACCACCCCCACCCAATTCTCAGGAGCCCCAAAACCAATGCCACAGACGCATACGGTGACACCTCACACGTGTGCGGCCCGCCACAGCCCTAAGGCCCGTTGCAACCCGTCCTGGAGCCCCAGGACCCACAAGTCAATGCCCACAGGGGTCAAGTGCACCCCGTCACCCCTGAGGAAAAGGGGGAACTCCCTTTTTTGGCTCGCAATGGCGAACCACCAACCCCCCGTGATGGGCGACAAACTTAGAGACGGCCTTATTGGCCTTAATCCTGGCCCAATTAACCCTGTCTACAGGCCGAGCGCCTCTCCAGGCCAACCTCCCCACCATTTCGGACCAAACCACCAACGTGTCGAGGAATGCGCTCCTGAAGTGCATAAAGTCCCACTTGATGACCCGAATCAGATCTCGAGAAGCTCTAACGCACAGGTCATTGCCCCCGAAATGCAGCAATAGCACTTCCGGGGCCCTGTCCAGCCTAGCATAATGCTGAACTTCCGGCACCACCCTGGACCAAAGCATACCAGGGATGCCGATCCAACAGACAGTAGCCTACTCCCGCAAAAAACCCAACTGCCTGCCCTCACTCCTGACCAATGAACATAGGAGTGACCCAAGATCCAGACCAAGCATGAAAAGAACGGGGAACACCAGAACAGAGAATCAACACTGAACAGGCAAACCACCACCCAGCACACTACACCCCGACAAAGAATTGACCAACAAAATCACGAACACTGACGAACCGGAAAAGAAAGTAACGTTGACCTCCCACCCCCTCACAAAGCTGCGGACGCACATACAACCTGAACCGGCGGGGCTCCCAGCGACTGATCCGCTGCAGGACCTCATCTCACAAGCCCCACCGCGGGCCTTCTGTCGCTGCCCCGATCCAGAAAGAATGAGAGGAATACTCCGCTGAACAGAAACCACCTGCCACCAAACTACGTTTGAAAAACTGCCCCAAATTGGTACCTGGTCAACGGAAGCCCATCCGCATGAACCAGGAACGGGCCCACCCCTGGTGGGCGCAAACCCAACCATTCGCAAACAACTTCCACCGGACAAACCCCGAGCCCCGGCACCTTACCCTGGATCACCTTGGTGCCCTTGCCCACTTGATCGTTTTGTGACCTGCGAATAAGCAACGTAATCGAGTCAGCGAGGACACGCACATCGGACACATGCAATCCACCCGGTACCTTTTTAGAAGGGCTAACCAGTTGACCAACCCTCAAAGCCCCGAAAAAAGCCAACACAAACGCCGCCCGAAACAAACGATCCTCAAAAGGTGAAGACCACACCACCTGCAAAACACCAACAAACGACTCCAACATGTGAAGAGAAACCGGCCTCCTGGAATGCGGACGCACGCGACCTTTCCGGTAACCCCGCAAAGCCTTGCAGACCAAAAATGACTTGGTCACATCCTCGACACCATTCAACTGAAACAGGAATGCCAAGCCCGACATCTTTGTGTTCAAGGAGGAAACTGACACCTCCTCCTCACAACACTTACCCAAAAAATACAACAGTACATGTAACCGGTCCTCAGCCGAGAACCCCACCCCAAGCTCACTCACCAAACTATGCCATTCCTGCCACACCCGTTCATATGATCTCCAGGTGGAGTCAGCTACTGACCTCCGGACCAACTCCATCACCGCCCCCACACGAGGCCCCACAAGCCACTGGGGCACGGAACCCCCCACCCGATCCGCCTCCGGAGCCAGCTGCCGGAACCTGTCCCACCGCAAACGAGAGAGTGCATCAGCCACCTCATTGTTGACCCCGGGGACATGCACAGCACAAATAACGATATTCAAAGCCAAGCATTTTAAAACCAAAGCCCGTAGCAAACGAACCACTGGCATCGACAAAGCCGAAAATGAAGAAATAGCCTGAACCACACCCAAATTGTCGCAGTGAAAACGCATCAAATCATCTAGTGCAACACTAAGGCCAAACCCGACAGGTCCCGAACCACCCATTCCCAAAAATGAACTGAACATCTCAACATATGGGCACTAGATGGCGCAGCCCATGGGCAAAACACAGGTCCACAAAATACTGACCCTCCCAACAACATCCCAACAACCGCACACTGTCTGGATGCACCGGCAAGAGCCGAAAGGCCGACTCAATGGCGGTCTTGGCCAACCAGGCCCCCTGCCCAAATGTTGAACCCACCGCACCGCCTCAATAAAAGATGCATAGCACACTGTACACAATGCCGGATCAATGGCCTCGTTCACCAAGCCCCCTTTCGGGTACGATAGGTGGTGGATGAATCAAAACTGATTCGGTTACCATTTAGGAACCACCCCAGCGGTGACACCATCAAGTCTCCCGTGGGCGGGGCCTCAAATGGCCCCGCCATCCTGCCCAAACCCACCTCCTTCTGGAGCCTAACAGTCACCACCTCCGGGCGAGTCAACGCAGACTTAAGGTTAGCCGCCATGGAAGGTATAACACCCAAATGCTCGGAATCGGGAAACCATCCTAAACGCCCAACGACAACGCCGGCGCAGCTACCCTATTCGGGTACCTACTTAGGCACGGCACCATTTTGTCCACCCTCACCGACGTCCTCCCTTTTGCCAGCGTCACCAAACCTCTTTCCTCTCTTAAAACACTTCGACCAGGGATGGGCTCCCCCACAACCGGAGCACTCATGCCTGAAGCAACACGATCCTCCAAACTTACAGGAGCCCTCGTTGTACTGCCAACAGAAACCCCTGCGTTTTTTGGCCGGCAGCGAGGAAGCCCGAGCACCCCTGGCCCCCTCCCGAAAGGGCTGCGGCACAACCCTGGCCTGAGTCATTAGTCTCATCCACAGGGCGATATTTTTTTTGGTTCCACCGTATCTCCGGACGAACAGTTTTTTTCTGTCGAAACTGCTCATCATAGCGCAGAATGTAACACAATAAACCCGTGCACTGGTCCAGCTGCTTTTTCCCAGTCACGCTAGCTAGAATGTAAAACGCATGCTCCCAATTCGCAAAGGTACGAGGAATCAGGCGATAACGCCGCTTCTCTTCCTCCTCCTTCTTGCTCTCGTCTGGCATCACTTTATCTAAATTAAACTTCGAGGGGGAGCAGCGAAATTATTTCCACATACTCCCCCTTCCAAATCCGCTCCTTCACCTCAACCCTCAAATGAGCCCCCAGAGGCGCATCATAACACAGATAAACCTCGCACCGAGCCGAGTCCGCCAACCTTACCCCGTCCGCCATTAAACCTGACACCATGTCCGTCACCGCCCCACCTGGAGTAGCCCCAGCAGGAGAAACACCCTCAGCGGGACCGTCTACCGGTGGCGCTGGCAGAGGTGGCAACACCCCCGTGCCAACCCGGGACGCGGACACCGTCCCCACACCCGCTAACTGAACAGTCCCCACCCCCCCAACAGAACTGCCTAGGGCCTGAACCAACACACACAGCACTGGAATTAGCCAGCCCGACCCCGGGCGGAACCAATCACGCAGCCGAAGGAGGTACTGCGACAGCCGGAGCGGGCCCAACGGGCCCCCATCAACCAGGGGCCTGCAACCATTTAATAAGGATGACAGCAGCTTCTGCAGCAACAGCGCACCCGCATCAGGGACCCCCCCCCCACCGGCAGAGCCACCCCACCCAACTGAAGTACACCAGAACCCAACGCCCCCCCCAGCAAAGAACCCCCAGCAGTGACAGCAGAAAGAAGTGTAAGGGAAGGAGGGGGAGAAGAAACAGCTGCAGAAGACACAACAGACAGTGATATAAAGGACGACTTACCCTGCTGCCCAGTGGAAACTGTCCGACTGGCCGTTGCTCCAGCTCCCAGCTAACGCCCCGACGGGCCCGCTACTTCCTCTAGACCATCCGAGTCCGTGTCCGACAGTTCACCCTCCGACGTTGATCCCCTTGCACCGCAAGAGACGCAGAGCCCGCCGACAAGGCCACCGATCCACTGCCCAATTAGAAGCCAGAAGCCCTGCGATCAGGCCGCACCACGTCTAGCGATCTCCCCCGCAGAGCCCCCCTGCGATCCAGCAGCAGCCGCTCCCGAATCGCTGTCGTCACAACGCCTTGGACCTCCGCTTCCCCCTGGATAGCTGCAGCCGCTCTGGTTGATGGGCTCCCAGCCGCACACCCCGATCTCCCCCGCCGTGAAGCAACACGCGGGGGCGGGAGTACCTGCCTACGCCACCGCTCCAAAAGTCCCCCGAGATGCCCTGCCAGGCGACGGGGATGACACCCGCCGACCCGCTTTTCCTTGCTGCCTGGCCTTCTTACCAGCCTCACACGAAGCCGCAGCCGCCTGCCGTTTTTTGCCCCCCCGGGGAGGGGGGGGGGTGCATGTGGGCTACTCCCCCGCTGACCGCCACCCGATGAAACCCCCAGGGCTGTATCACAGTCGGCGGCCTTGAACGCCTGGCCCAGCGCGGCGAGGGGGGGGGGCGGGGGGGAGTGGGGGTTTCTCAGAACGTACCTTCACCCGGGCCCGCCAGTAGCAATCCAGCCGCTCCTCATGCCATTGAGCCCCATTTAGTCTGGCCGCAGCAGGAGCCACTCCAGCATGCCCTCCAGCTGATCCATAGCTGAGGTAACAATACAGGAAAAACAGCCTGTTTGTTACCACAACTGCAGATGACTCCCGAATGACTGGCCCCGCCCCCTCCTCCTTTTATGTGACCCTCCTCATGTGCCTAAGCCCCGCCCCCCGGCCGGACTTTTTACCAGCCATTTCCTCTTCCTGTGTGCGCTCCACACAGTGTTCCCCCAGTCATGTGGCCCCTGCGCCTGGGTTCCCCTTACTTCGGGGCTGTCTGTAACGCTATGACAGAAAACGTGGGGCAGCAATGCTATGACAGAAACGTGGGGCAGAAACGCTATGACAGAAACGTGGGGCAGAAACGCTATGACAGAACGTGGGGGCAGAAACGCTATGACAGAAACGTGGGGGCAGAAACGCTATGACAGAAACCCTGGGGCAGAAACGCTATGACAGAAAACGTGGGGCAGCAACGCTATGACAGAAACCTGGGGGCAGAAACGCTATGACAGAAACGTGGGGGCAGAAACGCTATGACAGAAACGTGGGAGCAGAAACGCTATGACAGAAACGTGGGGGCAGAAACGCTATGACAGAAACCCTGGGGCAGAAACGCTATGACAGAAAACGTGGGGCAGCAACGCTATGACAGAAACCTGGGGGCAGAAACGCTATGACAGAAACGTGGGGGCAGAAACGCTATGACAGAAAACGTGGGGGCAGAAACGCTATGACAGAAAACGTGGGGGCCGAAACGCTATGACAGAAAACGTGGGGCAGCAACGCTATGACAGAAACCTGGGGGCAGAAACGCTATGACAGAAACCTGGGGGCAGAAACGCTATGACAGAAACCTGGGGGCAGAAACGCTATGACAGCAAACGTGGGGGCAGAAACGCTATGACAGAAACCTGGGGGCAGAAACGCTATGACAGCAAACGTAGGGGCAGAAACGCTATGACAGAAACCTGGGGGCAGAAACGCTATGACAGCAAACGTGGGGGCAGAACCGCTATGACAGCAACGTGGGGGCAGAACGCTATGACAGCAAACGTGGGGGCAGAACGCTATGACAGCAAACGTGGGGGCAGAAACACCATGACAGAAAAGTAGGGGCAGAAACGCTATGACAGAAAACCTGGGGCCAGAAAACGCTATGACAGAAACCTGAGGACAGAAACGCTATGACCGAAACCATGGGGCAGAAAAACGCTATGACAGAAACGCTATGACACAAACACAGGGGCAGAACTCCCCTGACCTCAGTAAAAGGTAGACAGCAGCCCCCCCCAATGCCGCTAGCATGACCCCAGAGATGCGGGAGGGCAGCCCCCCCCCCCCCCAAGTAGCCAGCATGCGACCCCTGGAAAAAAAAAAAATGGCGGACACCCCCCCAGCAAGACCCATGCATGAACCGCTCCTCATACAGCCCCCCCCCCCATGCCGCTGCTGGAGGAAGAAACATAGTGGGCGGGCATTCCCCCCCCCCCCCCTCGGCGTGAACACCGGGGGAAGCAGCAGGCGGCTCCCTCCAGCAGGAGGGAGAAGTACAGCTGACGGGCCTCCCCCCCCTCCCCCCGGCGTGTACACCGGGGAAAGCGGCGGGCGGCTCCCTCCACGCTGGAGGGAGAAATACAGCGGACGGGCAGGCAGGCATCCCGCCCCCATTCCCCAGCGAGAACAAGGGGAACGGGCGGGCAGCGGCTCCCTCCATGCAGGAGGGAGAACTACAGCGGGTGGTCGGGCATCCCCCCTCCCCCCGGCGTGAAACCGGTGAGAGCCCCGGGAGGAAGAGAGACAAATGGGCGGCCATGCTGCTGCTGCCGGCGTGAACCCGGCGGAGACAGGCGAGTGGGGGTTGGGAGGGGGCGCCCGCCTGGACCAGGTGAAAACACGGGAGCCATGCGGGAATCCCCCACGTGCGGACCGGAATGCGAGCACCCCCCCATGGACCCGGTATGAGAACCGGACCACGAGCGACTCCCCCCACCCCCTGAACAGCTCGTGAGGACCGCTGAATCAGACCCTCGCAACGTGGGTGGAAAACACCTGAGACAGCTGCTGCTGACCGCCCTCTCCAGGAAGCCGGAAGTGACATGCATCGGCCGCGCCCCCCCAACCCAGAACCCTACGCCGACCCAGCACCGACAGGGAGGGAGTCTTAAGTACTCTCAGACTCCTCCCACAAATACAGACCGGCCTCCGGCCAGCCTTCTGACAAGTCTCCATAGCAGAGATTACAACAGAGACCTCCTGGGCATTAAAATTAAGGTTCCTCCTCTCTTTGGGGGTAGCGGGAGCAGCCATAACAGAGCAAAAGTAACTTCCCTGGGGTGGGGGGAAACGGAAATACTTTTGCGCCGGAATGGCGCTTCTGCTGGCGCTTTTACACGCGCAACGGAACACATTGCGCTGGCGTTTCCCGCAAAGTGGTGCCGACGGAAGTTGTGAGCATGCGCACAGGGGGCCGAGTGAAGCCTCACTTACTGCGCATGCTCCGTGGATGATGCGCTGAACGTAAGCCTCTGCGCTGGGCTCCGCCCATCATTTACATATGATCACACCCACTTCCACTTGCGTCGGGTTGCACCAATGCATCTTCGTTACTCCGTCGCAAAATAACGCCCATGCGCTTGGTGAATGCTGTACTTCACTCGCTAGTTTGCGTCAGCGCAGCGTATATGCGTTGCGCTACGCTGGCGAAAAGATGCGCGCATCTACCTGAATCTGGCCCATAGAGGAAAATTACATAAAAAATATATAAATAGAAAAAAATTATATAAATAGAGAGCATTACAAATTTTTCTTTTACACGTTAAGTTTATTGAATATTTTTTTTTTTTAGTATAGTTAAAAAATTAAAATACTCTTTTATATATTCATTTATCTATTTATGGTTTTTACAATTATTGGGCATATATGAAGCAAATAATAGTAAAAATAATAACAGGAGAAAAAAAAAATTGATACTGAATAAAAAACATTCGCCTTTTACAGAGTATGTTTGATCTGTCGCAATTTAAACATAATAGCTGAAAATAACTGCAACAAGTTCTCCCATTTGCTTTTGATTACTGCTATTTAATATGGTGAAGTGAAGGTGTAAGTGCGCTTCCTAGTGGAAGTTCTGTGTATAGCGGTGTCATTTAATTACTTTCCTCCATTAGAAGCTTGCTTCTTTTTTTTTCTTTTTTTAAATAA
The DNA here is from genome assembly GCA_029574335.1 of Rana kukunoris. NCBI lineage: Eukaryota > Metazoa > Chordata > Amphibia > Anura > Ranidae > Rana > Rana kukunoris. The sequence continues at coordinate 19,807,792 of CM056053.1, forward strand.
ACATATTACCTGGAAGGTGCATACAGTTCTGTTTCTTGTACACAATTATATTATAACATTTAATTAGGGATGGTGGAGTCTAATAAACCCAGGTGAGTTTTTATTCTTGAATACAATTTATACAATTTATATTGTGTCATTGTAATTAAATCAGATTTAATTACAAACTACCCCCAAAAATATGTATCCTTAGTATTTGTGTTTTTTTTTGTTTTTTTTTAATAACCTCTTTCTCTATTTCTGCAATTTTTTTTACATTTCTGTACAAAAAAAAAAAAATAATAAAAAAATTATGAGATGACAGAAGGGATGCTTTTACAGGATCAGATTTAGGATAGGTAAAAGGAGAATCTGCAACCCTAAGGCCTCTTTAACCACTTTAGCCTTGGAGGATTTGGCTGCCCAATGATCGGGTCACTTTTTGCGATTCGGCACTGCGTCGCTTTAACTGACAATTGCGCGGTCGTGCGATGTGGCTCCCAAACAAAATTGACGTCCTTTTTTTCCCCACAAATAGAGATTTCTTTTGGTGGTATTTGATCACCTCTGCTGTTTTTATTGTTTGCGCTTTAAACAAATATAGAGCGACAATTTTGAAAAAAACACAATATTTAGTACTTTTTGCTATAATAAATATCCCCATTTCTTTTTTTTAAAAGTGTTTTTTTTTTCTCAGGCTGTTTATCAGCTGATTCCCCCTCTGCCTGCTCAATTACCAGGGGGGTGAGCCTGATGGGGAACTAGTGTCTGTGAATCCCCGCCAGGCTCACCCAGATACAAAACTTCACACTGCTGCACCACAGTGGCGGTTGGTGCTCAAAATTTTTGGGAGGGCGTAAACGAGCAAAAAAAAAAAAAAATTGCAGCCTAAGGGCCATTTCACACTGGTGCGTTTTGCCGCGTTTTTGCCGCGTTTTCGCGCTAAAAATAACGCTATTAAAACGCCCCCCATTTCCATTGAAATGAATTAAAAACGTGGCAAAAACGCGTTAAAACGCGTTAAAATCGCGGTAAAATCTTGGTGATTTTTCCGCGATTAAAGTCGCGGCAAAACACCGCGATTTTACCGCGTTTTACCGCGTTTTTACAGCGTTTTTACCGCGTTTTTAATTCATTTCAATGGAGGGGTGCATGGGGGGCTTTTAATAGCGCTATTTTTAGCGCGAAAACGCGGCAAAAACGCACCAGTGTGAAATGGCCCTTACTGTTCTCATCAAATGCTGCCACTGTGCCCCATCAAATGAAGCCACTGTACCCCATCAAATGCAGCCACTGTGCCATGCCATCAAATGCAGCCACTGTGCCCCATCAAATGAAGCCACTGTACCCCATCAAATGCAGCCACTGTGCCATGCCATCAAATGCAGCCACTGTGCCCCATCAAATGCAGCCACTGTGCCCCATCAAATGCAGCCACTGTGCCCACCAAATGCAGCCACTGTGCCCATCAAACGCAGCCACTGTGCCCATCAAATGCAGCCACTGTGCTCATCAAATGCAGCCACTGTGCCCATCAAATGCAGCCACTGTGCTCATCAAATGCAGCCACTGTGCTCATCAAATGCAGCCACTGTCACTGTGCCGGGCAGCCATCACAAATTTTGGGGCCCTACACAGGGCAAGTGTAATCTCTTCTCTCATGACGTAAGAAAATAAGCAGGGGCCCCTTACAGGTGTAATGCAAACAAAAAAATAATACAATAAAATGGGAGGGGGGCCAGTCAGGCCCCTGGGGACCATCGGGCCGCTTACAGGTGTAATGCCTATACCCCCCTGATGGCAGCCTTGCCACTGTGCCATCAATTGTCACCACTGTGCCATGCCATCAAATGCAGCCACTGTGCCCCATCAAATGAAGCCACTGTACCCCATCAAATGCAGCCACTGTGCCATGCCATCAAATGCAGCCACTGTGCCCCATCAAATGCAGCCACTGTGCCCCATCAAATGCAGCCACTGTGCCCATCAAATGCAGCCACTGTGCCCATCAAACGCAGCCACTGTGCCCATCAAATGCAGCCACTGTGCTCATCAAATGCAGCCACTGTGCCCATCAAATGCAGCCACTGTGCTCATCAAATGCAGCCACTGTGCTCATCAAATGCAGCCACTGTCACTGTGCCGGGCAGCCATCACAAATTTTGGGGCCCTACACAGGGCAAGTGTAATCTCTTCTCTCATGACGTAAGAAAATAAGCAGGGGCCCCTTACAGGTGTAATGCAAACAAAAAAATAATACAATAAAATGGGAGGGGGGCCAGTCAGGCCCCTGGGGACCATCGGGCCGCTTACAGGTGTAATGCCTATACCCCCCTGATGGCAGCCTTGCCACTGTGCCATCAATTGTCACCACTGTGCCATGCCATCAAACGCAGCCACTGTGACATCAATTGTCGCCACTGTGCCCTGTAAAATGCTGCCATGGGGTCTGGGGTCAGCCATCCTCCTTCCACAGTCCCTCGATGTCTTCTCCCGCCCTCGATGACGCTTCAACCAATCAGGTTACCGGTAACCTGGTGAACCTGATTGGCTGGGACCCCCGGGGGGTCCCCTGGTTAAGTATTTGGAAGCCGATTAGAGCCCTCAGGCTGTATTCGAAAAACTTTTCAGAGCCGCTGGCTCTGATAGACACTATCAAAGCCAACCATCTGCCATTATTCAGATGGCCGGCACTCACCAGGGGGCCGGCCATCTAAATAGTGGGCGGCAGCAACAATACATGGATTCGTGCAATGCATGAATCTGTTTATTGTATTTCACTGGCGGTGCAGGAGTGAGAAGGGGCGGGGCTCCTGTGCCCTCTATGGATGCACCGCCATTGCTGCACGGTCTATGTGACCACTGCAGTGTCAGAAGGAAGATCCGCTGCACTGAGGACTTTGGCCTTGTTCACAGGGGGCATACTTACCAGTATGCCCATGGGGGTCCATGTTTACCGGCACAGGGATTGTCAGGAAGGGTACTCCTCTATGTGGAGCCCTGCAGATTAGTTTGCGGCTCTTCACATTCACTTAGAAGATGTGCCCGTGCTTGTGGTCGCGTACGTGGGCTTTCGCACGTGCACGTGCATACTGGACCAGTACTTAGTTTTCGTTCGAATGCTTTTTCGTCCAAATTTCTGGGATTTTTGTGTTCATTTTAACAAACGATAACGAATGCGCAGAACTCCGAAAGATCCGACATAAAAAAATGCTTTATTTTCGTTTTGTTTTGCGACATCAGTTGGATATAGATAGGAGATTCGGCATAATGCTGACAAAAGCGATCTGTGTCTATCAAACCTGTGGTTGAATGTGCCTAACCTTAACTCTATTAGTCCGAGATTATTCTACATAAAGAGGAGAGATTTGATATTATAGAAAGAAAAGATTTTGCATAGACATAGACATTTTTATATATATAAACAGGGTGGGCCATTTATATGGATACACCTTAATAAAAAGGGAATGGTTGGTATTAACTTCCTGTTTGTGACACATTAGTATATGTGAGGGGGGAAACTTTTTAAGATGGGTGGTGACCATGGCGGCCATTTTGAAGTCACCATGGTCTTGAAAAGTTTCCTCCCTTACATATACTACTGTGCCACAAACAGGAAGTTAATATCACCAACCATTCCCATTTTATTAAGGTGTATCTATATAAATGGCCCACCCTGTTTATATATATATATATATATATATATATATATATATATATATATATATATATATATATATTTATATATTTATATATATTATTGTTTATTTATTTATTTGATTTTTATTTTTTTTAAACAGCCCATAGGTCCCCAGGGCCTCGTATGGCAACCCCCCCCCCTTTTTTTTTATAACTGTATTTTTTTTTTTAATATATATTTTTTATTTTAATGTTTTTTTTAAATTAAAGGGCCCAGAGGTCCCCAGTGGCCCGGGGGTCCCCAGGGCCCCTGGATGGCAACCCCGCTTTTTTTTTATAACAAACATTTTTTAACTTTTTTATATATATATTTTTATTTTATATAACATTTTTATTTAGGGCTATTTAGGGCTCAGAACAGAGGTCCCCGGGGCCCCGGGTGGCTACGCCCTTTTTTTTTTATAATTTTGCATTTATTTATTTTTTGTAAGGGGCCCAGAGGTCCTCAGGGCAACCCCCCCCCCTTTTTTATTTATTTTTGTTCGACAGCACCCAAAGCCCCGCAACCTCAATTCGTGGCACCGTCCCCCCCCCCCCCCCCCCCCCCCCGCGCTTCTTCTCAAATCATGCCCCCCCCCCCCCCCTTGCATCTCAATTTTCTCATTTAGCGGCAGCACCCCTTGATTCTCAATTCGCAGAAGCCCCCCCTAATTCTCAATTTGAGGCGGCAGAACCCCCCCGGTTCTTATTCAGGAGTTAAGCTGCCTGTGGATGGTGTTAAGTCAGCAAGTGAGCATACTGCCCAGACAGACTGGGTCTATGGAGGTATGTCAATGCATTTGAAAGAGAACAAAAAAAAAAAAAGCCCACAAAGCTTTTGAGCCTCTGAGGATTTCAAGCTCAATTCTGAACACCAGACCTTCATCAGTGATATATATATATATAATAAAATAGGAGGAATAATAAATACTTGGCGGTTGGGCCCAGAAAGGTGTTTAGTCTCCACACTTATGAGGGGCAGAGCCAAGTAAAGCAGATGGGTGATAATTATAAACATTAAAAGTCAAGTGGCTCGTATACCCCCCCCCCCCCCTCCATGATTAGGCAGGGGAGGGGGGTCATTAGCTGTCACATAACTCTTAAAGCTCATTTACAAGATTTTAATAGTGCAGCCAGATCCAAACATCTCCTCACCATTAACAGCCCCAGACTAAAGAGTTCCAAATCCGTCTCCCACCTTGAATTGTTCCAGATGGAGGTGGAAGTCTTCAGACGATCGTCGTTTTCACAGAAGGAGAGATCGGAATATTCACCTTTTTTTTTTAAATAATTTTAAATAATAGATATTTAATAAGCAGCAAAATATTATATTAGATACAAATACAATAAACGGGAGGGGGGGGGATACAAAGATATCGGAGCATGAATATGAAGGGAGGTGTATCTTATCTTAACCACTTAAGGGGCAGAAGAATTTGCCCCCCTTAATGACAGGCATTTTTTTTGCGATTCGGCACTGCGTTGCTTTAAATGACAATTGTGCGGTCGTGCGACGTGGTATCCAACCAAAATTGACGCCCTTTTTTCCCCACAAATGGAGCTTTCTTTTGGTGATATTTGATCACCTCTGCGTTTTTTATTTTTTTATGCTATAAACAAAAATAGAGCGACAATTTAGAAAAAGAAACATTGGCCCAGATTCACAGAGAGTGGGCGCACATTTACGCCGGCGTCGCGCACACACAATACGCTACGCCGGCACAGCGCGGAGAGGAAAGCACTGCATTCAGCAAGCCATTGCTCACCAAGATGCGCCAGCGTAGCGTATTTTCGAAGGCGTAGGCCAGCGTAAGTGGAAGTGGGCGTGATCCATGCAAATGATGGGCCGAGCGCCAGACAAGTACGTATAACGAACTGCGCATGCGCCGTGCATGCGCACAACCACGTCGGAACAACTGCCTAAGATACGCCGGATCACTGTGTACGCTGTAACCTACGCCCAGCCAGACTCACGTCCTACGTAAAAAAACACCGGCTTGTGTTCCCTGGTGCAGACCTGAGCATGTCTGTTGCTGAGTTACACCTCCTTTATGGGGAATAAATTTTAGGCCGGACGTACAACTTACGCGCACCGCGGGTAGCCTGCGTCGGGCGCACGTACGTTCGTGAATCGCCGTATTTACCTCATTTGCATGTAAATGTACGCCCACCCTACACCGGCGTAAGCAAGTTACGTCGGCGGGGTGTAGCCTGGTTTTAGGCGTATCTCTGTTTGTAGGTCTGGCGCACAGATACGGCGGCGCACATTTGCACTTACATCGGCGTAACTTGTTAGTTAGTGCTCTGTGAATCCGGGCCATTTTTTTTTTTACTTTTTGCTATAATAAATATCCCAAAAAATATATATAAAAAACTTTTTTTACCTCAGTGACAATGACCTCAATGACAGAGATCGCTGGGCAGCACAGTGGTGCAGTGAGTAGCACTTTCACCTAGCAGCAAAAGGGTCACTGGTTTGAATCCCGACCATGACACCATCTGCCTGGAGTTTGCATGTTCTCCCTGTGTCTGCGTGGGTTTCCTCTGGGTACTCCGGTTTTCTCCTACACTCCAAAGACATGCTGGTAGGTGAATTGAATCTCGTCCAAATTGGCCCAGTATATATGTGTGTGTCCCTAGCATGTCAAGATCCTACGGGGTAAAAATGACCGCACCAGCCAAGCAGACACTGGCTGGAAAAAGCGCCCAGAGGCAATTTAGTTCGCATTCATTCATTCAGTTTAGGCCGATACGTATTATTCTACCTATTTTTAATATTTAATATATTACATTTATTTTAATAAGCGTTTATCGATTGGTTTGCACAAAAGTTATAGCGTCTACAAAATAGGGGATAGACTTTTTTTCTTCTTTCACTAGTAATGGCGGCGATCTGCGATTTTTAGCGAGACTGCGACATTATGGCCGACACATCGAACACTTTTGACACTGTTTCGGGACCAGTGACATCTATACAGTGCTATAAATAGCCACCGATTACTGTATAAATGTCACTGGCAGGGAAGGGGTGAACACTAGGGGGCGATCAATGGGGTTAAATGTGTTCCCTGAGTGTGTTCTAACTGTAAGGGGGGGGGGGCTTACTAGAACATGACAGAGATCGCTGGCAACAGTAGATCCTTGTCATGTCACCTGTCAGAAGGGGTAATCTCCTTGTTTACAAAGGCAGTTCTCCGTTCTGCCTCTGTATTAGACGATGGCGGGCCGCCATGGGACATCGAGCTTGCGCGACCCGTGTTCATGGTACCGCATAGTGCAGTGAGCGCGAGCCACCATACAGCTACGGCGATTTGCGCAGGAGAGCCGACCTGCCATCGTATAACGATGATGGCTGGTCGGCAAGCGATTAAAGTCTTGTTCCAGGAAAAAAAAAAAAAAAAACACAGCAGCTACACATATTGCAGCTGCTGGCTTTTACTAAATGGACACTCACCTGTCCTGGAGTCCCTCGATGTCGGCATCAGCTGTCGGTGCTTCCACCGCCGTTGCGGTTAAGGGTACCCGGCAGTGTAGCCCTTCGACTTTACGCCTGGAACCCTACTGCGCATGCGCGAGGACCGGCGGCTGGGGGAGAATGAGGACTGAGCACCACGGTGACGTCGCGGGCCGCTGGGTGCGGCCAGACTCCCAGAAGTGGGAAAGAATACCTGTCAAAGATCCCCCTAGAAAGGAGCCAATTGTGGCACCAGAGGGGGGGGGGGATCACATGAGCGGAAGTTCCACGTTAGGGTGGAATCCGCTTTATATAATACGTGGATGACATCAGGATGACAAATGAGCGATTATTATTAAAGTGGTTGTAAAGGTTAGTTTGTTGTTGTTTTAATAACAGACATGGTATACTTACCTCTTCTGTGTAGTTGGTTTTGCACAGAGCAGCCCAGATCCTCCTCTTCTCGGGTCCCTCTTCGCTGCTCCTGGCCCCTCCCTCCTGTTGCGTGCCCCCACAGCAATGAGCATGCTATGGGGGCACCCGAGCCGAGCTCCCTGTGCCCATTCAGACACGGAGCCCCGCCCCGGCCCCACCCCTTCTCTCTACTGATTGGCTAACTGACTTGAGGAGGAGAGTCCTGGATGGCTGAGACACTCATGGATATCGCCGGACAGAGATTATCATTAGTCCCTTCATTTCTCACACCTGTACACCCCTAAAGACCAGAGCAATTTTTAGATTTACCGTTTAATTGGTGATAATTTGTTAAAACTTAAAGTAAGAAAAATAATACAATGGGCCAGATTCAGGTAGATGGGAGTATCTTTCCTCTGGAGTAACGCTTCTCATTTACGTTACTCTGAAGACCCTTTCAGCGCAAGTCCTGTAATTCACATAGCAGTTGCGCGTAAACTTGCGCCAGAGTAACGATAATGCGCTGGCGTAACCCGACGCAAGTGGAAGTGGGTGTGATCATATGTAAATGATGGGCGGAGCCCAGCGCAGAGGCTTACGTTCAGCGCATCATCCACGGAGCATGCGCAGTGAGTGCGGCTCCACTCGCCCCCTTGTGTGCATGCTCACAACTTCCGTTGGCACCACTTCCTGGGAAACGTCAGCGCAATGCGTTCCGCTGGGCGCTTAAAAGCGCTGGCGGAAACGCCATTCCGGCGCAAAAGTAGTTCCATTTCCCCCCACCCCAGGGAAGATACTTTTGCCCTGTAATGGCTGCTCCCGCTACCCCCAAAGAGAGGAGGAACCTAAACTATAATGCCCAGGAGGTCTCTGTGATAATCTCGGCTATGGAGACGTTTAATGATTTCCTCCATGGGAAAAAAAGCAGGAAGACTAGCCGGGAAAGGAAGCAGGGTATCCTGGACACCATTGCTGCCAGGGTCAATGTGCTAGGGTACTCCACCCGGACTGCAGGCGACATTCAAAAAAAAATCAACGACCTGCGGCGCAAGGTGAGGGGCAAGGTGTCCACCATTAGGAGCCATGAGAGGGGCACAGGTGGTGGTCCACCATGTCCTGTCACCCTGACCGCGGAGGAGGAGGTGGTTGCCCGCTGCCTGGACAGGGAGCAGTTGGAGGGGGTCCCTGGCTATGACTCCGTAGAGGAAGGCTCCAGGACAGGTAAGTGATTTTTACCCCCTTTTTGGTGTGTTGCATGTGGGGGGGGGGGTGGGTACATGTGCCAAGTGTGTGGGACCACCAACATGTGTCTGCTTTGTGTCATCCACAGATGACGGAGCTGGGCCATCATCTCGTGCCGGCCAGTCCACCCCAACCTCCCAACGGGATGCTGATGACGAGGCCCTGGGTGCTGGAGACACCGAGGTGGAGGAGGAGAGTACCCACACCACTTCAGCAGAGGTGGTTGTGGAGGAGCCTGTCCCTGAACAGGAGTTTATTTTAATGTTGGAGGAGTCCTCCTCCTCTGCAGGGCCCTCTGTGATCCCCTCCCCCATCCTAGGTAGCCCCTCAAGGGCGACTCCATCCCCACGGGGACAACCTTCTTCTGCCCCCAGGAAGGCCACCCGGAAGACCAGGGGGGTGTGTGATCTGGTCGAGGACCAGGTGCTGTTGGACCACGCCAAGCAGACCCAGCAGATGGGGGAGATTGCTGGCCACCTGGACCGGGTCGCTGACAGCCTGGGCACCATGTCACAGCTGCCCAGTCGTGTGCAGGGCGTTGTGACCAGCCTGGGGGAGGTGCAGGCTGATATCCGGCACTTGACAGCAGCTGTCCGAGACAACACAGCTGCCATCCGGGAAGAGGGGAGGCAGCGGCAACGTGACCAGCGGCATCAGATCACCCGCCAGCTGAGGATGCAGGCCCAAACAAACCTGTATCTGAGCCGTATCGCTGTGGCATTGGAGGGCAGGCAGCCAACAGCTCCCAGGAGTGGCCCACCCGGGGATCAGCCTCCTCCTGATGCCCCCCCACCCCCACCACCACCCACTCCCTCCAGGCAGATGAGGAGCCCGAGAGTGCCCCCAAGGAGGAGCCCCCGTCATCCCAGATGAGGGTTTTTTGTTTTTTTGTTTGTTATATATTTTTGTTTATACTCAGGATATGAGTTTTTGTTTATTTTTGAATATTATTGTTTATACTCAGGATATGAGTTTTTGTTTATTTTTGAATATTTTTGTTTATACTCAGGACATGAGTTTTTTTTTTTTTTCGTTCTCAGGTTATGAGATATTTTTTTTAATTTTGTACTGCACACGGTCAGGAGTGCAGGGGACAGTGTGAATGGTGTGTGAATGTAAGAGGGTGGCACTCCTGAAAGTAAGGGGTGTCACCCTCGGCCGTGGTGGTGAAGTTAACCCCACGGCTGAATGAATGACGTGTGAAAGGTGTGTGAATGGACAGTGACATAATTGGGGCCTTGACGCTGGCGTTGCTGCTCCCAACTCCTACATGCTGGACTTGGGCTAATCCAATGCGATGTGCATGTGGTGTGTGTGATCCAGTGGTGTACACGCGTGCACTGTCTGTGTGATTAATGTATTGGTTTAGTGTCCAAAGATGCCTACGGCGAGGACCCTCCTGACTGCTCTTCCATCAGCAGACTGGGTGTCCTCTGGCAGGTGGGGACTGTGTGGGTCGGGGGTCAGGTCATCACGCATGTCAATCTGCAGGCCTTTTCTCATAGCAAAGTTGTGCAGAATACAACATGCAGCGATGATCTGACACACAAAGGTAGGGGAATACAATAGGGTCCCCCCGGACTTATCCAGGCAGCGGAAACGGGACTTCAGGAGCCCAAATGTTTGCTCCACCACTGCACCGGTTTTGATGTGTGCTTCATTGTATTTTCTCTCTCCTCTGGTTTGGGGGTTCCGGAAAGGAGTCATGAGATGGGGTCCCAGTGGATATGCAGAGTCACCTGTAAGGGAAAAGACAGGAGGATGTTAGTCATGCATGTGGCCCTTGTGATGTGTGCATCATGGGGGGGGGACAGTCGTGCCTGCCACCCATGTCACTCACCAACCAGCCAGCTGTCCCCATACATGTTCTGTTCGAATTGCGTTGGGATGGGGCTCTGATTGTATATGTAGCTGTCATGACTGGATCCGGGGTGTTTGGCACGGACGTGCCATATGAGGCGTTGGGCATCAGCTATCACCTGTACGTTGATGGAATGCCAATGCTTCCGATTGCGGTATATGTGCTCTGTGGCACTGGGAGGCTGGAGTGCCACATGTGTGCAATCAATGGCCCCGATGGTGCGTGGGAATCTGGCAATGTTGTAGAAATCTGTCATTGCCTTCAGCCGCAGCTCCTCAGTGGTGGGTCTGATGAACTGGTTGGACATGCGTCTGAGGATTGCAGGGACAACCTGGTGCACACATCTGCTTATGGAGGACTGTGACATCCCAGCCACCACTCCACTTGTACGCTGGAATGATCCACTGGCAAGGAAATGAAGTGTTGCCAGGACCTTCACCAGTGGCTGCACTGCTTGTGAGCGGTGTGTCTTGCTGGTGATGTCATCCTGCAGGGTTGTGGTTAGTTCAAGTATTACATCAGGGCTGAATCTGAAGAGGCGATACACCTCCTCATCCCCCATGCCAAAGAGGTTCATACGAGTGCGGTATATCCTCTCACGTGCCCGCCTCCTCCGTAGCGAGGGACCCAGTACTAGTCTTAGGACCACAATTGCCCCTGGCATGTTGGCACACAGAGGTGTTGTCCTTGCAAGTGTTGTTGTTCAGCAAGCTCCTATCGTCGGTAACGCTGCTGTAGCTGCTCTCCTGCTGACATGTGGCCATCTGGAGTAAAGATAAAGCAGCCTTTTGTAGAAATAACTTTGCGCCGGACGGACGAGATACGCGCGGCGCATGTAGCCAGCGTATGGTGCTAATCCGTTCGTGAATTGGGAAAAATACCTCATTTGCATATTTGCAGGGGAAATCAATGGGCGCGACTGATGCGCCCAGCGAAAATAAGCGCTGACGATACTCTGGCGTCGGAACGTTCCGCCGGTCGCAAATGGCCCGTTATTGGGCGCATCTAGTTTGGTGGGTACGGGCACATAGAAACGACGGCGCATCATCACAGTTACGCGGCGCATATCGAAATACTCCAGCGCAAGTGTTCCTGAATCTGGCCCAATATGTAAAAATGATTTCGTTTTCCAAGCAATCTGTAGTTTTTTCTATATAATGCATAGAAGGTTTAATAATTTTTGAAATACAATATTGCCAAAAGAAAACCTTGTTTTATTTAGATTTTATGTGATAGACCAACACAAAGTGTCACCTAATTGTGAAGTGGAAGGAAAACTAATAAAGAGTTTTCCAAATTTTTTACAAATAAATATGTGAAAAGTGTGTGGGGTACATTTGTATTCACCCCCCTTTACTCTGATAACCCCTAACTATAAAATCTAGTGGAGCAAATTGCCTTCAGAAGTCACCTAATTAGGAAGTAGAGTCCACCTGTCTGTCATTTAATCTCAGTATAAATGCAGCTGTTCTGTGAAGCCCTCAGGGGTTTGTTAGAGAACCTAAGTGAACAAACAGCATCATGAAGGCCAAGGAACACACCAGACAGGTCAGGGATAAAGTTGTGGAGAAGTATAAAGCAGGGTTAGGTTAAAAAAAAATCTCCCAAGCTTTGAACATCTCACAGAGCTTCTGTTCAATCCATCATCCGAAAATGGAAAGAGTATGGCACAACCGCAAACCTACCAAGACAAGGCCGTCCACCTAAACTGACCGGGCCGGGCAAGGAGAGCATTCATCAGAGAAGCAGCCAAGAGGTCCATGGTAACTCTGGAGGAGCTGCAGAGATCCACAGCTCAGGGGGGAGAATCTGTCCACAGGACAACTATTAGTGGCGCTCTCCACAAATCTGCCCTTTATGGAAGAGTGACAAGAAGAAAGACATTGGTGAGAGAAAGACATGAGAAGTCCTGTTTGCAGTTTGTGAGAACCCATGTGGGGGAGGGGACACAGCAAACATGTGGAAGGTGCTCTGGTCACATGAGACCAAAATTTAACTTTTCGGCCTAAAGGCAAAACGCTATGTGTGGGGAAAACTAACACTGCCCATCACCCTGAACACACCATCCCCACCGTGAAACATGGTGGTGGCAGCATCATGTGGTGGGGATGCTTTTCTTCAGCAGGGACAGGGAAGCTGGTCAGAGTTGATGGGAAGATGGATGGAGACAAATACAGGACAATCTCAGAAGAAAACCTGTCAATGTGGAAACCTGCAAAAGACTTGAGACTGTGGGGGAGGTTCACCTTCTAGCAGGACAACGACCCTAAAGTACAGCCAAAGCTACAATAGAATGGTTTAGATCAAAGCCTATTCATGTGTTAGAATGGCCCAGTCACAGTCCAGACCTAAATCCCACTGACAATATGTGGCAAGACTTGAAAATTGCTGATCACAGACGCTTTCCATCCAATCTGACAGAGCTTGAGATATTTTACAAAGAAGAATGGTCAGAAATGTCCCTCTCTCGATGTGCAAAGCTGATAGAGACACCCCCAAAAAGACTTGCAGCTGTAATTGCATTTTTTAGAGGTGACTCTAAAAAATATTGACCCCGGGGGGCACCATACAAATGTACGAGCCATACTTTTCACATATTACAGCCACAAACAAATGCAGCCACTGTGCCATCAATTGTCACCACTGTGCCATGCCATCAAAAGCAGCCACTGTGCCTATCATTTGTCGCCACTGTGCCATGCCATCAAACGCAGCCACTGTGCCATCAAACGCAGCCACTGTGCCATGCCATCAAACGCAGCCACTGGGCCATCAATTGTCACCACTGTGCTCTTTAATTGTCGCCACTGTGCCCATTGTCACTACTGTCACTGTGCCAATTGTCGCCGCTGTGCCCTGTAAAATGCCCCTCTCCCCGGCACTTACCTTTTTGGGGTCGGCCATCCTCCTTCCACGTCCCTCGATGTCTTCTCCCGCCCTCAATGACACTTCAGCCAATCGGGTTACCAGTAACCAGAACCGGTGAACCTGATTGGCTGAGACGCCTGTCAGTCTTCTCCAAGGAATACACCCCCTGTACGTCCCTTAAATAAGTATCTGGAAGCCGAATACAGCCTGAGGGTTGTACTCGGAAAGCCTATCAGAGCTGCTGGCTCTGATAGGCACTACCACACAGCCAACCAGCTGCAGTTATTCAGATGGCCGGCACTCACCACCCAGCCATCTGAATAGTCGGCGGCAGCGGCAACAATGCATAGATTCATGCAATGCATGAATCTATGTATTGTAATCAGTGGCGGTGTGAGAGCGAGAGGGGGCGGCGCTCCGGCGCCCTCTATGGATGCACCGCCACTGCTCATGACACTCACTAATATATGATGATCCATCTAAATGTGCACAGATTTTGTGTAAGATCGATCAATGAGGTGTAAATAGCAAGAATAAAAATGACTGTTTTCTTCTCTCTCTAGGACAAAACGATGAACGTCTCAACGTCAGTAAGGCTGAACTCTATGGACGCACCGCCACTGATTGAACTTCATTTTTCTGGGCTCGTCGTAGTGTTGTACGTCACCACGTTTTTGACGTTCGCAATTTCCGACAACATTTGTGTGACCGTGTGTATGCAGCACAAGTTTAAGCCAACATTCCGTCTTAGAAAAATCCACGGTTTTGTTGTCGGAATGTCCGATTGCCGCATAACTTTCCAGTCTAACTTTCGGCCACATAGCAGTAAAAGCTTGGAGATTGGGCTTTGTCAGGCCCCGTACACACGGCCGAGGTTCTCGCCAGAAACCAGCGAGAACCTCGCTGGGAGCTGCATTCCAGCGAGAACCTCGGCCGTGTGTACGCTCTCTGCTCGCCCCGCCCGTCGGGAAACCCGTCGAGCAAATAGAGAACAGGTTCTCTATTTGCTCGACGGCCCGTCGGGAATAGCAACCAGCCATTCATCCTGACGGCCGGCAGAGAACCTCGACGGGCGGAACGATGTGTTCCGCCCGTCGAGGTTCTCTGCCGTGTGTACGGAGCCTCAGAGTACCAAGTCCTGTAAACTTTAATGGAGAACTAATTTGTCGTTCATGAATTTAAAGTTGGGTTATTTCGAGTCTCAATGCTTTTCGAATAACCAGTGGAGAATCATAGAGAATATGCTTGATCATCTCGAGGACAAGAGACAATCACAGTTGGCCTTTGGCCTTGCGCAGGGTGTTGTCTTCTTGGGACTTGTCTACTCCGAAATTCTTGTCTGTTTGGTTTCCTTCTATCTGTTGACCTTCCTGAAAAAAACAGTCAATCTGCAGCCTCAGACACGTTCCTCTTCTGCGGAATCCTGTCACATGCTACCAAACAAATCACTTGAACAAGCCGGTTCCCCTTATACTCTCTTCACCTTCCCATTTTAGATTGTAGTGAAAGCAGATGACCCAACGACACCAAGATAAATGGTTTCCTAAGGCTGGACCAAGAACATATTAGCGTCTTCAACTCTGACCCCGCCTAAGTGTGTTTGTCCTTATCTTGAGCTATCAGCAACTCTACTTCAGTCTTTTTAATTGATTTTGTTACCCTTTGTCCTAAAAATCTGGCCATTAAGATGTTGAACTGTCTTGTAGATTCATTTCATTTGGTTATCAAGACCTCATTATTGTTATGAAATTTCTGCATAAAGGGTCTCGTTGTTATCTGTTTCCTACAGATATTATTTTGCACAGATCAAAACTTCTTTGTCTGCCAGTGCTAAGGCGACAGAGGCTATCTCTTCTGGAAGACAGTTTTATTAACTTTTACTGTACCACATAAATGCTCAGGTAATACAACAGTTCAGTGCAGTTACTTTATGTCAGTGGTGGTGTGCCCATAGAGGGCGCCAGAGCGCCGCCCCCTCTGGCTCTCGCACCGTCACTGATTACAATACATAGATTCATGCATAACTATGCATGAATCTATGTATTGTTGTCGCTGCCGCCGACTATTCAGATGGCCGGCCGGATGGTGAGCACCGGCCATCGGAATAATGGCAGCTGGTTGGCTGTGTGGTAGTGCCTATCAGAGCCAGCAGCTCAGGCCCTCAGGCTTTAACCACTTGAGCCCCGAGCCTGTTTTTCAGATTCGGTGCTTACGAGACTAAAACAGTTTTTTTTGCTAGAAAATTATTTAAAACCCCCAAACATTATATATACTTTTTTTTCTAACACCCTAGAGAATAAAATGGCGGTCATTGCAATACTTTTTCTCACACCGTATTTGCGCAGTGGTCTTACAAGCGCACTTTTTTTGAATTAAAAAATAAGACAACAATAAATTTGGCCCAATTTTTTTATATATTGTGAAAGATAATGTTACGCCGAGTAAAATGATACCCAACATGTCACGCTTAAAAATTGCGCCCGCTCGTGGCATGGCATCAAACTTTAAAAAAATAAATTATCACTTTTATTCCTATTACAAGGAATGTAAACATCCCTTGTAATAGAAAAAAGCATGACAGGTCCTCTTAAATATGAGATCTGGGGTCAAAAAGACCTCCGATCTCATATTCAGGCTTAAATGCAAAAGAAAAAAAATGTAAACAAAATAAATGTCTCTTTAAGGCCTCGTACACACGAGGGGATATGTCCGCTGAAAACGGTCCGATGGACCGTTTCAGCAGACATCTCCGATCGTGTGTATGGGCTAGCGGACAGATTTGTCCATCGGACAAATTTCAAAGCATGCTTTGAAATTTGTCCGCTACAAACCTGTCCGTCGGATATGTCCGCTGGTTAGTACGGTAAACCAGCGGACATATCCTCCCACACATGCGTCGTATCCTGTGAATGGATCCGACGCATGCGCGCGGAAGTGTTTACTTCCTGGTGCGTGACGTAGCGGTGACGTGGCGGCGTCAACGTCACTGCCGCGTCACCGACACGTCACCGCGCCGTCCGCCGGCGGGGAATTTGATCCGATGGTGTGTACACGCCATCGGATCAAACTCCAGATCGGACATATCCGATGGAAATGGTCCGCGGACCGTTTTCATCGGATATGTCCGATCGTGTGTACGAGGCCTTAGACGCTGGGCGGAAATGACGTTTTGACGTCACTTCCGCCCAGCAGAGGTATGGGGACGGCTGAGGGACATTTTTTCCCTCAGTCGCATCCCCGGACAGCCAGCAAGAGGACCCGATCGCCTCCGCCGCTACCGTCGGCTACGGTAAGCGGCGGAGGGCGCGGGAGAGCGACAGGAGGGGGGGGCACCCTCTCCCCCCGCCGATAACGGCGATCTCGCGGCGAATCCGCCGCGATGACCGCTGTTATCGTTAACAGGTCCGCCCCACGAAGAGATGGATATCTTGGTTGTGGCAGCAGCTGCTGCCATTACCGAGATATCCATCTTCAAAAAAATGACGTCTTTAGACGTGGGGCGGATCTCAAGTGGTTAATCGGCTTCCTGACACTTACCTAAGGGACGTACGGGCAAGGCTGTCTTAATGAGGGGGCACACCTGGGCACTGCCCAGGGGCCCCAGCTGCATGGGAGGGCCCCTGCCCTTTCCCCAAAGCAGCTGGTTCTTGAGCCCAGGCTGCCCCTCTACATCCCAGATATCCCCCCAGCACTCTGACCCCTTTACACCCTAGATATCCCCAACCTCCTACCTACTTGATTTATGTTTACCTGCACTGTCTCCATTGTAGGGGCCCCAAAACATTACTTTGCCCAGGGGCCCATGATGCTATTAGACTGCTTATGGGGCGACATTTGGCACAGTGACAGTGGCATCAATTGGCACAGTGGCGACAATGGGGACGGTGGCATCAATTGGCACAGTGGCGACAATTAAAGGGCACAGTGGTGACAATTAAAGGGCACAGTGGCGACAATTGATGACACAATGGCTGCGTTTGATGGCATGGCACAGTGGTGACAATTGATGGCACAGTGGCTGTGTTTGATGGCATGGCACAGTGGTGACAATTAATGGCACAGTGGCTGCGTTTGGCATGGCACAGTGGTGAAAATTGATGGCACAGTGGCTGAGTTTGATGGCATGGCACAGTGGCTGCATGTGATGGCATGGCACAGTGGTGACAATTGATGGCACAGTGGCTGTGTTTGATGGCATGGCACAGTGGTGACAATTGATGGCACAGTGGCTGCGTTTGATGGCATGGCACAGTGGCTGCGTTTGGCATGGCACAGTGGTGAAAATTGATGGCACAATGGCTGCGTTTGATGGCATGGCACAGTGGCTGCATGTGATTTGCATGGCACAGTGGTGACAATTGATGGCACAGTGGCTGTGTTTAATGGCATGGCACGGTGGCTGCATTTGATGGCATGGCACAGTGGTGACAATTGATGGCACAGTGGCTGCGTTTGATGGCATGACACAGTGGATGCGTTTGATGGCATGGCACAGTGGTGACAATTGATGGCACAGTGGCTGTGTTTCATGGCATGGCACAGTGGCTGCGTTTAATGGCATGGCACAGTGGTGACAATTGATGGCACAGTGGCTGCATTTGATGGCATGGCACAGTGGTGAGTGGTGACAATTGATGGCACAGTGGCTGCATTTGATTGGCACAGTGGCTGCATTTGATAGGCACCTTGAGGCTGCAATTGTTATTTTTTTCCGTTTGCGTCCCCCCAAAAATGTTGGGCACCAGCCGCCACTGACAACAGTTCAGTGAAGTTACTGTATGTGTATCAATGGCCCGGACCTCTAGAGGTCTAATAGTGACCTCAAGATTTCCCACTTCTTCACTGTCCCCGGCTGGTGAGAAGACTGCTCTGGTACTTGCTCGATCTTACTCACGGTAGTCTTTAGTAATAAGGTAGACGGTCCCCTAGTGGCGACAGCTTCCCCTTTACCTCCGACCACAACTGGCTCCTTGTCCTGCTGAACCTTAGCAACTCGGTTGGACTCCAATCCTGCAGTCCCAACCCTATGCTGCTTCTCCTGCATCTGGATAGGCATCAGGCAGCCTAGCAGCCAGGTGTCCCCTCGATAGGCCTCAGGTTTCCAGCTTAGCAACCAGAATTAGAGCGGAATCAGTGGATCTTCTAACAATTAGAAAGGACACTTACTACCTGGCAAACTAAATTTGTTAGCAACCCTGCTTAACCACTTCCCGCCCGGTCAATAGTAAATTGACATCCGGGAGGTGGTTGTGTTATCCTGACTGGACGTCTATTGACATCCAGCAGGATAACTATCTTGGCGCACGCCCGTGGGGGTGTGCAACGCGGCCATCAGTGATGCGGGCGCCAGTCTGCTATGTGTCTCCAATCTTAGCCAGTTATCCAGAACGTGGACTAATGCCATAGTGACTAATTGCCCATGATAAGCACTCCTGTCCAATGGCTTTGGAAGTGCAATATTTTGATGTCCTCATTTCCACCATGACAGCTTCCAACACTTTCTGGTGAGCCTTTCTTACTTTTTGAATTGTATTTCACACGGGATGAATGTCGACAGATGGAATTAGAATGTAAGTAAATTTAGACCCTCAGTACTTTTCAGAAAACGCTCAGAAGTTTTTTTTTCTTCACGTTTCTGTGGCCAGACCTCAGTGCGAGCATTTCTGCAGGCGATCAAGATGTTTTTACAGAAAATTAGGCTATTTTCTAATCAGGAAAGCCGATCGTGTTAAATTCAGTAGCGACAGAGCAACTTGATAGGCAGGACTTAAACCCATGTGTTTTTACAGCGTCAGGGTGTTAAGTGCAAGACCCAGGCCAACAGAAACAGCTATGTTGTTAATTTATTAGAGGGGGGAAATACTTGATACGTTATGATATTTGGGCATCGCCTTCGGTTTGGGAAACCCGACTTGAGTTTTGTTGGCAAACATCACTACGGGCTGTTATAATACGCAAACATAAAGCTTACATACCGGCCTTTACACACAGCGGTTTTCAGAATAGACAGATATGATGAATAGGAAAACTTTATTTTTTTTTTTTTTTTTTTTTTTTGAGTTAAAAACCCATTAAAGTTTTCGACCTGAAAGATTTTTTTTGTTTATGAGAGAAAACTGAGGTGGGACAAAGTTTGGTGGAAATGTTAGCGTGAAACCAAGTCAGGTTTACTTTGAATTCTGTTCTCTTGGCCGGACACATTAAATCCAGTTGCTTTTGATCCAAACTTCATGTTCTCGTCTTCATTCATCTTACAATATAAATCAAGAATACATGTCAAATTAAATGAACTGTAGAAAAAAAAACATTATTTTTTACATGGCAATAGGTGAAAATATCAACAAATCTTTCTCTCTCGCTCTCCAAAGGACACTAGGCTTCCAATAAAGAGAGGGGGGGAAGCGAAGGGAAGAGAAAGGAGGAGAGGAGGAATGGGAGAGAGAGGGCAGGGGGAGAGAGAATTGGGAGAGAGGGGGAAGGGGAGAGAGAGGGGGAGAGCGAGAGAGAGAAGGAGAGAGGGAGAGGGAGAGAGAGAAGATGGGAACGGGAAGAGAGAGAGAGGAGACAGGGGGAGAGAGAGGGCAGGGGAGAGAAGGGGCTGGGGGAGAGAGGGGGAGAGAGAGGAGCGGGAGAGCGAGGAGGGGAGAGAGATGGGGAAGGGGAGAGAGAGAAGGGGGAGAGAAGAGAGAGAGGGGGGGTGGAGGTGAGAGAAGGGGAAGGAGAGAAAGGGGAAAGAGAGAGGGAGAGATAGGGGGAGTTGTGATAGAGAGAGTAGAGAGAATGAGAGGGGCAGATGGGAGAGAGATGGAAGGGAGAGGGGAGAGAGAGGGGGAGAGAATTAGGAAGAGAGAGGGGGGGTGGAGCGAAGGGGAGGAGAGAGAGAGGGGGAGGGGATAGCGAAAGGGGAGATAGGAAGAGAGGGGGAGTGAGAGAGGGCGAGGGGAGAGAGAGGGAAGGGGTAAAAGGGGGGAGGGGATAGCGAAAAAGGGAGAGAGGAAGAGAGGGGGAGGGAGAGAGGGCAGGGGGAGAGAGAGGGAAGGGGTACAATGGGGGAGAGGAGAGAGAGAGGGGAAAGAGGGTAGAGAGAAAGGAGGGAGGTGAGAGAAGGAGAGATAGGGAGGAGGGAGAGAGGGGGAGCGGAGAGACACGGAGAGAGGGGGGAGATGAGGAGAGATGGGCAGAAAGAGGGGGAGAGAGAGGTACAGACGAGAGAGAGAGCGGGGAGAGAGAAAGAGAAGGGAGAGGGGAGAGAGAGGGGGAGAGAGAGAGGGGGGAAGAGAGATGGGGGAAAGAAAGGGGGAGAGAGATGAGAGAGAGAGGAGGGAGAGGGGAGGGAGAGGGGAGAGAGAGAGGGGAGAGAGAGGGGGAGAGAGAGAGATGGGGGAGAGAGAGAGAGAGTGGAGAGAGGAGAGAGATGGGGGAGAGAGAGATGGGGGCGAAAGAGATGGGGGAGAGAGAGAGAGGGGAAAGAGGAGAGAGATGGGGGAGAGAGAGAGAGGGAGAGAGAGGGGAGAGTGAGGAGAGAGAAAGTGGGGAACTCAAAATGTGCATGTAAAAGTGGCAAAACAGACGTTATTAACTGTCTAGTTACTGTCGGTTACTAGAGAGAGAGAGAGAGCGGTAGAGAGAAATGCAAAATGCACATTACTGCAGCATGTAAAAGTGGCAAAACAGAAGTTTTTAACCGTCAGTTACTAGCTGAACATTCTAAAGAGGTTTTTTAAACGTCCCCTGTACATGAAGCCTAACTGAAAATCTTCCTTTCAGCTTCCCTCCAATTTTCCTTTAGAATAACTGGAGTTCTTAGACTCAGACAGTCTCCCATTTCAGGTTCTTGGCAGGTGCCTAAAGTAATTATGTTGCTTAATATATATTTTTTTTTTTACACAGACTGTAAATTAAGACATATAAGTATGTTTATAATACAAGGAGTGGAAGATCTTGTTAACCACTTGCCCTCTGGAAGACCAGGCCAATGTTTGCTTTTTGGCACTGCATTACTTTTACTATGACCCAAACACGTTTTTTTTGTGATGGCTTACTACTACTTCAGGAGTCTTAAGATATGGTAACTGTGACGGGAGTTACTTTGGGTGGGGGGCCCATGGAACCCAGAATCCCTTGGAAAAGCAGGTAAACCCTTGTTTCATCTCCCTATGCACCTCGGAATAGTTGTGAAACCCTTGTTTGAGCTCTCTATGCACCTCGGAAAAGTTGGGAAACCCTTGTTTGAGCTCTCCATGCACCTCGGAAAAGTTGTGAAACCCTTGTTTGAGCTCTCTATGCACCTCGGAAAAGTTGTGAAACCCTTGTTTGAGCTCTCCATGCACCTCGGAAAAGTTGGGAAACCCTTGTTTGAGCTCTCCATGCACCTCGGAAAAGTTGGGAAACCCTTGTTTGAGCTCTCTATGCACCTCGGAAAAGTTGTGAAACCCTTGTTTGAGCTCTCTATGCACCTCGGAAAAGTTGTGAAACCCTTGTTTGAGCTCTCTATGCACCTCGGAAAAGTTGGGAAACCCTTGTTTGAGCTCTCCATGCACCTCGGAAAAGTTGTGAAAGCCTTGTTTGAGCTCCCATGCCCCTCGGAAAAGTTGGGAAACCCTTGTTTGAGCTCCCTATGCACCTCGGAAAAGTTGTGAAACCCTTGTTTGAGCTCCCTATGCACCTCGGAAAAGTTGTGAAACCCTTGTTTGAGCTCTCTATGCACCTCGGAAAAGTTGGGAAACCCTTGTTTGAGCTCTCTATGCACCTCGGAAAAGTTGGGAAACCCTTGTTTGAGCTCTCTATGCACCTCGGAAAAGTTGTGAAACCCTTGTTTGAGCTCTCTATGCACCTCGGAAAAGTTGTGAAACCCTTGTTTGAGCTCTCTATGCACCTCGGAAAAGTTGGGAAACCCTTGTTTGAGCTCTCCATGCACCTCGGAAAAGTTGGGAAACCCTTGTTTGAGCTCCCATGCCCCTCGGAAAAGTTGGGAAACCCTTGTTTGAGCTCCCTATGCACCTCGGAAAAGTTGTGAAACCCTTGTTTGAGCTCCCTATGCACCTCGGAAAAGTTGTGAAACCCTTGTTTGAGCTCTCTATGCACCTCGGAAAAGTTGGGAAACCCTTGTTTGAGCTCTCCATGCACCTCGGAAAAGTTGTGAAACCCTTTTTTGAGCTCCCTATGCACCTCGGAAAAGTTGGGAAACCCTTGTTTCACCTTCCCATGCATGCTAGGTGGGGATATAAATATTTGGGACAGGCCATGTGCTCCCTAGAGAGGTTCTGCTGGGTGGAGATTTGCTGTTAGGTCCAGTAGCCTGTTTTGGGGCCTAACGTGCCGAAGTGGTCCTGAAGCTGACCTGCCTGGTCTGGAGGAAGCTGTGCCAAGGAGGATGCCCAGGAGAGGCCCCTTGCTGGAGAGAGCCAAACAAAGGCTGGTCTCTTAGAAGGTCCTTGTGACTCACTTGGTGGACGCACTGATATTTGGGAATGTGCTTACAGGATCTGACACTGTGAAGCTGGACATTGGTCTGGATCTGTAAAGTGTGTAAGTGATCTGTTATGGTATCTGGGACCCCTGATCTTCACCTCCTTAACCATTCTAACTGGTGCCCAATATCCTTTCTCGTTCCCATAATTCTAGCCATGGACCCAGCACTGGGGTACAGTCGTATGCAAAAGTTTAGGAACCCCTGACAATTTCCATTAAAATCTTTAATAAATATTTGGGTGTTTCGATCAGCAATTTCATTTTGCTCTCTCAAATAAATGAAGGTCACAGTAATATTTCATTCAGTAGTGAAATGAGGTTTATTGGATTAACATAAGATGCACAATATGCATCAAAAAGAAATTAGACAGGTGCATAAATTTGGGCACCCCAACAGAAAAATCACATCAATATTTAATAGAGCAGAAATAACAGCCTCTAGACGCTTCCTCTAGCCTATAATGAGTGTCTGGATTCTGGATAAATGTATTTTGGACCATTCCTCCTTACAAAACATCTCTAGTTCAGTTAGGGCCACAAAAGATATATATACTGTATTTATTGGCACTCCCTTGAAGGGGGCAGGACGAGCGCCGTCAGATTACATGAAGAGAATCTCCTGTTTACTTAGCAGCGTCTCTATTGGAAGTCCCGTCTCCTGGGATGCCATTGGACGACTGTTTTGTCTATCATAGGAGGCGGGACTTTGTATTAAAGAGGTCACAGAGTAAACAAGAGATTCTCCCGTTTGTAATCTGTCGGCACTCGTCTTGCCCCCTCCCTCTGCCCTCCGAGACTGCAGATAGGCATTGTTCAGGCTGCACTGATGGCAATGGTAAGGCTGCAATTATGGCACTTGTGAGGCTGCATTGGTTGCAATGGTAAGGCTGCATTCATGGCACATGTGAGGTTGCATTCATGGCACATGTGAGGTTGCATTCATGGCACATGTGAGGCTGCATTGGTTGCAATGGTGAGGCTGCATTGGTTGAAATGGTGAGGCTGCATTCATGGCAACGGTGAGGCTGCATTCATTGCAATGGTAAGCCCATGCGTGTTATACGATGATAAATACGGTATATCCAAATAACACGCCCAAGCTCATCCTTAGTCCTGAGCAGCGCTCTGGGATTGGTTGGGGCCACAAAAGAAATATATACAGTATATCCAAATAACACGCCCAAACTCATCTCTTCACCACACACAGCCACAAAGGCCGTGTACTAGTGCTCAGATGAACACACTTAGACCGAATTTTAATGGTTTAAAGAATGTCAGGCAAAATGGTCGGCCCTCACGCATGTTCACTTCATCAAATCTGGCCCTCTTTGAAAAAAGTTTGGACACCCCCGCTCTACATAAATGCTGAGTAGATTTTGAGACGTGTTTTGGGTTGTTGTCTTGTTGAAATATCCAGCCCTGGAGTAACTTCAACTTTGTGACTGATTCCTTAACATTATTCTCAAGAATCTGCTGATATTGAGTGGAATCCATGCGTTGTAAGTCGCTCCAAGTCACGCTGAAGTCGTCTTGCAAGGTCGCCCCTGTGTGAACCAGCACTTAGCGTAACAAGACATAACCAGTGTTGCCAACCTACCAGATTGAAATTTACTGGCGCGACACCCGAAATATACTGGCACAGCCACATTTTTACTGGCATTTCACAAAAGTTACTAAATTACATTTTTAGGTGCAAATTTCAGTATTTAGGCCACAAACAAGTACGCTGGGCAAATAGCAATGTGATATAAGGTAGATATTAAGGTAAAAAAACATATTTTTGTTATTTTCAATATAATAAGGGAAAATTATTTAGTCACATCACCCCCTGCCTCCATCCCCCTCTGCCACCAACACTCCCTACCTCCATCCCCCTCTGTCACCAACACCCCCTGCCTTAACCCCCCTCTGCGGTGCCACAATCTCCCCTGCCTCCAATCACTGCCTGCCTCCAATTTCCCCCAGGCCCCTTGCTTCCAATCACCCCTGCCTCCGTCGTTCCCCTGCCTCCAATCTCCCCCTGCCTCCATCCCCCTCTGCGGTGCTACCAACAACCCCTGTCTCCATCCCCCACCCTCTGTGATGCCACCATCCCCCTCTGCGGTGCCTCCAATCACCCCCTGCCTCCAATCACCCCCTGTCTCTAATCACCCCCTGCCTCCATTCACCCCCTGCCTCTAATCACCCCCTGCCACTAACACCTCCTGCCTCCAATCACCCCCTCCCTCCGTCGTTCCCCTGCCTCCATCGCCCCCTGCCTCCATCCCCCTCTGCGGTGCTACCAACAACCCCTGTCTCCATCCCCACCCTCTGTGATGCCACCACCCCCCTCTGCAGTGCCTTCAATCACCCCCTGCCTCTAATCACCCCCTGCCACTAACACCTCCTGCCTCCAATCACCCCCTGCCTCCGTCGTTCCCTTGTCTCCATCCCCCACCCTCTGTGGTGCCACCATCCCCCTCTGCCGTGCCTCCAATCTCCCCTGCCTCCATTGCCCCCTGCCTTCATCCCCCTCTGCAGCCACCATGCGCAGTTCCAAGCTGAACCGATCTCAACTTTGTTTTCAGGCATATTACCGCAACCACAGACATTTACGAATGGGTGACAAAAAGTGTCGGTTTTTATGGACTGTCCGTAAAAATACGGACGGTTGGCAACACTGGGCATAACAGGGCATAACAGGTAAAAAAACACGACTCCTAATTATTATCAACATTTGAGATCCACTTCATGTGTCTTTCTAATATTGGGGAGACACAGACAGGGCCGGCCTTAGGTGTTCAGGCGTCCTGTGCGAGCTTATCCTGTGGCGCCCCCCCCCCCCCCCAGACCACTACACAATACACACTGACCGCTACACAAGAAACTACCCACAGACCACTACACAAAATGCTGGACCTTGTAGTGTGTATTGTGTAGTAGTCTGTGTGTGGTGGCCAGTGTGTATTGTGTAGCGGTCTGTGGGTAGTGTATTGTGTAGCGGTCAGTGTGTGTATTGTGTAGCGGCCTGTGGGTAGGGCACGGGATTGCTCCACCCCAAATGTTGCACCCAGGGCCTAGGCCCCCCTCGCTACGCCACTGCAACTCACATTCTGCGAGCTGTGATGGCCGCACGGCGCCCCTGTTGCCCATGGCGCCCTGTGCGGCCGCACAGCTCGCACACCCCAAAGGCCGGCCCTGGACACAGACATCAGCCCCAGATGTGAAAACAAATTGGGGGATGTGATAATGGCGGCTATGTAATTTATACAACGCTCAGGAGTCAGTGGTTTTCGTAAACTCGGTGAGAAGGGAAAACACAACTCCGGGGTCTTTATAGGAAAGCAGAGAAAGTGAGTCATTTTGATGAGTTGCTACAGATTTGGCCTGCGAGGTGTTTAAGGCATGAATTTCCTCTTAGCAAACCCTTGCACTGGGAATATTGAGTTCGGGCTCCAGACCAGACGATGAGATGTAACAATTTCATACGTTTTTTCATCCAGGAGACAAACGAGGAAGAGCTGGTGGGATCGCCTTCTTCTCCGGAGGGGGGGGGGGGCACCTGGGGGTACGTCAGACGGAATTATGGAGGTGCCAGGCATGTGTGAAGTCTTAATGCTATAAATTGGATTATGCTGGTTATGGCTTTTTGAATGTATACTATACATGGAAACACGGCTGAAAACAAATGTAAACGGAAAAGAAAATCCTGAACAAAACATATGAGTAAAGGTGAAAATCCAGGCAGATAAAAATGACACAAATGAATTTAAATGAAAACAATTGATATTTATTTAATTGGATTTTTTATTTTATTAATGTAATGTATTATTAAAGTATTTATTAGTATATTATTAAATATTATTTATTTATGTAATAATTTATTATTATTAAATTAATACAAATTAGTAGTTCATCAATACATCATTAAAGAGGATGTAAACCCTCGTTAAAAAAAATAAAAAAATAAATAAAAACCCTGTAAGACAAAGGCATAATGAGCTATGTATAGAGCACTAGCTCATTATGAATAACTTACCTGAGATCAAAGCACCCGCAGCGATCATCTGTCGCCGCCATGATACCCGGAGTCACTTCCAGGTATCGCTGTGACGTCATTGCTGCTCCGGCCTAAACTGAGGAAAAAAATTTGCATTTTTTTATATATGTAGCACCCCCCTATTTTCAGTATGGGCACTACGCTAAAGTTAGTGGGGGAGTGGGAGAGTTATGTTGCTTCCACTCTTAATTTTGCTAAATTTGGGCTGCTGTCATTCCGGAACTGTCCTGTGGGTCAGTCTGCGCTCCGGGGGTGTCGATCCCACTCCCGGGCGACAGATGGCGTCAGAGGGGTTCTGGCAGAGCCACTTTCCCCAGCAGCCAATTGGAGGAGTTTCCCCTCACGGGACATGCTGGGGAGGGGTATATCTGTGGCAGGCGCCATTTTTCGGGGTTCTTCGTGGTTTCCAGGTGCGGCACCCAACGGACCCCAGCGACATGGCTTACCAGGCCGGGGTCGCATGCTATGCGGAGTTCCCTGCTGCTGCTGAAAGAGGCCCTAGCGACTTGCTGGGGGCTCATTCCTATTGAGGAGATCCTAAGCTGTGTGCTGTTCGGTTGGGGATCAGCTTGAGGAGAACCCGGAGGCAGGTGATCCAAAAGGGCTTGAACGAACCATCGGGGATCTGGTTGCCAGGAACTGACAGATAACCATAGACTGTCAACTGGTGACCCCTACTGAACAGAGAACTTTCTGGAAAGATTTGCTTTACAGTCCAGCATTGGGCCTGTGGCAGAGGTCTTCATCTAGAACGCTAAATTCTAGTCAGTGAGAGAGACTTGTTCCTCCCAGCAACCCTAAGTGACATTCCGGCTGCCAGGCTTGTGGCAGAAGTCTGTCTGAAATAGGGTGACCACATTTCCAAACTGCCAATCAGGGACACCCCCCCCCCCCAAAAAAAGGTGATTTTTGACATATTTTTTGGAAGATTTTTGGGGCAGGGGCATATGAAATCCACTGACCCATGTGCAAAATCAAAATTCCACTTGAGGCCCTAGGCCTCAAGTGGAACAACAGAGTGGTCAGGGGGGCTTCCGAGTAGTTAGAGGGGCAGTGGTATGGACAGGGGACAGTGGTATGGACAGGGGACAGTGGTATGGACAGGGGGACAGTGGTATGGACAGGGGGCCATGGGATGGACAGGGGGTCATGGGATGGACAGGGGGTCATGGGATGGACAGGGGGGCCGTGGGATTGACAGGGGGGCCGTGGGATAGACAGACTGACCGTGGGATGGACAGAGTGACCGTGGGATGGACAGAGTGACCTTGGGATGGACAGAGGGACTGTGGGATGGACAGGGGGACCGTGAGATGGACAGGGGGACCGTGAGATGGACAGGGGGACCGTGGGATGGACAGGGGGACCGTGAGATGGACAGGGGGACCGTGGGATGGACAGGGGGACCGTGGGATGGACAGGGGGACTGTGGGATGAATAGAGGGACAGTGGGATGAAAAGAGGGACAGTGGGATGGACAGGGGGACCGTGGGGTGGACAGGGGGACCGTGAGATGGACAAGGGGGACCGTGAAATGGACAGGGGGACCGTGAGATGGACAGGGGGACCGTGAGATGGACAGGGGGACCGTGAGATGGACAGGGGGACCGTGGGATGGATAGAGGGACCGTGGGATGGACAGGGGGACTGTGGGATGAACAGGGGGACCTTGGGGTGGATAGGGGGACCTTGGGGGGGACAGGGGGACTGTGGGCGTGGGGTGGACAGGGCAACAGTGGGATGGACAGGGGGACTGTGGGATGAACAGGGGGACCTTGGGGTGGACAGGGGGACCTTGGGGTGGACAG
Organism: Rana kukunoris; assembly: GCA_029574335.1. Classification (NCBI taxonomy): domain Eukaryota; kingdom Metazoa; phylum Chordata; class Amphibia; order Anura; family Ranidae; genus Rana; species Rana kukunoris. The sequence continues at coordinate 19,836,606 of CM056053.1, forward strand.
GGTGACTGTGGGCGTGGGGTGGACAGGGCGACCGTGGGGTGGACAGGGCAACAGTGGGATGGACAGAGGGACAGTTTGTCAGCCTCATTACTGTATTGTCCTCAGCCTCAGTGCCCGATTTGTCACCTGACCTGGCTGCTCCAAATTAATTTGCTCACCTTCTAGCTGGCTGCCAGAGTCTTGTCGTGTGTGTGTGGTTGTGCTGGGGGTGAGCCGTTGATTGAGCGCCGGTCGATGATGTTTGTTCCAGGGTCCAGCAGGCTGCAGGCAGTTGAGAGGCTTGGCTCGGGCCGTGGAAGTGAGGAGGAGAAGTTGGGCAATGTATGCACTGTGCAGCTAGACTCGGAATCACACTGAGCACTGGATCTGGAGCACACTGTCTGTTACTACACAGACGCTGCTGCTTCTGCTGCTGCTCTCTCTCTGCTGCCCGCGTGGATGGAGGAGAGGAGGTGGGTCAGGTGATCTCGGAGGCTAGCCCAGTGCAGCCCTGGGTATAGGCGCTCTGACAGAGACTCTGCGTCCTGACAAGTGACGTCACTCGTTGCTAGACGCGAGTCGGGGGGGCGGCCCTAGCAACCAGTCATTATGGTGGCTGTATCTGTCCTCGCTATATTCCGGGACCCTATATTGTCCCGCAATGACATTGCCCCGGACAAGGGACACAGAAATGAATTGCGGGACAGTCCCGGGCAGTCCGGGACACGTGGTCACCCTCGTCCGGAGACACTTCACCCACTCTGGCTAGAGTGGCAACGCAATATACAGTTACTGAAAGCAGGCTTGCTTTCCTGTTCATCCAAGCCTGATACTGCAAAGTTATATCTTTATTTCATCAACCTGTCATGTCTACCTCCTGCTGATGTTGGTCGTGTTGGACCCAAGAAATAAAGCATTTGGAAAATCCTAACTACTGATTGGACATTCGCTTACTGCTCTACTCACTAACCTCACCCCTGGACAACACTAAAGGCCCATACACACGGTAGGACATCCAACAAAATTTCCCTTGGATTTTCGTCCTAATTGATTTGTCCGGTCACACCCATAGCATACACACAGTCAGACTTTTCTGCAAACTTTTCTAAAACTTTTCCATCATCACGTAGTTTTTCTGCTCTTTACCGCCACCCTTTGGTTAACTTCTGCTATTGTTGGTTGATTTTAACATTGGTTCTGAGCATGCGCATTTGTACTTTGTCCAAAAGTCCGATGGTTTGCTGTACACACGGTTGCCGAAAAGTTGGTCCGTTCGCAGATCCAACTTTTTGTCTGATGAAACCCAAAAAAGTTGGTCCGATGGAACATACACACGGTCGGATAAATTCGAAAAGTTGCGGATTTTGAAGTTGGTTGGCCAAAAGCCCGACCATCTGTACGGGGCTTAAGAGGTAACTTAACCACTTCCCGCCCGCCGCATGTACATATACGTCCACAGAATGTCACGTACAGGCAGATGGGCATATATATATATATATACGTCCCTGCCTTCGCGCGGGTCGGGGGTCTGATCGGGACCCCCTCGCTACATGCGGCGGTCGGAGCGATCCGGGACGAGGGCGTGGCTATTCGTTTCTAGCCACTGAAGAACGGGGAGAGCCATATGTAAACACGGCTTCCCCGTGCTTCACTGTGGCGGCTGCATCGATCGAGTGATCCCTTTTATAGGGAGACTCGATCGATGATGTCAGACCTACAGCCACGCCCCCCTACAGTTGTAAACACAAACTAAGTGAACCCTAAATCCTTCAGCGCCCCCTGTGGTTAACTCCCAAACTGCAACTGTCATTTTCACAATAAACAATGCAATTTAAATGCATTTTTTGCTGTGAAAATGACAATGGTTCCAAAAATGTGTCAAAATTGTCCAATGTGTCCGCCATAATGTCGCAGTCACGGAAAAAATCGCTGATCGGCGCCATTAGTAGTAAAAAATAATAAAATAATAAAAATGCAATTTTGTAAACGCAATACATTTTGCGCAAAGTAATCGATGAACGCTTATTGCGATTTTTTTACCAAAAATAGGTAGAAGAATACGTATCGGCCTAAACTGAGGAAAAAAAAAAATGTTGTATATGTTTTTGGGGGATATTTATTATAGCAACAAGTAAAAAATATTGCATTTTTTTTTAAATTGTCGCTCTATTTTTGTTTATAGCGCAAAAAATAAAAACCGCAGAGGTGATCAAATACCACCAAAAGAAAGCTCTATTTGTGGGGAAAAAGGGACGCCAATTTTGTTTGGGAGCCACGTCGCACGACCGCGCAATTGTCTGTTAAAGCGACGCAGTGCCGAATTGTAAAAACGCCTTTGGGCATTTAGCAGCATATTGGTCCGGGGCTTAAGTGGTTAAAACACGGATCCCAAATCAATCAGCGGCCCTTGAGGGGGTATTGCTACATATATTTTTGGGGGATATTTATTATAGCAAAAAGTAAAAAATGTATATATTTTTTTTAAATTGTCGCTCTATTTTTGTTTATAGCGCAACAAATAAAAACCGCAGAGGTGATCAAATACCACCAAAACACGGTGTCCTTGTCACTTTCTGTGCAATTAAGTGAGAGCAACAACAATGTTATCTTCTTTCTGTAACCTACTAATTTCCCTATACCTACTGTATGTAATGGGGAGAAATGCATGAAGTCCACTCTACGTGACAATCATTGCTTTCCAGCTTTTGGGACAATAATCTAAGTTCCAGGCAGCTGAGAGGGATCATCACTTGGGGCAGTTAACCCCTTACACACAGAGCCATGACTGCTACCACATGCTTTATCGGAGACACACACTGTAGTACAGTATCTGCTGTAATCAGGAAATATCTGTGATACTCTCTGTAACGCCAGACAGGAATAAGAGAGAGATAAAAAATATAGTAGCACTCTTCAAAGAAAAAAGGCTTCTTTATAGGGGTTGCAAAGGTCCATTTTTTATTTTCTAAATAGGGTTCTTTAACCACTTGCCGCCCGCCATATAGCAAAAAGAACGGCGGCAAAGTGGTTTCAATATCCTGACCGGACGTCATATGATGTCTTCAGGATATTGAGTCGCTGCGTGCCCCCGGGGCGCGCATCGTGGCGATCGATGTTGCGGGGTGTCAGTCTGACACCCCGCAACACTGATCTAGGTAAAGAGCCTATGACGGAGACTCTTTACCATGTGATCAGCCGTGTCCAATCACGGCTGATCGCGATGTAAACAGGAAAAGCCGGTAATCGGCTGTCAGATGCGAGTAGAGGAGAGCCGATCGGCTGCTCCTCTGACAGGGGGGGTTTGTGCTGATCGATTATCAGCGCAGCCCCCAGAGGATGCCCACACTGGACCACCAGGGATGCCACTAGACCACCAGGGATGCCCACCACAGGTATGCCACCCTAGACCACCAGGGATGACAATCAGAAATTAATAATGGATGCCTAATGGATGCCAATCAGTGCCCATAATGGGCATTACTGATTGGCAGGTATTATTGTTTGGCACATTAGTACAACACATTACAGTACATTAGTGCCACCTATCAATGCCCATCCGTGCCACCTATCAGTGCACATCCATGCCAATCCATGCCACCTATCAGTGCCTATCTGTGCCGCCAATCAGTGCCCATCCGTGCCGCCTATCAGTGCCACCTATCAGTGCCGCATATTAGTGCCCATCATCAGTGCCCATCAATGCCACCTCATCAGTGCCACCTCATCGGTGCCCATCAGTGATGCCTTATCAGTGCCCGTCAGTGCAGTACCATCAGTGCCCATCAGTGAAGGAGAAAACATACTTATTTACAATGTTTTGTAACTAAAACAAAAACAAAACAAAAATATTTTTTTCAAAATTTCCGGTCATTTTTTTATTTTTTTTTAGCAGAAAATTAAAATCAAATACAACTTAAAGAAAGCTCTATTTGTGGGAACAAAATTATAAAAGTTTAGTTTGGGTGCAGTGTAGCATGACCGCGCAATTGTCATTCAAAATGCAACAGCGCTGAAAGCTGAAAAATGGTCTGGGCAGGAAGGTGTATAAGTGCCCCCCGGTATGGAAGTGGTTAAGCTAGTGCATTGTTGGTTCACTTACCTTTTCCTTCGATTTCCCTTCTGTGTTTTTTTCTTTGTCTGAATTCCTCACTTCCTGTTTCTCCTCAGTAAGCTTTCCACCATCATCCGAGCCGTGGAAAGTCATTTAGAACAGATTACTGAACACCTTACTGAGGAGGAACAAGAAGTAGGAAATTTAGACAAAGAAAATAAAGAAAAAAAAAACATTTAGAAGGGAAATCAAAGGAAAAGGTAAGTGAACCAACAATGCACTAGCTTAAAGGTGCCAATTTAGAAAATAAAAAATGAACCTTTACAATCCCTTTAAGGTTTAATTTAGAACAGTGGTCTCCAAACTGCAGCTTGGGGGGCCAGATGTGACCATTTGCTTTGCTTTATCTAGCCCTTGGGGCACCATTCCACCACCATTCCACCAATTGACACCAATGACGGGGCACCATTCATCCTACTGACACCATCAATTGGGCACTTTTCTTCCTATTGATACCAACAATGGAACAATTCTCCCCACTGATGACAACAATGAGGCACTATTCTTCCCATTGATACCAACAATGAGGCACTATTCTTCCCATTGATACCAACATTAGTCTTATCCTTAATGCCAACAATGGGGCACTATTGTTGATACCAACAATGAGCACTATACTTTCTATAGATACCAACATGGGGCACTATTCTTCCCATTAATACCAACAATGGGCCACTATTTCTCCCATTAAAGCCAATAATGGGGCACATTCTACTCCCAGTCTGCACACCCCCCCCCCCCCCCCAAGCCTGAAGGATAGTAAACTGGCCCTCAGAAAGCTTAGAGATCCTTGGTTTTGAGCATTTGGGGATAAAGCTCAACTCCTGGAAAACTAAAAGTCCTCCATTGTGGTGGCCTGTGCCTGCACTGCAAGGGTTAACTGCTCTTTTCTGTCTATAGGATTGGGAAAGCCTCTTGCACATTTATCACTTCCACAGCCACCTTCTGGATGCCTCCTTCCAGGGATTGACTGGGGCATGATAAATATTCAACTGCTCATTTGAATCTCCCAGCCCTATGTACTGGAAACTTCTTCCAGAGGCAGGGGGCAGAAAATCAAACTCTCAGCTCAGAAAACCCTGAGCAGACCCTTACAAATAAATCACTGCTCCATTCACTACAATGGAGCCAAAAAAAACAAATTTACCTAGCAAGCTTACCAGAAGAGGTCACTACATCGACAACAGTGGATTAAATGGAAGAATGCAGCCCATTTTTTTTTTTACCTAGGAAATGTGTGTGCCGCTCAGGCTTGGTGGTAAGGGGGGATGTAGTCAATACTTCCCCAGCTGCTGCTAGAGTGTGGACAGGGGATGGAACCCATCCTGGTTCCTATAAGGCTAGCAACTATGAGATATCATTTATAATATCATATAATATAATATCATAAATGCTTCCCCCTAGAAATCTCATACCCCAAAGCTTGATTGGGTGGGGGTTGGCTCAGTGACACCCTCTAGAACAGCGGTCATCAACCCTGTCCCCTCAGGGCCCACTAACAGGCCAGATTTTATGTATTACCTTGAGGAGATGCAGACTAGAATGCTGCAATCACTGAGCACTGTGCAACCTGTGATGCACTTAAGTTATCTTGCAAAACTGGCCTGTTAGTGGGCCCTGAGGACAGGGTTGATGACCACTGCTCTAGAAGGTACACAAAAAAAAGCTTTAGAGAACAATGGGGTAGCCCCTAAGAGTCGCACATCTAGATGTCTTGGAATGGTGATGTCAGGACACCTGTGACCAGGTAACAAATGCAACCCGTTGGAGACAGGGGTGCTCCACAAGGTAGTGAACCCAATAGCAGATAGGAAGCGTGAGCCCAAGATCCCCCAGGGCGCGGAGTCTAAGGTCCAACAGGTGTTCACCAGAGCCTCTAGTGGTGAGGATGGCCTTTGCTGCAACTGAACCCAGGTCGCGGCCCCCGGAGTTCGCCAGGTCACGCTCCGTAGGGAGAGAGGGGAAGCAGCCACTCAGGAGACAATGGATAGTGAAGGGTAAGCCGAGGTCGGGGCAACAGGCAGAGGAGGATCACCAAGGGACAGGCCAAGGGTCAGGGTCATAGGCAAACAGGAGTAGTCAGAGAGGAGCCAAAATCGGTACACAGAAAGATTAACGTAGCACACGGCAGGCAGGAACACAAGCTAACAAGCAACGTTGAACAGCAAAGCAGACCTGCAGTGCAGTAGTTAATATAGACTTCCTGGGATGGCCTGGGGTGGAGCCATGAGAGATGATAAAAGGAAACCAGAAAGAGAGTCAGGCCTCTAATGGACACATGGAGGAGAAGGTAAGCTGCCAGATATTATTGCATATCCATGACAGGTGAATAGTAAATAGAGTGGCAACCTCAGCCTGGACTCCAATTCAGGCCATGGTGGCACTGATGGGCACTGAAGGGCAACACTGATAGGCAGCACTGATTGGGGTCACTGATGGGCACTGTTGGAGCAGTACTGTAATCTGTGCCCTGATTACCTGTACAGATCTCCCCTACGAGGAGATGCCACTGATCAGCTCTCCTCTCATCACACTCTGTCAGTGTGAGGCGAGGAGAGCCCATAAACGTCACTTCCTTACATGTGACCGGCTGCGATTGGACACAGCCGATCACATGGGTAACGAGCTGTGTCATTGGCTCTTTACCGAGATACGGGGTAACACGCTGAGTCCTAGGTAGGGTGACCACTTTTCCAAACTACCATTCAGGGACACCCTCCCTTCCCAAAAATCAGCTTGTGTTGTAACAAATCACAGGCGGTATAATGATTTCTCCAATCACAAGCAGGGGGCGGGGATTGTGCTCCTCCAGGCATTCCCGGCCAGGGCAAGTACTGTCAGTGAGTAAAGCGGTGATGTGGCGGCCTTTCTTGGGGGCATCAGATTGGCCCAGGGGGGTGGCTGTGTCAGTTTTTTTCCGGGACACTGTATTGTTCTTGAATGAAGGTGCCCGGGACAGACCTGCAAAATGCGGGACTATCCCCGGAAATCCGGGACAGGTGGTCACCCTAGCCCTATATGACATTGTCCCAGAACAAGAGCGCACCCCACCCCCCATCATTTTTATATACGTTGGGCGGGAAGTGGTTACATAAAAGTTTTTTGGGCATGATCAGTCATAGTTTCAATACCAATGCCAACATGTCACTATTCCTGCCAGGGGTTGCAAAGTTTTGAGCACAACTGAGAAGCTCACAGTGTGCGGTGAAATCAGAGGAAGGCATTTCAGTCCAGGAGAGGAGCCGGTACACCTGTGCAAGACTGAAGGGAAGGTCTGAGATTCACCATTCTCCCTCCTTCGGTACACAGCTACGAAAAAAAAATGGGTTTGGTGTTGGTTGAACCGGAGTTCTTCTTTACACTTTACCAACACAATTGGCATATTATTTGTGGCAGCACAATGCTCTGTAAAAGGGAAGATTTAACACGGCAGAATGGTCACCTGACCAAGGTTTTATGAGCGCCCCCGTCGCGCTGTAGAAAGCAATGTGTGACGATTGGGTTACATTTTATTGTGATGGATTGTAAGCGGCCCTGTGCCTTTTATAGGGCCACCATGGAAGCTCACACAATAGTCTAATAGTAAAAGCTCCAACGAGGAAAGGGTTGAAAATAATTTATTTTTTCTTGTAACAGCTCCCAGTCATATTTATTTAGTTAATCCGTAGAACCAAATCCATCAAAAGCACTCAATGCTGTGACTGCTTCACAGGAGCTTACGCTCTAATGGCTCAGTTACACAGACTGTTACTATTAGTAGTAGAAGTATCGTACACAGAACACTGAGACAGTCACATCAGCCTGTGCACCAGAGGAGCTCACACTCTAATGTCCCCCCACAGTCACACATTATTATTACTATACATTTATATAGCTCTAACATATACTGCAGCGCTGTACAGAGAACATTGAGCCAGTCGCATCAGTCTCTGCACCAGAGGAGCTTACACTCTAATGCCCCTCCACAGTCACCCACTATTATTATTATACATTTATATAGCTCTAACATATACCGCAGTGCTGTACAGAGAACACTGAGCCAGTTGCATCAGTCTCTGTACCAGAGGAGCTCACACTCTAATGTCCCCCCACAGTCACACATTATTATTACTATACATTTATATAGCTCTAACATATACCGCAGCGCTGTACAGAGAACATTGAGCCAGTCGCATCAGTCTCTGCACCAGAGGAGCTTACACTCTAATGCCCCTCCACAGTCACCCACTATTATTATTATACATTTATATAGCTCTAACCTATACCGCAGTGCTGTACAGAGAACACTGAGCCAGTTGCATCAGTCTCTGTACCAGAGGAGCTCACACTCTAATGTCCCCCCACAGTCACACATTATTATTACTATACATTTATATAGCTCTAACATATACCGCAGCGCTGTACAGAGAACATTGAGCCAGTCGCATCAGTCTCTGCACCAGAGGAGCTTACACTCTAATGCCCCTCCACAGTCACCCACTATTATTATTATACATTTATATAGCTCTAACATATACCGCAGCTCTGTACAGAGAACATTGAGCCAGTCGCATCAGTCTCTGTACCAGAGGAGCTTACACTCTAATGCCCCTCCACAGTCACCCACTATTATTATTATACATTTATATAGCTCTAACATATACCGCAGTGCTGTACAGAGAACACTGAGCCAGTTGCATCAGTCTCCGTACCAGAGGAGCTCACACTCTAATGTCTCTCCACAGTCACACACTATTATTATTACACACTTATATAACTCTGACATATGCCGCAGTGCTGTACAGAGAAGGCTGAGCTAATCACATCAGTCTCTGTACCCGAGGAGCTTACAATCTAACGTCCCCCCACAGTCACACACTATTATTATACATTTATACAGAGGCGGCTCTCTAATTAGGCAAATTAGGCGGCCGTCTAAGGCCTCGCGCTCACGGGGGCCTCGCGGCCACCTTATTTGCCTCTGCACGATCGATGGACTGACCAACAGTCTCCAGGTGCCATCTGTAAAAGCTGCACGGGCAGCCATAGGGTGTGTCAAGGCCCTTTGCCTAACGCACAAGTGTGTACAAGGCATCGCCCCCCCAATATCTATGAGGGAAAATAAAATACCACAACCCCAATCGCGTTCTCCGACCGGCCAACCAAAATCTACTACAAATCTCCAAGGCCCGTTACAAGAGTAAAGGAGAACGAAGATTTGCAGTCCATTGACCTCGATGTTGGAACTCATTACCAACTCATATACGAACGGAAGAGAATCACCAGGCCTTCAGAAAAAAACTCATCTTTTCTGAAGGCTAAATAGTAAGAAAATGGATACCAAGAGCCTTGAGGCGATTCAGTATCTATTTGTAGCGCTATACAAGTTATTCACTCACTTACACCGGCGGGCCGCAAGTCCAAGTGGGGCCCTAAAGCAGCTGAGCTGCTCCTTCAGCCCGCGCCACTCACCTGGCCTCTCCGCATTCTATTCGGGTCAGGAGTCGGGCCAGGCGGTGGAAACTAGTATCCATGAGCCATACCTTTTGGGATTCCTCTAGAAACTAGAAATCACTGTAGTAGCCACTGCTACTACACCACAACTCCAGGGATCTCCACTAGCTTCTGGATTCCAAGGTGAGCGCCTGTCATGCTGCATTGTGAACAGAGGAGGTTGCCTGTGTGGCATGGCTGCTGTGACGGACCGCCTGGCACCCTGCTTGAGTGCTTCTGCCAAGATACAGCTTCCTTCACTCTGGAAACAGGAATCGGGTATTATAGCTGAGAATTGCACCCAAGAACTAGATGACACTAGCTTAGGTGCCAACCTGGAACGTTATTATAAATTTACACAAAATGTATACCACACAAAATCAATTAAGAGATTGATCACATTACCCAAAACAATGCAAACTGTAAACAGTAATCTCATTAGTACATCTAATCCACCAGGAAGCGTCCGGCGCTTCCTGACGACGTGGTAACACGAAACGTACGTCGAGGCGCCTGGTCACGCAAAACCAACGTTCTTTCGGTCGCGCCGGCTCTCTGACTTGAGAGGTGGAACGCACGTCATCATCGCAGCGTGCTGAGCGTGGAACCGACTCTCCACTACTGTTCTACGCTGAACAGCCTCAGTGCCCGGGGATAGGCACCAACTGAAGTAAGAGGCCACTCGGCACTGTATTGTTTTTATAATTCTAAATAAAACGGTTTTTCTTTTTTATGGTCAACTTCATGTTGTATGGAGTTTGGTGGAATCAAATGATTAAGAGCTGCGAATGGAATCTATGGTTTATGGTTTATGCCCATTTTGACCTCTTTTTGATTAAATTGGTCAACGCTTTGCGGTAAGGTGCCATCCTTGAGCACTGTTTTGGTGATTGCTTCTTTCCTTGGTGGAGGTGGAAACCTTTATTGGTCGGATTGAATCATTCTCTGAACAGCTGCTTATCAATGTATATTTTATCTATGGACGTTTCTTTTGCACATTATCTTATTCATCTCCCAACTGGGACTGTGATTCACTTTTTAAAATGATCTATTCACCATTATTTACTGTTTGCTGATTATTAATTCACCATTCATTTGATGATTATTAAGTTATTTATTCTACAGCGCCCCCCTCATCTCTTCACATATTCATAATTACAGGTCACTGCAATTTTTGGGGTGCAGCTCAGTATAATTAATTATTTATTTAATTATTTAATTAACCACTTCCATACCGGGGGGCACTTTCGCACCTTCCCGCCCAAGCCAATTTTCAGCTTTCAGCGCTGTCGCAGTTTGAATGACAATTGCGCGGTCATGCTACACTGTACCCAAACAAAATTGGCGTCCTTTTTCCCCCACAAACAGAGCTTTCTTTTGGTGGTATTTGATCATCTCTGTGGTTTTTATTTTTTGCGCAACAACTAATAAAAGACTCATTTTTTTTTTTAAATATGTTTTTATTTTTTTCTGTAAATTTTTTTGTAAATAAATAAGTTTTCTCTTTCAATTACGGGCACTGATATAGCGGCACTGATGGGCACCGATGAGGTGGCACTGATGGACACTGATGAGGTAGTACTGATGGGCACTGATAAGGTGGCACTGATGGGCACTGATAGGCCGTGCTGGTATGCGGCACTGATGGGCACTCATAGGTGCCACTGATGGGCACTCATAGGCAGCACTGATGGGCACTCATGGGCACTCATAGGCGGCACTGATGGGCACTCATAGGCGGCACTGATGGGCACTCGTGGGTGACACTCGTGGGTACTTATGGGTGGCACAGATGGGCACTAATAGGTGGGCACTGGGCATGGATTGGCACTGAGGGTGAGACTGATGGACACTGTGGGGTGGCACTGATGGATACTGAGTGGTGGCACTGATGGATCTATGTTGCCAGTCAGTGCCCATGTGTGACTGGCATCTTTTTTTTACTGTTTTTTTTACAGATGTTTTTTTTATTGCCCCTTTTTTTTTCCGTTCCCTGGTGGTCCAGTGTGGGCACTCCCTGGTGGTCCAGTGTGGGCATCCGAGGGGGGGCTGCGCTGATAAACAATCAGCGTGAACCCCCCTGTCAGGAGAGCCGCCGACCGGCTCTCCTCTACTCGCGTCTGTCAGACACGAGTGAGGAAGAGCCATCAACGGCTCTTCCTGTTTACATCGTGATCAGCCGTGATTGGACACGGCTGATCACGCGGTAACGAGGCTCCGCCGGAGACTCGTTACCGAGATCAGAGATGCAGGGTGTCAGACTGACATCCTGCATCACCGATCGCCGCGCTGCGCGCCCGTACGCCAATAGACGACCAGTCAGGATTTCACAACCACTTCCCGGACATCAATCTGCTATTGATCGGGCGGGAAGTGGTTAAAGAGGTGGTTCACCCTAAATATAATCTCTCCCATGTGATCCAGCATACTGGCGTCAGCGCCAGTATGCTGTTTTTTTTAAATCCCCCACTTACTGTATTATCTTCAATTTTAATTTCTTTCCCCCGCGATGGACGGCTCTAGTATAGCGCGTCACATCTTACGAAAATACCCGATTAAGGACTCAGGTATCCTCTGCGAAATGCGGCACCTGCGCACAGACCTAGGAGCTGACTGCGCAGGCGCCGTATTTCTCCGAGTCCTACGGCTATGGCGCGTCACGCCCTCCGAAAAAAGCCGGAATAGGACTCGGAGAAACACGGCGCCTGCGCAGTCAGCTCCTAGGTCTGTGCGCAGGCGCCGCATTTCGCCGAGGATACCCGAGTCCTTAATCGGGTATTTTCGTAAGATGTGACGCGCTATACTAGAGCCGTCCATCACGGGGGAAAGAAATTAAAATTGAAGATAATACAGTAAGTGGGGGATTTAAAAAAAAAAAAACAGCATACTGGCGCTGACACCAGTATGCTGGATCACATGAGAGAGACTATATTTAGGGTGAACCTCCGCTTTAATATTATTTATTAATTTATAATCTATTTACTTTCACTTATTTAGTTGGCGCGAGATTTACCCCCCATAGTACAGGAGATGGTCAGAGACTGCAGAAGATGGTCCATTAGACCCCTTTCACACTGGAGGGGTTTTTCAGGTGCTTTAGCGTTAAAAATTGTGCCTGAAATAAGCCTCATCTACAATCCCAGTGTGAGAGCCCGGGTGCTTTCATACTGGAGCAGCGCGCATGCAGGACATCCAAAAATGTCCTGCAAGTAGCTTCTTTGAAGGCACTTTCGTGTGTGTATACACATCGGCGCCCCCACCTCTGCAGGCGCCTGAGTGAAAAGCACCCTGTGCACCCTGCCTAGGATCGGCCCTGATTTCCAGCTTTCGAGGGGACCCCACAGGTATGGCAAATATATTTTTACATTGATCCAAGCTGGATGTGCCTATTTATTGCCATGCCTGGAATTCAGCTTCAACTGACGCATATCGGCTCGGATTTCTAGGCTTCAATGAAGGGATTAAACATACTGTATGTGGAAGCTGGCCTTGATTGGATGAACACATTCTGAACCAATTAGGCTTAATTTATTAAACACACTTAGTTAAAGCTTTCCTTCTAACATCCCATCCATACTACATTGTATACAATACTGTCGGAAATATTTTTTGCGCTCCGTAATGAGAGCAATGGCCTTTTATTTTCACTGGAATAAAAAATGGTTCTGGTCCGATAAACCAGTACCTGTAGCACGCTCTCGACAGGACAGAATAAACAATTCATTTGCACAGGAGAATTAATTGGGAATTCAACTAATCCCATTTGTTCAGCTACGCAGGAAACTCTTTGGGGCGATGCCTTTTGCCTAATTACCTCTCACATGTTCGCCGTGTCACTGTTAATTAATAAGGGTTTTGTTCCTTCATTTTTTATTAGCCAGCCGCCCCCGATGTGCTGACACGAAGGGAAAGTTCATCGTTCACACGCACTGTTCCATGACGCCCTTCATTAACAGCCGAACCATGGCACACACACGGCGCTGACATGTGTCAACCTTCATACGTTAATCCCGCTATCTCGCATAAATCAAGTCTAATTACTATTTGTGCTAATCGTAAGGATGAATGTTTATAGGAAAAAAAAGGAGATCTGCGGATGAACAAATTGGTGGAGGGGAAAAGTCGAAGTGACTCACGTTACACAATGGAGGAGACTCTATAAGGCCGTGTACACACGACCGAGGTTCTCGCTGGAAACCAGCGAGATCCTCGCTGGAAGCTGCATTCCAGCGAGGACCTCGGCCGTGTGTACACTCTCGGCGAGCTTCCCGTCGGGAAGCCCGTCGAGCAGAAATAGAGAGCACGCTCTCTATTTGCTCAACGGCCCGCCTGGAAGAATGGCTGGTTGCCATTCCCGACGGGCGGGTCACCGATTTCGACGGCCGGCAGGGAACCTCGACGGGCGGAACGATGTGTTCTGTTCACAGCGGTACTGTGCTACAGGCAGGGCCGATCCGCCCTATACGCAGACTACGCAAGCTGCGTAGGGCCCCCGGATTTACTCAGGGCCCCGCTGGGAAGCATAGATTTTCTTCTTGCACCGTCGATCCATTCCTAACCAAAACAATGGCCGCCGCCATGGCTGTTCGAATATCCACCGTGGCGCTAATACAGCAGTAGTCAGTGAGTCAGACCGACGTCAGTACGGCCGCCGCTAATGCTCATGGGAGCTGTAGTCTGCCGCGAGCGGCTATGTGCTGAAGCTCCCTCCTCCTTGAGAGGGGGGGGAGGGGGGATGTGGAGTCAGTCACTCTCATTTTCCCTGTCAGTAGCACAGTGCCTTTTGAAAACGGTAGGACCAGGAGGTGAATGTGTGTAAAAAAAAAAAATGTTATGTGGAGGATAAAAAAAAACTGAATGTTATGTGTGTAAAAAATTGTCACCACTGTGCCATGCCATCAATTGTCACCACTGTGCCATGCCAATCACAGCCATTGTGCCCATCAATTGTCGCCACTGTGCCATGCCATTGTCGCCATTGTGCCCATCAATTGTCGCCACTGTGCCATGCCATTGTCGCCATTGTGCCCATCAATTGTCGCCACTGTGCCATGCCATTGTCGCCACTGTGCCATGCCATTGTGCCCATCAATTGTCGCCACTGTGCCATGCCAATCGCAGCCATGGTGCCATGCCAATCGCAGCCACTGTGCCATGCCATTGTTGCCACTGTGCCATGCCATTGTGCCCATCAATTGTCGCCACTGTGCCATGTCAATCGCAGCCATGGTGCCATGCCAATCGCAGCCACTGTGCCATGCCATTGTCGCCACTGTGCCATGCCAATCGCAGCCACTGTGCCATGCCATTGTGCCCATCAATTGTCGCCACTGTGCCATGCCATTGTCGCCACTGTGCAATGCCAATCGCAGCCACTGTGCCATGCTATTGTGCCCATCAATTGTCGCCACTGTGCCATGCCAATCGCAGCCAATGTGCCATGCCATTGTGCCCATCAATTGTCGCCACTGTGCCATGCCATTAAACACAGCTACTGTGCCCATCAATTGTCCCCAATGTGCCCATCAATTGTCGACCACTGTGCCATGCCATTGTTGCCACTGTCACACTGTCACCTCCGTTTTAATATTATAGAAAATACTATATTCAATAAATATTGATTGTTTGAACCTTATTCTGTTCTATATTGTTGTACTTATTCTTTGATTGTTTTGTTTAAAGGAGGGAGGATTGTATTGGGAGCACTGAAGTGTTAGGTGTGATTGTGTGGCAATGGCAAATGGTTTACATAGCTCACGGTATCACGGGTCAGATAGAGGGCCCCTTAGCAGAATTGTGCTTAGGGCCTTAGAGAGGTCAGGATCGGCACTGGCTACAGGAATTCAATGGGTGTATGTGAATGTGAAGATGGCACAGGGGTTGGTGAAAGAATAGGTGCACCCAGGGCCGGATTTGCTCTCCTTGCCGCCCCAAGGCCAGGTTCCGCAATGCACCCCCCTCCCCGCCAACCGAACCCCCCCCCCAAATCAACGGAGAATGGCAACCGGGTGGCAGGGGCGGCACAGTTAGTTCTAATAGTTTTTATTTTGTAGCTTGTCGTTTACTTTTTTATTTCTGTGTAGTGCCCACTTACTGTCAGTTATGGGCGCTATTGTTAATTTAGTGGGGGGATGAGAGAGTTACCTTGCTCTCATCCATGTTAATTCCCTAAATTTGCATGTTGGGCTGGGCTGCCTGTGGTCCCATTCTCTGTGCTGAGGATGTGTTGCCATCCTTGGACAGCAGATGGCGCCAGAGGGGTCCAGAACAGAGCTGCCTTTCCTCAGCAACCAATCAGAGGAGTGTTTCCCTTGCTGGGCATGCTGGGAGAGGGTCCATCTGATGTGGGTGCCTTTTTGTCCGGGACTTCTACCCAGGTCTCCTACCCGCAGCGGGTCGCAGGGTGTGCACACACCACGAGGCCGCCACTATGGCCTACCTGGCCAGGGCCTACACTATGCGGAGCTACGAACTTTGGGCCTCAGCATCTCTTTGGGATGCTGTTCGATGGGGGATCGGTCTGAGGAGAACCCGGAGGCAGGTGATCCAATAGGGCTTGAATGAACCATCAGGGATCTGGTTACCAGACGCTAACAGAACATAGTCAGACTGTCAGCTGGTGACCTCTACTAAAAGACCTACTAGGAGGACCTACTGGGAGGATTTGCTCTACAACTCTACTTTGCTAACATTGGGCCTATGAGAGAGGTTTCCATTTTAAAATCCTAATTTAGTTAGAGCCAAGTCGGTGGCAGAGACTTGTTCCTTCCCAGAAGCTTTAAGTGACGCTCTGGCTGCCAGGCCTGTGAGAGGGGTCTGTCAGGGGGCACTTCACCCGCTTTGGCTAGAGTGGCGACATGATAGATACTACTGTTGAAGGCAGGACTGCCTTACTTATCCAAAGCCTGATGCTGCAAGGTTCATCTTCTCTCTTTCATCAACCTATCCTGTCTACCTCAAGTTGATGTTGGTCGTGTTTGACCGAAAAGAAAACGTCAACCATTGGCTTGGACATTCCGTTACTGCTCTCACAGGTTGCTACCATCAATTTCCCTAGACACATCAAAGGTAACTTAACTTATGCCGATCCCACATCTAACCAGCGGCCCCTGAGGGGGTTAGCGCTACATCTGTATAATTTATTATTTTTAATATTGTTGTTCTTATTCTTTACTTTTTAATTACTTTTTTTATTTTAAAATTTTAATTATTTCTTATTTTTATATATATATAAAAAAAAAATACGTAACTGTATTGCTATCACACAGGAGAAAACAATTCCCTGTGTGATAGCAATTGGAGGAGACAGGTTCTCTTTATTGACACTGTCACCTCCAAAACAGGAGTCCTAGCACTGTGCTAGAACTCCTGTCAAAGCTGAGATGGGAAGAACACAACTCACCCCTCTCATTGTGTACATCGGTGGCAGGGACAGTCACAGGAGACAGACTCGGCAGCCTGGGGGAGGACGGAGTCCCGAAGACAGAGCTGGTAGGGAGAGGAATGTGGGGGGGATGGCAGCACACATTTTACAAGTAATTTTGGCGACATCGCCGCAATCACTTAAGGAGCGAGCGGAATTCCAGAAAGCAACTTGCCGTGCCCTTAACTGGCCGTCGGGGGACTCCATGCCGCTGCCGCCCCTCGGGAACCCTGCCGCCCCGAAGCCTGGCCTCGGCGGCCTTGTGGGAAGTCCGGGCCTGGGTGCACCTACAGTATATTAGCTCCTTTAATTCATTCTGACAAATGAAAATGTTTGCAAATGTATTCTGCTGATTTTTTCCTTCTATTTTTCCAACTAACCTGTCAATCATCAAGAGATGAGCTTGGTTGGGCTTGTGGTTTGGCTTAACCTGGAAGTCATCTGTCAATGCCGGGTCAACAGGCTGTGGGCAGGGGATTCCCCGACCCGTGCACAAAGGGGCAGGGCTGCTCATGATAAGATTTACCCAATATGGCCACATGACTATATAATATTAAACTTGGGCCCACTTAGGGCTAAATTATGCCATGGGAATCCCTTCCCCTTTGTGCTTGTGCAGCTGTGGGTTGAGGAATTTCCCTACCACCATCTACAGTAATTGGCCCAAAAAATGACAGTTGCCTTCCAGGTTTGGAAAAACTGAGGTTTGGAGCAAACCCAAGCTTATTGTCGTGTACCTGGTGGTAAAGCCCGATATGCAGGGAGCGGTTACTCTTACTCCTCTGACTCCGGAACCCCTGGCAGAGTCGCACAAGCGCCTGACAGGAGCGCTGGTGCTGGAGCTGAGCTGGACTCCTGTGAACTCCGGGGAGATGTCAGTCGTGCAAGCGTTGGCTGGAACAGCTGACAACCTGGAGGCAAGGTGCAGGAAGCAGGAAGCAGCAGCAGGGGGAATGTGTTCTGTAGTACTGACACAAGCAAGTCCAGACAGGCCGGGTCATACACGGGCAGACGGATCAGGTACAGGTTCAAGGCAGAAGCAGAGTCGTGGTTCAGGCCGGGGTCAGCAACAGGCGGGCAGCAGTCAGACCAGAGGGAGAGGCAGAGATGTAGTCAAACAAGCTGAGGTCATGGCAGGCAGAGGTCAGGAGTAATCAGGAACAAGCCGGGTCACAGGAACGGGTAGGCAAACAGGTTAACAGGTGGCAGATGGGTCGCAGGAAACGCTGTAGACCGAACAGCAAGAGGCCCAGGCATCAGTCCCTTTAAATAGCCTAGTTAGGCGCCAAAATTGCGTCAGCACGTGCGCGCCAATGTGCCATTACTGCCATCTTGTGGACTAGCTTGCCCTTTGTACGAGGCATTGTGCCACGTACACACGATCACTTTTTGTGATGAAAAAAAGTGACATTTTTAAAAATGTAATTTAAAATGATCGTGTGTGGACAAAACGTTGTTTTATGTCTTAAAAAAAAACGACCAATAAAAAATTTGAACATGCTTGAATTTTTCATGTCATTTTTTAAAATGGAATTTTTTGAGTCATAAAAAATGATAGTGTGTGGGCAAAAACGACGTTTTAAACCCGCACATGCCCAGAAGCAAGTTAGGAGACGGGAGGTAAAACTATCATTCATAATGGAGTAAGCACATTCATCACGCTGTAACAGGCAAAAAAGCGCAAATCGTATTTTACTAACAAGGAACCAGCTAAAAGCAGCCTCAAGGCAAATAGAATTTCCCCTTTAGAGTGCCGTCGCTTTGTTCATCATTTTCCAAAAATGATGGTGTGTACGCAACATAATTTTTAATTTTTTTTCATCACAAAAAGTGATCGGGCATTAGAGTCCTTTGCGTTTGATTGCTTTTTTTTTTTTAACCTGATTATTTGATTATTTGCATACTTTTGCTTTACATTTTTCATTTTTCATTTTGATGAAAAAATATAAAATAATCAGGTGAATGAGAGACTGCTTTTGGCACAAGGATAGGTCCATTAAACCTCTTAAAATCCCTATTGATTCCAATCCAATGCCCAAAAATAACAAAACTATGCTGAAATATCTAAATTTTTGCTAAAAATGCAAGGGAAATTAAAGCCCCTAGTTTCACTCATCTCTAATGAGGATCTACTGTATTTGAGTTTTCATAGGACTACCTAAGACAGGGGTGTCCAAACTTTTTTCAAAGAGGGCCAGTTTTGATGAAGTAAACATGCGTGAGGACCGACTATTTTGCCTGACCTTTTTGGGACCATTAAAATAAAATGCAAATTAACTATACGCTGCCCAACGAGAAATGTGGTGAAGAGTCTAAGGATGAGCTTGGGCGTGTTTTTTGGATATACCGTATTTATCGTCATATAAACACGCACCTTCACCTTAAGAGGGAAGTTTTAGGAAAAAAATAAAATTTTAAATAATGAACTGTGAAGAAAAATAAGGGTCAGTGCCCATGAATGTAGCCTCACCATTGCCATGAATGCAGCCTCTGAATGCAACCTCACTATTGCCATCAGTGCAGCCTGATCAATGCCCATCTACAGCCTTGGAGGGGGGCGGGACAAGCGCCAACGGATTACATACAGAAGAATCTCCTCTTTACTTGGCGGCCTTCCTATTACAGAGGACTCAAGTAAACAAGAGATTCTGCTGTATGTTATCTGACAGCACTTGTCCCGTCCCCTCCGAGGCTGACAAAACAATAAATACAATGCTCTGGGATTCGTTGGGGGCCACAAAAGATATATATATATATTTATACGTCCAAATTACCAGTGGGGCCGCATTAAACCAAAACGCGTGCCGCATTTGGCCCCCGGGCTGGACTTTGGACATGCCTGACCTAGGACTTAGCTCTTATGTTGAAGAAAATACAATGTTCCTCTTTCACCCTAAGAACTATGATGGTGGAAACCATAAGATAATGAGAAGGCCACAAACACAAGAAGGATCAAAAGCATCAGCAGCCTTGTAGGCCATATCAATGTCCATTGTGAGCTCCAGGAGGTGCTTATAATTAACAAAGGTGCAGGCCACTTCTGCCTGACACCAAGCGTTTTATGCCCTGTACAATGACTCTGTACTTCCACAGACTTATGTTTACCCCCCAACCTCCCCTTAAAGTCTGCTAAATAAATATCAAACATGCACAGTTATCCTTTACCTTACTCTAGGAACCCTGCCCTTAGCTTTTGTGTTCTTTATTAGTGTTGCTCACGAATATTCGCATTGCGAATATTCGCTACGAATATTGCATATTCGAGTATTCGCGAATAACACGAATATCGCGGCGAATATTCGCTATTTCGAATATTCGAATGTTTTCAATTTTTTTTTTAGAACAGATCACATCCTAGAGATCCCCATCGACGTCTAAAAGCATTGCTGGTATGATTAGAGACCTTGGGCCGAGTAGCTGCAGCGCTCATTTTATATTGCCGAAAAATCGCAATGCGATTATTCGGCAATAGCGATATCGCGCGATTATTTTATATTGTAATATATCACGAATATTCTGAGCCAATCAGAGTGCTCCATTCCGCATTTCTCGAAATTTCGCAATTATTTTGTATTGTAATATATCACGAATATTCTGAGCCAATCAGATTGCTCCATTCCGCATTTCTCGAATATTCGCAATTATTTTATATTGTAATATATCACGAATATTCTGAGCCAATCAGAGTGCTCCTTCCGAATTTCTCGAATATTCGCAATTATTTTGTATTGTAAAATATCACGAATATTCTGAGCCAATCAGAGTGCTCCATTCCGCATTTCTCGAAATTTCGCATTCGCATTCACAATTCGCATTCGCATTCGCAATAGCGAAAATTAGCAATAATTTCATTTCCAAAAAATATCACGAATATTCGTATTTAGCGAATATATCTCGAATATTCGACTATATATTCGAGATATATCGCGAAATCGAATATGGCATATTCTGCTCAACACTATTCTTTATTAAGTTTAGTGTGTTTGGCTGGTGGGTTGTATCCAGCCTGAGTATTTCCATACCTTTGTTTTAGGTTCTCTTAGGCTAGGGTGACCAGACATCCCCAGTTTCAGGGGACAGTCCCCTGATTGAGGACACTGTCCCCAGGCCAAGTCTGTCCCTGGTTTTGTCCCCAGATTGGATTTAATATGGGGCAGGGGCAATTTCAAAGACAATCAGTGCAGAAATAAAAAATAAAAAAATTAGAATTACACCCCCCCGCTCCATCGTGCCTACTAGCATAGGGGGGTTGTATTTTTCCTATTATCTGTGCCCCCTTCTGATGATCATGTGCTGGTCGGAGTGGAGGGAATATTTCTTCAGTTTCGGGCGCATGCCCATTCAGCTTCGCTCGCATGTTCTTCTGCCTTGGATCAAATCCTGGCCCGCTACCTGCCTATCTCCTTGCCTTCCCTGGCGGAGTGATCTTCCTCCGCTCCCCATCCAGTAGTAGCCGGGGCCCGAAGAGTATGACTTGAGAGGCTGTGAGGCGGGCGACGACGGGCAGAGAGTCGCTGATTGTTCCTATTACTAGTAAAGAAAAAAATATGTCCCCGGATTTCATTTTAAAAATCTGGTCACCTTATCTTAGGCCCCGTACACACGCCCGAGCTTCTCGGCAGAATCCAGCGAGAAGCTCGCTGGGAGACATATTCTGTCGAGGTTCTCGGTCGTGTGTACACTTCCGACGAGCGTCCCGTCGGGACGCTCGTCGAGCCAAAAAAGAGAGCACGCCTTTCCTCGTTGTTCAATGAGGACTTCGGCTCGACGAGCTTTTCCGACCGCTCATTGGGAACCTCGTCGGGCGGAACGATGGGTTTAGCCCGACGAGGTTCTCGGATGTGTGTACGCGGCCTAATAAGCTCAGGGGATTGATTGCCTGCTACCATGATGGAGGTTCCATTAATCAAAGTGGGAAGGACAATCATTGAGTTATAAATGTGTATCTGACCCAGTCAATCCCTAAAGTCCTCGTTCATAGGTAAAGTTTAGAAGATGATAAATATTTGGGTCACCTTTCCAGAGTGTTCTCTTCTTCCTTGGCTTTTGCCGGGAGAAGATGTGTGTTTAAAGGGCATTTCCACTGATCAGTCTGGGACTGAGGGCCCAAGGACTTAAACTACCTTACATTGGTGGTAATCAGTGGGAAGAATGTCCCTCTTAGGCCGCGTACACACCATGAAATAAATCCGATCAAATCGGTCTGACAGACCGTTTTGATCGGATTTGTCTGCTGGGATAGATTGGTTTGATCGTGTACACACGATCAAACCAAAATCCCCGCCGGCAGACAGCGCGGTGACGTGGCGGTGACGTTGACGCCGCCACGTCACCATCACCAGGAAGTAAAACACTTCCACGCATGCATCGAATCCATTCGACGCATGTGCGGACAGATATGTCTGTACTTACCAGCAGACATGTCGGACGGACGGGTTCCCAGCAGACAGATTTGAAAGCATGCTTTAAAATCTGTCTGCTGGAAAAATCTGTCTGTCCACTCGTACACACGATCGAATTTGTCTGCTTAAATGGTCCGTCGGACCGTTTTCAGCAGATAGATTTGATCGTGTGTACGTGGCCTGACAGTAGTGGGTAGAATGCCAAACATAAAGTGGCTAAAACATAGCAGGTTTTCACTGAACCATGGTTGAAAATGACTGGTCTAGCTACCCCCAAGGCCAGCAATTTCATCAGAAAAGGTACAAAGACTAAAGTGATTGGCTCTCAGCTTAATTTTCAACCTACTGTAGACCCAGAACCAGGGATGAGATAGATCTCAAGAGGAGGAGTGCTACATTAACCCTTTCCAACCACCAACACCCTGCCAAAGTCTTTTACTCATATATCATATTCCTACCAGATCCACAATTTGCAGCCCATACGAATACATTTTATACACACAGGCAGGGCCGGTGCTAGCACAAGGCAACATGGGAACTTGCCTTACGGTGCCAGCCCTGGGGGGTGTTCGATTTTGAATTTATTACTATTTTATGTGATAAACGTTTCTGAATCATTTGGTTTAAACATGGCCATTTTGAGGTAGCTTGAGGACAGACAAGGTCAGTGATAGGACACTACATCTGTGTAGACTACATGTATTTTTGGAGTTCACGTCAAGAAATGGGAGGAGAAGAATTGCTTAATATACACAAGGGGGTGTTACATTTGAGGCAGAAACTTGTCACCTTTCTTGGAGCTATTCCAAAAAGAAATTGTGCTGAGCATGGCTTAAAAACAGTATAAGAACACATGTGATGTGCATAGCTAGGGAGGGAAGCTCTGGGGCCTTAGGGTCACCGGCCAGAGAGATGAGGGACCTCAGGGTCACCCGACCCGACGGGGGAAGGGGCTCTATCCAGCAGAGAAGATGTACCATCTAATTCCTGTTTCTGAAGTACCATCCTGCCATGTTTTACCAACTGCTAAGATGTAAGCATTTGACTGTTTGCTTGTCCTGTCTTGAAGAATTAAAACATCGTAATAATGAAGGAAACCTATGTCTGTATATTGGGAACTAAGCACCTGCGGGAGAAGGAGGTTTTTGACATATCGCATGACACGTGTTAGAGGACAGTCCTCTGTCTCCATAAAAATATCTTCTCCTCTACCAACTTTTAACAGGGGGGCCACCAAAAAAAGCTCCCTGCTCGGAAAAAAAATCCAATCCATCGTTCTACACCTGAGGCCACCTCCCGCACTATAGCCCCGGCGGTGGTACGGCACTTCACCTGCAAAAAAATAAGCTCAGCTGTCTGGTAGCATGGAGGAGTGTGACAGGCGCAGGGGCGGACTGACAACTCATGGGGCCCCCGGGCAATAGAAGATTATGGGGCCCCCGGGCTTACTGATGGCCACCATGCCAGGAGGCAGTGCAGAGGCGGGGCAGCTTAAATCTCAGGATTTTCACATCAAAAGCATATCGGTATCAGACATATCAGGGACAGATGTAAAAAAAAAACACAGATTTTTACAAACTGTCCCTGGTTTTACTGAGCCTGGCAACCCTGATGGGGCACCCTAGTGGTATGGGGCCCTCGGGCAGTGCCCGAGTGACTCAATGGTCAGTCCGCCCCTGGACCTATGATGTGTATGTTGTTGTATGAGATGTGTGCCAGGTTCCAACTGCCAGTGCCAAGCAGCCAAATGTATAGTACTTGCTCAAAATGGATTAAATAAACTAGAATTCTGCATAGCCATAGATCTCATAAATAAAGTGATTTGTGCAAGTAGGACCTGCTGTTGCACAAATCACATTTATATCTATGGCTATGCATAATTCTAATTTAATGAATCCATATTGAGCAAGCACTATATTTGATTGGCTGCTTGCATCTGTTTGGTCATGTGCCTGGCACATGACTTAGGCTACTTTCACACTGGGGCGTTGCGCCGTCGGCAGTAAAGCGCCACTATTTTAGCTTTACATCACAAATGTTGGGACACTTTACACAGCTTGCTGATGAAAAAAAAAGGGTAATCTCTTTTCTCCTTACAGGTGTAATGCAAAAAAATTATAAGAAACTAAAAGACAAAAAAACTCAGGAGGGGGGCCTGTAAGGGGCCCTGGGGACAGACGGGCCCCTTACAGGTATAATGCCCCCTGGGGACCATCAGTCCCCTTACAGGTGCCTGTACCCCCTTGATGGCGGCCCTGTATACACACTGCATATCCTAATTTTGTGCTCTTTTGGGGTATCTTGCAACTCTCTCCCCTAGAATTAAATTCAGCAATTAAAGACCTAAAGGGTATGGATTTTTGGGGGGAACCCCACGACATTAAAAAATAAAATACGGCGCGGGGGTTCCCCTTAATATCCATACCAGATCCGAAGGGCCTGATATGGAATTTGGGGGGGACACCCACGCTTTTTTTTTATTTTTTTGATTCGGGAACCGCCTTAATATTAGTACCAGACCCAATGACTTTGATCTGTATTGCCGGCCCCGACAATTCATGAATAGCCGCGAGTAGTTTTAAATGTCCTTTTTTCCTTTAGAAATGACATTTTGTGCAGGGACATGTTCGTGTCCCATAGACTTTAACGGCGTTTGAACAAATTTTTTGCCTGTTTGCATGTTCTGGTGTGAACCGAACTGGGGGGGTGTTTGGCTCATCCCTGGTGCTGAGAGAGGCAGTGGGGGTATGTTAAAGGATAACTGTACAGAAATGGTGGGAAGCCACCCAGGCAGTTGGGTTGGTCCCACATGGGTTGCCAGGCGCGTCGTTAGGCCCTGGCTGAGGAGGCTGGAGCCCCGAATGTGCAGCCGAAAAGCCCCGAGTCTCGGGCATGCCAAAGATAATTAGTAGCCCCGAGTGCCCGAGCGCCGCCGAGCAGTTAGTCTAGTTTGCGAAGAGAAGAGACACAGCAGGTCCCGTCTATGATGGACGTCCCACTGCCAGCCACTGGTCCAATCAGGGACCGCGGGACGCGTGACATCCATCATAGGCGGGGTAAGCCCAGAGGGCGGGAATTACAAATTTACACTGCCGCCCGGCGCGCCGTGATGCGGCTCTCCTCCTAGGCTACTGAAGGTGCTATGTACAGGGCACCCGAAGCACATTGAGCATGACAGCGCTGCAATCCTGCACCCCACATCCCCAGCTCGTTTCATCGGCTGTCCTTTCCTCCTCGCCTCCTCGAGTCCTCTCCTCTGGCTGCATCTCTACCACGGCGAGCTGAGGTAAGTCACTCAGTGTTCCAGTGTGACCACCCTGTAATAGATGTGGATCTGATCTTCTACAACTGCTCTATAGGAGATAAATAGACTTGTGGCATGGTGGTTCACATTCACAATCCCACCATTGGTCTTCTAATTGGCTTATGCAGAATGACACTTAAATGCAGAGCTTTTTTTCTCAGAAAATAGGTGCAGGAACTCAACCACGACCCGTTCAGATTTCACAAACAGTAGAATGGTCTTAAAGGGGCATTAAATACCAGAATTGCATTACATACAGTGTGCAGAGTTCAGGGGGTTACAAAGCAGTCACTTGTAAACACAGAAACCAGACTTCTGTGTTCACAAGTGATTGTGGTGAGCGGGCACCAAAGGGTCTGAGCCAAAGGTGGTGGAACTGAGTTCCCCCAAGTTCCCCCAGAAAAAAAGCCCTGCTTAAATGTTTTCATTTGTTCCAGGATCAATGCAATATGAAGAAACTAATGAGATGAATGAGTCTACTGTGTAGGTCAGGGTCAGTGATTGTGTACGTGGTTCAGGGTCAGTGATTGTGTACGTGGTTCAGGGTCAGTGATTGTGTATGTGGTTCAGGGTCAGTGATTGTGTATGTGGCTCAGGGTCAGTGATTGTGTATGTGGCTCAGGGTCAGTGATTGTGTATGTGGCTCAGGGTCAGTGATTGTGTATGTGGCTCAGGGTCAGTGATTGTGTATGTGGCTCAGGGTCAGTGATTGTGTATGTGGCTCAGGGTCAGTGATTGTGTATGTGGCTCAGGGTCAGTGATTGTGTATGTGGCTCAGGGTCAGTGATTGTGTATGTGGCTCAGGGTCAGTGTAGTCAGGTCACCGGTCAGTGTATGCAGGTCACCGGTCAGTGTATGCAGGTTACCGGTCAGTGTATGCAGGTTACCGGTCAGTGTATGCAGGTTACCGGTCAGTGTATGGAGGTTACCGGTCAGTGTATGCAGGTTATGTCAGTGTGTGTGTACTGACACCCACACGCACTCGCGTAGGTCACCCTGCGCCGCGCGACCACGCAATCGCGCCCCCCCCCCCCTGTGCCGGCTTGGCTTCGGGCTGAAGCCCCTGGTCTTTTTGGCACCTAGCAACGCCTCTGTGGGTTGCACATTGTGGATCTGGTAGTAGCGTGAACAGATGAGTATGACTTTGACATGGTGCTGGGGTAGGCATTAGGGGTATCAGGGCATGGCCGCTCCTAGGGTCACAGGCACCTGGGTGCAGAAATATTCCTGGCGCCCCCACATGGGTGTGGTCATTTTACTAACTCCTCCCCTTTACAAATGTTTCTATGGCAACGACTCAACCACAGAGATGCTCCCCTACAAAGTCTTCATTACCCCGGGATCCTTACATGATCTCGTAACAATAAACAAAATACAGGAAGAGAAGCAGAGTACTTTATTGGGACCTGGAGTGGGGGGGGCACTCTGATGGACACAGAGAGGGCTTCTGTTAGAGAGTATGTTAGAGAGACCCCCAGACATACTACAGACATAGTACAGGAGATGGTCAGAGACTACTTACATGATACAGGAGATGGTCAGAGACTGCATACATGATACAGGAAATGGTCAGAGACTGCAGACATGATACAGGAAATGGTCAGAGACTGCAGACATGATACAGGAGATGGTCAGAGACTGCAGACATGATACAGGAAATGGTCAGAGACTGCAGACATGATACAGGAAATGGTCAGAGACTGCAGACATGATACAGGAGGTGGTCAGAGACTGCAGACATGATACAGGAGATAATTAGAGACTGCAGACATAGTACAGGAGATGGTCAGAGACTGGAGACAATAGTACAGAAGATGGTCCATTAAACCCCCTTCACACTGGAGTTTTTTTCAGACGCTTTAGCGTTAAAAATTGCGCCTGAAATAAGCCTCATCTACAATCCCAGTGTGAGAGCCCAGGTGCTTTCACACTGGAGCAGTGCGCTTGCAGGATGTCCAAAAATGTCCTGCAAGCAGCTTCTTTGAGGCACTTTCGTGTGTGTATACACATCGGCGCCCCCACCTCTGCAGGCGCCTGGGTGCAAAGCACCCCGTGCACCCTGTCTAGAATCAGCCCTGTATTAGGGACATTTTGTAGAAAAGTAGAGTTACCCTTTAAATTTTATTCATAATTTACACAAGACCAATAATACCATTCAAACCTCAGAATTACAGAACAAGCCTTGCCATGTGTATTCTCTGATCTCCGCTCGTGTCAGTGTGTTTTTCTATCTATAATCTGATTTTGGACCTGCGGAGAGCTGAGCCCCGAGTCTCGCTGTCCCCTCTGAACTCAAGACGCTAATTCCATTAACTTCAAAGGAAGTTTGTTCTGTTTCAGCAAGTCAGCGTTTTCTCTAATCCTTCCATCCTTCTACTGTCCTGCCAAGATGTCCTTACCTTTCTCCTGCCTGGTGATTTCATCTCCCCGCTGGTGTGCGCCTGCCAAGCCAATGGTACAGTACATTCAAAGATGCAATCAAGATCAAGGGACCCAGCCCCCCCCTTCCCAATCAGGGTGGGCCTATCACTAAAATTCTCAAACATATCAGTGCTACCAAACTCTATAGGTTTTTTTGTTGGCTTTTTCTTTTACTTAACCACTTCAATACCAGATGCACTTTTGCCCCTTCCTGCCCAGGACAATTTTCAGCTTTCAGCGTTATCACACTCAGTGCCGAACCTGAGGCCCTAAGCAAAATTACATGTCACATGTAAAAGTTGGGGGGGGGGGCTGCCGAAAATGACAGGGGTAGGGGGTGTTCTGCTGTGGGAAATTACATCTCAGACCCCGTACACACGACCGGTTTCCTTGGCAGAATTCAGCAAGAAACTCGATGGGAGACGTATTCTGCTGAGAAAACCGGTCGTGTGTACACTTTTCGCCGAGAAAACTGTCAAGGAACTCGTCGAGCCAAAAAGAGAGCATGTTCTCTATTTCCTCGACGGGCAATGGGAGAATTTGGCTCGACGAGTTTTTTAACAGCCAAACAAGGAACTCGGCGGGGAAAACGATGTGTTTCGCCCGTCGAGTTTCTCCGTCGTGTGTACACGGCCTTGCATTAAAGTGAGAAGCGTGGGGTGCTGACTTACCTTTTCTCCCATGCAGCCAGCGAGTTGAGAAACGGGGTGATGGGCCGAAAATAACTTCTCACCAGGCGGGGTCTCTAGTAATTTGGGGGGCCCTCCGCAGCTTTGCTGGACCCTAAGCGGCTTGCATAGTGAGCCTATAGGGCGGATTGGCCCTGGTCGCACTTTGCTTGGCCAGATGACAGGTGCTCTTTTTTAGACTCCCAGGCCTAGATTCACGTAGGGCGTCGTAACTATGACCGGGCGTAGCGTATCGTATTTATGCTACGCCGCCGCAACTTTGGACGCAAGTTTAGTATTCTCAAAGCACTTGCGTCCTAAGTTATGGCGGCGTAGTGTAAATGTCCCAGCGTAAGTGCGCCTAATTCAAATGTGGAAGAGGTTGGCGTGTTTTATGTAAATTAATCGCGACCCCACGTAATTGACACTTTTAACGAACGGCGCATGCGCCGTCTGTGAACGTAACCCAGTGCGCATGCGTCAGATAGAATGCCTAAGATACGTCGAACACTGCCTACGACGTGAACGTAACTTACGCACAGCCCTAATCACGTACGCAAACAACGTAAAAAGATACGCTTGTTCCGACGTCCATACCTTAAATGTGCTGCGCCACCTAGAGAGCAGCTTTATCTTTACGCCGGCGTATGTCTTACGTAAACGGTGTAACTAATTGTGATGGGCGCATGTACGTTCGAGAATCGGACTTTCTACCTAATTTGCATATTCAACGCATAAATCTACGCAAGCGCCACCTAGCGGCCATCGTAAATATGCAGTTAAGATCCAACGGCGTAAGAGACTTACGTTGGTCGAATCTTGCCTAAATTCCGGCGTATCTGATTCTTTGAATCAGGCGCCGAGATATGACGGCACTCATTCGGACTTACGACGGCGTATCTGGAGATACGCCGTCGTAAGTCCTTTCTGAATCTGGCCCCCAGTGTCTCCTCTGACCTCCAATGTAGCTTTTCCAGCACAAGTCATTGTGGAATAGCTTCATCACTGGCTACACTAGCCGAGGACTGAGAGCTGTGACCCCAGAAGTGAGGTAATACAGGCTACTTCCAGGGTCATTAGTCACAGGAGGGATCAGGCAATGAACGTTCTCCCCAATTACTCCAGAGAAGCTGTGCTCTGCAGTCCCAGGCTCCCTGGTGGAATGGGAGAGCCCAGGTAACACCACGAGTGCCACTGTCACACCACTGTGGTTGGGGGGGTGCGCCTCTTTGAGAGCCCAATAAAAAAGTGATTGGTTGGCTCCGGACCTGCCCAATCACTTTTTTTAGAAAGCTCTTTGCTGGCTCTTAAATTATATATAGATCCCAACAAGAAACTTCTTTAAAATATACTACTGGAAGCAGTGGTAGCTGGTGCTCAATATTATGGGGGGGGCAGCACCTGGACTAAGTCCCCCCCCCCTTGGCGGGCGATTTTTCGATCAGGAATGTGACGATCTCCCCCAGCGTGCGATCTGTGGCCTTACCATACAGGTGCAGGAAGGAGCACTATGGTGAGCTGAATCCGGGGTAGGTAGGGTGACCACATTTCCAAACTGCCATTCAGGGACACACCCCCTCTCTCACCTTCCCCCAAAAAAGATGAGGGGGCCGGGGGGGTAATGTAGTCTCGGGGTTAATGGGGAATTTGGCACGTGTTATTTGTCAGGTTTATGTGCCACTTGCCACCAGATGCAGTGCCGCTTGCCACCCATAGCCTGCCACCAGATGCAGTGCTGCTGTCACTTGCTCTGAATGAGCCACGTGCGTAGAAGAAATGGAGTGGCGTCACTGGTGCTTGCCGTTGGGTGACAGACATTGTCACTGCTTGCAAGATGCCAGGCAGTGCTGGCCCTAGCAACCAGTTCTGGAAATGTAGTTATTAGTTAGTAGGGGGTGGCTGTGTCCTCTATTTCATTCCAGGACATTGTATTGTCCCAGAATAAGGGTGCCCGGGACATGTCAATTGCGGGACAGTCCCGGGCAATCCGGGACACGTGGGCACCCTAGGGGTAGGGCTCCAGGAAGAGGCTGTTGCTGACGAGGCTGTTGCTTCTCCTCCTGGGTGAACAGGAAGTGCTAAGTCCTAAGGCCTTGTACACACGAGCAGACAGATTTGTTCAAATCTGTCTGTCCAACAGATTTGAACAAATCTGTCTGCTGGGATTTTGGTTTGCTCGCGTGTACACACGAGCAAACCAAAATCCCCGCCAGCAGACGGCGCGCTGACGTGTCGGTGACGTGGCGGTGACGTTGACGCCGCCACGTCACCGCACCAGGAAGTAAAACACTTCCGCGCATGCGCCGAATCCATTCGGCGGCGGTGCGGGACGACATGTCTGCTGGTAAGTGTACTAACCAGCAGACATGTCGGGCGGACGGATTCCCACCCGATAGATTTCAAAGCATGCTTTGAAATCTGTCGGGTGGCCAAATCCGTCGGCTCGGCCGTACACACGATCGAATCTGTCTGCTGAAACGGTCCAGCAGACCGTTTCCAGCGGACATATTTGATCGTGTGTACGAGGCCTAAGACTCCCTGACCAATAGGGTTTTAGGACCCGCTTCCTGATTGGCCGGGAGGAGAACAGGAAGTGCTAAGTCCTAAGACTCCCTGACCAATAGGATTTTAGGATCCGCTTCCCGATTGGCAGGGAGAAAAAGCAGGAAGACATTAGCGAATATTAATTTTTTCAAAGTCACTTAAATCCCCTTTCTTCCCCATTCTGATGTTTAGTTTGAACTTCAGCACGTTGTTCTTGCCTCTAGATGCCTAAATGCATTGAGTTGCTGCCATGTGATTGGCTGATTAGCAATTTGTGTTACCAAGCAATTCATCTGGTGTACCTAATAAAGGGGTCAGGAAGTGTATGTCTGTGTAGTTTTTATGTATTTTATTTATTTCAGCAAATGTAATCAGGATGGGATTAAAGCCTTTGGTCACTCGTCCTTTTTTTCACGTCCTTTTGCTGACCACTAATGTCTTTTCTTTCCTAGACTAATGACTACAATGATCCATTATATCTCACAGAACCTTCACTCCCCGGGAAGGCGATGGAGGTCACCAGCCTCCTTTATTTTTCACTTAAACAGAAAAAAGAAGAAAACTTCATCCGGATACTAAAATAAATAATACTGCACGAGAATTACAATTTATCAACCATTAAGGTCATGTTGAGGAGTTGGCGTCCTTCTATGTTTTGATGGGCAAAGCGAAACGCGTTCATTTGTACATTTCTGACGTTGTCATCTCAGTGCCAGAGGTGAGATGGAGATAGAAAGTACGTGACAAGAAGACGGCCTGTCCTGCCAAACCAGTTCAGCGCATTTCTATTTTAGTAAATGTTCTGAGGCAGGCGGTGTGGAGAATGGACAATTCTAACCTGCACCTCTTCGGGGATTGTATGTCCAGATAGATCCCCAATGACCACAACTGGATGATTGATTGTTGTCTGCAGATAAGAGATGTCTGGCCTGGGTCTATCTATCTGCATATCTCTCTATCTATCTATCGGATGTGAATGTACAATATACAGATTATGTAAAGTGTAAATTGAAGCTACATAAATACCTGTAATAAATAAAAATAAATACAATATATATTTAAATACCGTAATTATCTTCATATTACACGCACCGGCTTATAGCGCGCACCCCCAACCTGGAAGGAAAATTTTAGGAAAAAAAATAAAATACTTACAGTTTGAATGCCCCTCGTCGGTGTCTTGCCCAGCGTCCATTTGCAGCCTTGGTGGTGTCCTCCCGCCTCTCCCGCGCTATCTCTGAGCCGATCCCCACGCTATCTCTGAGCCGATCCCCGCGCTGTGTTTGAACGCCACCGCCGACATATAACCAGCGCAGTACACTCGGGCACGCTCGACTCCTCTCGCATAGCGGCATAGGGCGTGACCACGAGGGGAGCCGAGCCTGGCCGAATGTACCCGAGTGTACTGCGCTCGGTATACGTCGGCGGCGGAGTTCAAACACAGTGCGGGAGGAAAAAGTGTGCAGTATACGTCGATAAATACGGTACATTCATTACTTCATCCCTTACTTTTCTCCCTCCTTTTATTGTTTTTATTTTTTTCTTCCTTCTCTTTCTCCTCTTTTTATTTCTTTCTTCCTTTTTTTCCTTTATTTTTTTCTTCTTCTCCTTTATTTCTTTCTTCCTTTTTTTCCTTTCTTTCTTTCCTTCTTCTCCTTTATTTCTTTCTTCTCCTTTCTTTCTTTTTCTTTCTTCTCCTTTCTCTATTTCTTTCTTTCTTCTCCTTTCTTTCTTTCCTTCTTCTCCTTTCTTTCTTTTTCTTTCTTCTCCTTTCTTTCTTCTCCTTTCTTTCTTTCTTTCTTTCTTCTCCTTTCTTTCTTTCTTTCGTTCTTTCTTTCTTTCTTCTCCGTTCTTTCTTTTTCTTTCTTCTCCTTTCTTTCTTTTTCTTTCTTCTCCTTTCTTTCTTCTCCGTTCTTCTCCGTTCTCTATTACTTTCTTTCTTCTCCTTTCTTTCTTTCCTTCTTCTCCTTTATTTCTTTCTTCTCCTTTCTTTCTTTCTTTCTTCTCCTTTCTTTCTTTCTTTCTTTCTTTCTTTCTTTCTTTCTTTCTTTCTTTCTTTCTTCTTTCTTCTCCTTTCTTTATTTTTCTTTCTTCTCCTTTCTTTCTTTCCTTCTTCTCCTTTATTTCTTTCTTCTCCTTTCTTTCTTTCTTTCCTTCTTCTCCTTTATTTCTTTCTTCTCCTTTCTTTCTTTCTTTCTTCTCCTTTCTTTCTTTCTTTTTTCTCCTTTCTTTCTTTCTTTCTTCTCCTTTCTTTCTTTTTCTTTCTTCTCCTTTCTCTATTTCTTTCTTTCTTTTTCTTTCTTCTCCTTTCCCTATTTCTTTCTTTCTTCTCCTTTCTTTCTTTTTCTTTCTTCTCCTTTCTCTATGTAGCGATACCCCCTCTAGGGCTGCTGATTGATTTGGGATCGGCGTATTAAGTTACCTCTGTATGTTGTCTAGGGGTGATTTCTGTGAGCAGAGCAATAAGAGAATGTCCAAACCTGCCGCTGAAGTTTTCTGAATGCTTTATTTCCTGGTCCAACACGACCAACATCAACATGAGGTGGAGAGAAAAGGTTGATGAGAGGAGAGAACGTTGCGGTATCAGGCTTGGATGAAAAGAAAGCAGTCCTGCTCTCCGTAGTAGAACAGTTCGTCACCACTCCAGCCAGAGTGGGTGAAGTGCCTCCGGACAGACTTCTGTCACAAACCTGGCAGCCGGAATGTCACTTAGGGTTGCTGGGAGGAATAAGTCTCTGTCACTGACTTGGCTCTAGCTGAAATTGGTGTTCTTAGGATGAAGACCCCTGCCACAGGCCCAGTGTTGGACTGTAGAGCGAATCCTCCCAGAAAGTTCTCTGTTCAGTAGGGGTCACCAGCTGACAGTCTTTGGTTATCTGTCAGTTCTTGGCGACCAGATCCTCGATTGTTCGTTCAAGCCCTTTTGGATCACCTGCCTCCTGGCTCTCCTGAAGCCGATCCCCCACCGAACAGCACACAGCTTAGGATCTCTTCAATAGGAATGGGCCCCCAGCAAGTCGCTAGGGCCCCTTTCAGCATCAGCAGGGAACTCCGCGTAGCATGTAACCCCGGCCATGTCGCTGAGGTCCGTTGGGTGCGCACACCCTGAAAGTGGGTGCCGTACCTGGAACCCGCGAAGAAGAACCCCTAAAAATGGCGTCTGCCACAGATATAGCCATCCCCAGCATGCCCCGCAAGGGAAAACTTCTCCAATTGGCTACTGGGGAAAAGTGGCTCTGCCTGAATCCCTCTGGCCATACCTGCCACCCAGAGATGGAACCACATCTCTGGAGCACAGAATGACCCACAGGATAATTCAGGGCTGACAGCAGCCCAATTTAACAAAATTAGGAGTGGGAGCAACATAACTCTCCCACTCTCCCACTAACTTTAGCGTAGCGCCTTTTCTGAAAGAAAGGGGGCGCTACATCTATTTCTTTCTTTCTTTCTTTATATATGTTTCTTTCTTCCTGTAACTAGCGAGCGGTACATTGATATACTTCTTTTTCTTTCTTATCCCTTCTCCTTTCTTTCTTTCTTCTCTTTTCTTCTCCTTTCTCTATTTCTTTCTTCTCTTTTCTTTCTTCTCCTTTCTCTATTTCTTTCTTTCTTTCTTCATATATTTTCCTTTCTTTATTTCTGTAACTAGCGAGCGGTAAATTGAGATACTTCTTTTTCTTTTTCTTTCTTATCCCTTCTCCTTTCTTTCTTCTCCTTTCTATTTTTTTATTTTTTAATTTCTTTCTTTCTTCTCCTTTCGTCCTTTTTTTCTTTCTTTCTTCTCCTTTCTTCCTTCTCCTATCTTTGTTTCTTTCTTTTTCACCTTTTTTTCTTCTTCCCTTTTCTTTTCCTTTTTGTCTTCTTTCTTTCTTTCTCTTTCTTTCTTTCTTTCTTTCTTTCTTTCTTTCTTTCTTTCTTTCTTCTTCTTTCTTACTTTCTTTCTTCTCCTTTCTTTCTTCTCCTTTCTTTCTTCTCCTTTTTGTCTTCTTTCTTTCTTTCTTCTCCTTTCTTTCTTCTCCTTTTTGTCTTTTTTCTTTCCTTTCTTCTTTCTTTATTTCTTCCTTCCTTTCCTTCTCTTTCTTTCTTTCTCATCCTTTCTTTCTATTTATTCTCCTTTTTGTCTTCCTTTCTCTTTTTTTCTTTCTTTTCTTTCTTTCTTTTTTTCCTTTTCCTTTTTGTCTTCTTTCTTTTTTTTTTTTAAATTTCTTCTCCTTTTTGTCTTCTTTTTTTCTTTATTTTTTTCTCTCTTCTCCTTTCTTTCTTCTCCTTTCTTTCTTCTTCCTTTCTTTCTTTCTTTCTTTCTTCTCCTTTCTTTCTTTTTCTCCTGTTTGTCTTCTTTCTTCCCTTCTTTCTTTCTTTCTTACTTTCTTTCTTCTCCTTTCTTTCTTTCTTTCTTTTTCTTCTCCTTTCTTTCTTTCTTTCTTTCTTTTTATTTCTCCTCCTTTTTGTCTTATTTCTTTCTTTCTTTTTATTTTTTCTTTCTTTCTTTCTTCTCCTTTTTTTCTTCTCATTCTTTCTTCTCATTTCTTTCTTCTTTCTTTCTTTCTTTCTTTTTTCTAATTTCTTTCTTTCTTTTCATTTCGTCTCCTTTTTGTCTTCTTTCTTTCTTTCTTCTCCTTTCTTTCTTCTCATTTCTTTTTTCTTTCTTTCTTCTCCTTTCTTTCTTCTCCTTTCTTTCTTCTCCTTTATTTCTTCTTTCTTTCTTCTCATTTCTTTATATCATTCTTTTTTTCTTTCTTTCTTTCTTTCTTTCTTTCTTTCTTTCTTTCTTTCTTTCTTTCTTTTTTTCCCTCTTCCTTTCTTTCTTTCTTCTCCTTTCTTTCTTTCTTTCTTTCTTTCTTTCTTCTCCTTTCTTTCTTCTTCTTTCATTATTTTTCTTTCTTCTCCTTTTTGTCTTTATTTCTTCTTTCTTTCTTTTTTCGCCTTTCTCTTTTTCTATTTATTCTCCTTTCTGTATTTCTTTCTTTTTTTTTTTTTCTTCCTTTCTTTCTTCTCCTTTCTTTCTTCTCCTTTTTTCTCCTTCTTTCTTTCTTCTCCTTTTTTCTCCTTCTTTCTTTCTTACCATTTTCTTTCTTTCATTCTTCTCCTTTCTTTTTTCTTTCTTTCTATTTATTCTCCTTTCTCTATGTCTTTCTTTTTTTTTCTTCCCATTCCTTTCTTTCTTCTCCTTTCTTTCTATTTGTATCTCTTTCTTTCAATTTTTCCCTCTTTTCTCTCTTTCTTCATATCTTTTCCTTTCTTTCTTCCTGTAACCAGCAAGCGATACATTGAGCTACTTAAGAAGCGTAGAGAAGCCATTAGGTGAGAATACACATCTTTGAAAGCAAATTAGGCAATCAGCAGATTTATAAAGGATAATACAGGATTAATATAGTGCCAATAGTTTACGCAGCGCTAATTCAGTAGGCCAGTGGTCCCCCATCCACCGTACAGCCCAGATTTAGCACCCAACTTCCATTTGTTTAGTCCAGTGTTTCTCAACTCCAGTCCTCAAGCCCCCCCCAACAGGTCAGGTTTTCAGGATTTCCATTATTTTGCACAGGTGATTTGATCAGTTTCACTGCCTTAGTAATTCCCACAGCCTTTTCATCTGAGGGAAATCCTGAAAACATGACCTGTTGGGGGGGCTTGAGGACTGGAGTTGAGAAACACTGGTTTAGTCCAATGAAGGGAAGTCTTCGGGGACAACAATTTGATGACACAGACAATAGATCTATCGATAGATAATCCTCCCCATTGATCCATACATAACATTATATGAGAGGTTAGACATCACACACCAGACGGCTCATCCCCAGCCATACTCCCGGTACTCCGGCCTATAGGTAGAAACGGGCGGCTGACATGTGGGCTCAGGAATTCTCCCCGGAATGTCTTTCAGCTGGAGATTCAGACAAAGTCCTTAATAGCCGAGATCACTTCTGACTCTACAAATGAGAGATTAAATAAACAGCTGATCAGCAATTAGCGGGAGATGAATGTCTTGTAAGTGGAAGAGGCATGCTGGGAATGTCTAAATGATTATGAGGTTAAATAAGGGGACTGAGGTCATGATTGGCTGTTTATACATCAGTCTTCATGTTGTGCCTTTCAGTAGAAATAGGTCACTTTGAATTATGAAGATGGATTTCACAGAGAAACCTTCTCGCTTTACAGTTCCTGGAAAATATCTGAGAATAAATCATAATGTACCTTTTTATTTATTCTCTGCTGGTAAAACATTACATAGAAAACGAGCACAGGGGGGGCCAAAGCCAACATTACCGGCCCATGGACACCGATAAGATCAATCTTCTGAGGTCAGGGGAAGATTGCGTTGGGGCAGTTTTGCTATTTGCACAGAAAGCAACTTTGTAAAAAGATACATTTCTTACATTCAAAGGCATGAAAAGCGTGGCCAGCCCAGCCCTGGAACCAGGGCAGGACTGGGACAAAAATTTGGCCCTGGACTTCATCCAGACCATCCCACTTTGACAGGTCTCTCCCATGGCGGCCGGACAACTCCTGCACCCCCCTCTCCCCCTTCACTAGCCACTAGCCATTCTACTTTATTAGAGTAGAACGGCTTATACTGGTACTCTTATAGGCACTACCAGTGGGGAAGCTAGACATTATTTCACCCGGAGCAAAGCATCAGTTCGGTGCCCCCCCTTAGTGGACAAGATTAGGCAGAAGTGAGAAACCCACCCCATAGCTGTTGAGTCAGCTGTCTGTCCCCTCCCCCATGCTCCTCAGTCACCCCCCCTGCTCCTCTGGTCCTCCCCCTGCTTCTTTGTCCCCCCAGGTGAGCGCTGCAGGGAGGGAGAGGAGGTGAGCGCTGC
The DNA here is from genome assembly GCA_029574335.1 of Rana kukunoris. Classification (NCBI taxonomy): domain Eukaryota; kingdom Metazoa; phylum Chordata; class Amphibia; order Anura; family Ranidae; genus Rana; species Rana kukunoris. The sequence continues at coordinate 19,874,751 of CM056053.1, forward strand.
GGGAAGGGAGAGACAGAGGAGCGGAGGGGGGCGGCGGTCCGCTGTCACTGAAGCCGGCCCACTGAGCCATCGGCCCACCGGGAAACTCCCTGTAGTCCCAATGGCCAGTCCATCCCTGCCTGGAACCCCCTTGGAAAGTGCAACCACCCCCCCCCCCCCCCCAAAAAAAACACCTACAGAGACACGACAGTCACACTTATATGACTTGTACCACGATTTGTGATGGCAAAGTAGCTATTTTTAAAGGCGGTTTACCGCCAATTTCGCGGCGCGAGGCGGTTTTACAAGAAAGGGTTAAAAACCGCCACAAAGCACCTCTGCAGAGGCGCATTGCTGGCGGTATAGTCGTGGTGTCCCATTGATTTCAATGGGCAGGAGCGGTGGAGGAGCGGTATACACACCGCTCCAAAGATGCGGCTAGCAGGACTTTTTTTACCATCCTGCTAGCGCACTGCTCCAGTGTAAAAGCCCCGAGGCTTTCATATTCTTTCTTTCTTTCTTTCGTCCAGCACCCTGCATGGAGATTAGGGGCCGGCGCATGAAGATTAGGGGGTTGGCGTCCCTTACGGACCAGCTGAAGCTGTTCCTGAACCCTTGAACTTTGCAACACGTACTACTGACCCTCAGACTCCATGTCACATACTCTTGATGCTGAACTCTTGATCACTTACTCCTGACCAATGCACCTTCTGTGTCACTTACTCCTGACCCCTGAACTTTGCATCACTTACTCCTGACCCCTGAACTTTGCATCACTTACTCCTGACCCCTGAACTCACATCACTTACTCCTGACCCCTGAACTCACATTACTTACTCCTGACCCCTGAACTCACATCACTTACTCCTGACCCCTGGATTCACATCACTTACACCTGACCCCTGGATTCACATCACTTAGACCTGACCCCTGAACTCACATCACTTACTCCTGACCCCTGAACTCACATCACTTACTCCTGACCCCTGAAATCACATCACTTACTCCTGACCCCTGAACTCACATCACTTACTCCTGACCCCTGAACTCACATCACTTACTCCTGACCCCTGAACTCACATCACTTACTCCTGACCCCTGAACTCACATCACTTACTCCTGACCCCTGAACTCACATCACTTACTCCTGGCCCCTGAACTCACATCACTTACTCCTGACCCCTGAACTCACATCACTTACTCCTGACCCCTGGATTCACATCACTTACACCTGACCCCTGGATTCACATCACTTAGACCTGACCCCTGAACTCACATCACTTACTCCTGACCCCTGAACTCACATCACTTACTCCTGACCCCTGAACTCACATCACTTACTCCTGACCCCTGAACTCACATCACTTACTCCTGACCCCTGAACTCACATCACTTACTCCTGACCCCTGAACTCACATCACTTACTCCTGACCCCTGAAATCACGTCACTTACTCCTGACCCCTGAACTCACGTCACTTACTCCTGACCCCTGAACTCGCATCACTTACTCTTGACCCCTGAACTCGCATCACTTACTCCTTACCCCTGAACTCACATCACTTACTCCTTACCCCTGAAATCACATCACTTACTCCTGACCCCTGAACTCACATCACTTACTCCTGACCCCTAAACTCATGTCACTTACTCCTGACCCCTGAACTTTGCATCACTTACTCCTGACCCCTGAACTCGCATCACTCCTGACCCCTGAACTTGCATTACTTGCTCCTGACCCCTGAACTCGCATCACTTACTCCTAACCCCTGAACTCGCATCACTTACTCCTGACCCCTGAACTCGCATCACTTACTCCTGACCCCTGAACTCGCATCACTTACTCCTGACCCCTGAACTTGCATCACTTACTCTTGACCCCTGAACTCGCATCACTTATTCCTTACCCCTGAACTCGCATCACTTACTCCTGACCCCTGAACTTGCATCACTTACTCTTGACCCCTGAACTCGCATCACTTATTCCTTACCCCTGAACTCGCATCACTTACTCTTGACCCCTGAACTCGCATCACTTACTCTTGACCCCTGAACTCGCATCACTTACTCCTTACCCCTGAACTCGCATCACTTACTCTTGACCCCTGAACTCGCATCACTTATTCCTTACCCCTGAACTCGCATCACTTACTCTTGACCCCTGAACTCGCATCACTTACTCCTTTCCCCTGAACTCGCATCACTTACTATTGACCCCTGAAATCACATCACTTACTCCTGACCCCTGAACTCACATCACTTACTCCTGACCCCAGAACTTTGCATCACTTACTCCTGATCTCTGATCTCGCGTCACCTACTCCTTACCGCTGAACTTGCATCACTTACTCCGGACCCCTGAATTTGCCTCACTTACTCCTGACCCCTGAACTCGCATCACTCACTGCTGACCCCTGAACTCTGCATCACTTACTGCTGACCCCTGAACTCACGTCACTTACGCCTGACCCCTGAACTCGCGTCACTTACTCCTGACCCCTGAACTTTCTTAATTTACTTCTGACCTCTAAACTCACGTCACCTACTCCTGACCCCTGAATTCGCGTCACTCCTGACCCATAAACTCGCATCACTTACTCCTGACCCCTGAACTTGCATCACTTACTTCTGACCCCTGAACTCACATCACTTACTCCTGACCCCTGAATTCACATCACTTACTCCTGACCCCTGAATTCGCGTCACTTACTCCTGACCCCTGAACTCACATCACTTACTCCTGACCCCTGAACTCGCGTCACTTACTCCTGACCCCTGAACTCACATCACTTACTCCTGACCCCTGAACTCACATCACTTACTCCTGACCCCTGAACTCACATCACTTACTCCTGACCCCTGAACTCACATCACTTACTCCTGACCCCTGAACTCACATCACTTACTCCTGACCCCTGAACTCGCGTCACTTACTCCTGACCCCTGAACTCGCGTCACTTACTCCTGACCCCTGAACTCGCGTCACTTACTCCTGACCCATGAACTCACGTCACTTACTCCTGACCTCTGTATTCTGTGTCACTTACTACTGGACCCGTGCGCTCTGCATCCCTTTAAGCCTTCACTTACTGCTGACCCCTGAACTCTGCATCACTTACTGCTGACCCCTGAACTCACGTCACTTACGCCTGACCCCTGAACTCGCGTCACTTACTCCTGACCCCTGAACTTTCTTAATTTACTTCTGACCTCTAAACTCACGTCACCTACTCCTGACCCCTGAATTCGCGTCACTCCTGACCCATAAATTCGCATCACTTACTCCTGACCCCTGAACTTGCATCACTTACTCCTGACCCCTGAACTCACATCACTTACTCCTGACCCCTGAATTCGCGTCACTTACTCCTGACCCCTGAACTCACATCACTTACTCCTGACCCCTAAACTCGCGTCACTTACTCCTGACCCCTGAACTCGCGTCACTTACTCCTGACCCCTGAACTCGTGTCACTTACTCCTGACCCATGAACTCACGTCACTTACTCCTGACCTCTGTATTCTGTGTCACTTACTACTGGACCCGTGCGCTCTGCATCCCTTTAAGCCTTCCCTTGGCTCGGAACTGGTACTGTTAAACAGAAAGAAGCGAGGTGCAGTGCCAATATACAGTATGGTGCAACATAAAAAAAAATGTTCCATGTTCAGCGGCACCACAAAATTGCCGGTACCTGGAGAAGAGTGCAGGACTCCTAAGTGTGCAAGTGGATTGCGGGCATAATTTTCCCCGCGTTGTCTTCATGTTTCCGTTACATTATTAATAATCAGAATATTTCTGTGTGGGAGGTATTGGGAAGGTTACATTGTGGGGTTGTACAATCCCCTGGTTCAGAAGAGCCGCTGTCACTTTATGATCCCCTCCAATCCGCTTCGAGGAAACATTTCAACAGTCCGCAGAACTGCAACATGTAAATGAGACTGCCGAAGCCCCGAACAATCAACGGAATCCGCAGCTGCTAATTTGCTTCTCGACTAATTGTCATCACATCAATTAATAATTCTCTGAACTCACTTTCACCGGGTCATTCAATAGCGTTGCTGATGGACGGATTTTAATTGCAATTGCTGTTAGCGCTCATTTGTCTTTTATCGGAACGCTGCCGGCGCATATAGGTGATTGATGGATTTCGTATCAGAAATGTTGAATTATTTAAATTAAAACCAGCTAACTGTTAGATTGAAAGTCAGGGGAACCGATGCAGCACGTTTTTTCTGACCCCACTTTGATACATTCCTGAAGTTTGTGAACTTTGTCAACTCTCATTGAGGGACTTTTTTACATTTCTACCCAAAGTGTACGAGAGGGACCCCTAAAGAATAAACTTTACATTCTCCAGACAACATTGAGTCCAATGGGAGTTGATACTTTTTTCGGTACTCTATAGGATTAATTCACTAAGATCTCATACATTGGACATTCAAAACAACCAAATCTGAAAGGAAATTCCAATACCTATAATTTAATAGTTAGTAATAGTTAAGTTATTATTACTTAGTTGTTATTTCAGATTTTCAAGTTCTTTTTTTCGGATTTTGGAATTTCCGGATTTTCGAATTTCTGAATTTCCGAAATTTCAGATTTTCTGATTTCTGAATTTCCGAAATTTTGGATTTTCTGATTTTTTAACCCCTTCCCGCCCAAGGACGTCATATGACGTCCTGGACTTTCAGTGGGGGATATCTGAGTGATGGGTGCAGCTCCAGGCATCATTCAGATATCCATCTCTTCAGCCGGCGATTCTCTGCACCATAAGTACCGCTATATACGCTACGCCACCGTAACTTTGGCCGCAAAATCTTTCAGAATACCATACTCGCCTCTCAAAGTTACGGCGGCGTAGCGTATATAGGCGGCGGGAGGGGACGTCTCCCCTCCCGCCGCCATCCGGTGCTTCTCCGGGCTTTCCTTTGCCATCGGAGACCCGGAGAAACGATCCGCCGGCGTCGGATGGAAACCATAGAGTAGACTGGTGACCAGATGGTCACCAGTCATCTCTATGATCGTCGGAGGCCCGGGTGCGATGTTATGACGTCACGCCCGGGTCCTGGAATGTAAACACAGCCACAATCGCGGCTGAAAGCATTAGATCTGTGAATTTTTTTTCACGATCTAATGCTTTCCAGCCTGGAGGAGAGATGTGAGGTCTTATTGACCACCCCGCATCTCTCCATAAAGAGAACCTGTCACGAACCATTCCTATTACTAGGGATGCTTACATTCCTTATAATAGGAATAAAAGTGATCCAAAAAAAAAAAAAAAAAGTGTAAAAATTTAAGAAATTAAGTAAAATATTTTTTTTTTTTAAACGCCCCACCCACATATGTAAACGCCGTTCAAACCACACATGTGAGGTATCGCTGCGTGCATTAGAGCGCCAGCAACAATTCTCGCACTAGACCTCCTCTGTAACTCTAAATTTGTAACTTGTAAAAAAAAAATAAGCGATGCCTATGGAGATTTTTAAGTACTGACGTTTGGCGCCATTCCATGAGTGTGCACAATTTTAAAGTGTGACATGTTAGGTATCTATTTACTCGGCGGAACTTCATCTTTCACATTATACAAATTTCCCGAAAAAAAAGGCGTTTGAAAAATGATTGCGCAAATACTGTGCGAGATAAAAAATTGCAATGGCTGGCATTTTATTCCCTAGGGTGTCTGCTAAAAAAAAACATATATAGTGTTTGGGGGTTCTGAGTAATTTTCTAACAACAAAATTATGATTTATGCATGTAGGAGAGAAGTGCCAAAATAGGCCCGGTATTGAAGTGGTTAATTTTTAAATTTCTGAATTTCTCAGTTCCCGAGTCTTTCCCGTGGTTTCCAAAGGTCAGCTGAGCTGTCCTCTGGCCTTTCCGTGTGTTCCCGAGGCTCTCTGGCGCCCCCCTCCCCTGGCCACATGCGGTATTGCATGCCATTGAAGTCAATGCAGAACAAATTATTATTATTATTATTATTATTATTAATCAATGGGGAAACTTGCTTTGATATGCTTTGGATTACGAGAATTTTCCTGGAACGGATTATGCTCGTAATCCGAGGTTCCACTGTAATGGGGTGTGCAGTACTGCATTTGGCCAGTGGTGTGGGGGCGCCGGTGACACTCGGCCTAGGGTGTCCATCTGCATGCCTCACTGTGCCAATGCCAACTCCAGGCTGCCCTTTACCTCGGACTCCCCAAGTACCAAATCGCTCGTCTGCAAGTCGTTCAGAATACGGCCGCCAGACTTGTGACTGGGAAAAAACCCTGGGAATCCATCTCACCTTCTCTGAGATCCCTTCACTGGTTACCAGTTGAAGACAGAATTGCTTTCAAAGCACTCTGTCTTACGCATAGATGTATCCATGGGAATGCCCCCCTTTACTTATGCGAAAAAATAAAAGCTCATAATCCCAATCGCATTTTGCGATCCACCAATCAAAACCTGCTCCAGGTTCCGAAAGCCAACTACAAGTCCAAAGGAGAAAGAAGATTCGCGATCCAAGGTCCTAGACTATGGAACGCTTTACCAACCAGCATTCGGTTGGAGCAGAACCACCTAGCATTCAGGAAAAAGGTCAAGACTCATCTCTTTTGATATCAAAGGAGACAGGAACAACAAGCGCCCAGAGGCGATTCAGTTCGCATGTGCCGCGCTATATAAGTTTTCATTCATTCAATGCTTCACTGTGCCCATGCCTGACCTTTAACATGGGAGTCTATAGAAGGGGTGCCTGGCTTTGAAAAATAGGTGCTACCCAGCCATAGGTCCCCCAGACAACAAACTTTGCACACTTGTAGAGGAGGAATTGGGCTACATGTGTGCCATATTCTGGGTCCAGGGGACCTACGACTGGCTGGTACCAGTTCCCCAATTCACCAGAGAAATTACCGTTTAACATGGGAGTCTATGGAAGGGGTGCCCTGCTTTGAAAAATCAATGCTCCCCGGCGGTAGGTTTCCTGACAACAAACTTTGCACACTTGTAGAGGAAGAGTGGGGCTACATGTTTTCCAAGATTGGGGTTCAGGGGACCTACAGCTGGCCAGTTCCAGGTCCCCAAAGTCCTGGAGGTCTGCCGCAAAAAGAGGGGCTGAACTGACTCGAGGGGGGCATTTTCAGCACAAAAAAATAGTGCTGAAAAACTCGGCTTTTACGATACTCGGAATCACTCGGAAATACTCAGTTCCCGAGTGTTTACGAGTCTTTCCCAGGGTTTCCGAGATCAGCCAAGCTGTACACGAGTATTTCCGAGGCTCTCCGGTGCCCTCCCACCTCTGGCCACATGCAGTATTGCATGCCATAGAAGTCAATGCGGAACAAATTATCTTTGTTTCCATTGACTTCTATGTTGAAACTCGCTTTCATATGTGAGTGCTTTGGATTACAAGCATTCCCCTGGAACGGATTATGCTCGTAATCCGAGGTTTCACTGTATAAGGACTGATTTTTACCTGAAATAAAAATAATATATATATATTATTTCCCTTTTCCAAGCGCACAGCAGAAGTGAATATTTTTAAATTGAAAGGAGCCGTTTTCCATGAACACCCGTTGGTTGCGCCGCATACGAATCGGCAGGGTGCAGATGTGTCTTAGTCATTCGGAGGCCCGGGTTACAGCAGAATTAGTCACGTTCATCACTAGGCAGCTGGTTAGTTCCACGCGGTTACTCCGGTTCCCCATTCAAGGACTTTTGAACGGCGAAACCACATCCAGCGTTTGGCAGGGGAGTTGGGAGTCCCTGCAGCTGAATCAATGAAACGCAGTCGGGCCGCTGTCCTGGGCCGCAGGTGTGTCTAGAAAACTTGAGTTAACTCACAAGGAACTTGAAGGAAAGGATCCAAAGTTCAGATCTGTGTCTATGGCTCACTGTCGGTGACAATGTCCCAGTGAAAATAAAATATGGAAATAATATAAAAGGCTTTTATTATATAATTGCACCTTTCAAGCAAAACGAAAGGGGTAACAAGATACCCATATGAATAATTCTCCCCCAAATACAAGATGAGGCTCTATTAGAGGTTGAAGTAGGAATCACAATTTTTATTGAGGAATACACGCTCGTATATACACCAAAAGAGGAGGGTCCTACATTCTGCTCATATTACTCTAGCAATACACAGAGACATAAATTAACATGAGCTAATTAACTAATCCATTTAAGCAGCCAAGATGACTCATATGCATGACCTTTGAGTTTCCTAGCCTGGCTGTCTCCTTTCCCTAACTACAATACACATTAACACAGAACTCCTTCACATAATTACGGGGTCAATTAGCACCAGCCACAATGAAAGATCCTTAGTTATCCTAGACTCATTTACATCACAACAGACAGACAGGTGGCTGCAGGTGATGACATTAGCATCTCCTTGCAGTATATGTCCCAACAGTATGAATGAGTGACTCTTTCTAATAAATATAATATAATATATCCTGGGAGATATTGTGGATAAATATTACTTTCCCATTTTAAGTAATCCAAGACATTTCTTAATGTCCATTATTTTCTTGCTCGCCCTGTGCCCCTAATAGACACAGGGTGATTTAGACATAAGAGGTGCTTGGGGAGCTGAAGCAAGGTTATCCCATACTTTCTCAGGGATTCTGGGTTCCACGGGCCCTCCCATTACATACTTTGGGCCAGATTCTCAGAAGAGATACGACGGTGTATCTCCAGATACACCGTCATATCTCTGTTTCTGAGCCCTCCTATCTATGCGACTGATTCTTAGAATCAGTTACACATAGATTTGGCGTAGATCCGACTGGCGTAAGTCACTTACACCGTCGGATCTAAGTTGCAATGTTACGCTTGGCCGCTAGGTGGCGTTCCCGCCGATTTATGTGTCGAATATGCAAATGAGCCTGATACGCCGATTCCCGAATGTATTTGAGCGCCGTCGTCGTAGTTTACGTAGTTTGCGTAAGCGTAAGGTTACCCCTGCTATATGAGGGGCAACCTTGCGTAGGTTCGGCGTACGCCATGTTAAGTATAAACGTCGGGAGAGCATCGTGTTTTTCCGTCGTTCACGTAACTCGTCGCGAATAGGGCTGTGCGTTAATTACGTTGTCGTCAAAACCAATGTATTTACATCGTACTATGGAGCATGCGCAGTGGGCTACGTTTATGGCCGGCGCATGTGCAGTTCGTTCGGCGCGGGGCGCGCTTAATTTAAATACAACACGCCCACCTCCTTCCTACTTTGAATTACGCGCGGTTACGCCGGTCCATTTACGGTATGCCGCTGCAAATTACGGAGCAAGTGCTTTGAGAATACAGTACTTGCCCGTAAAAGCTGCGTAGACGTAGCGTAAATGGGATACGCTACGCGAAAAAATCGCATATCTATGAGAATCTGGCCCATAATTTCTTGAAAGTAGGTATGTAAGTTGGGGCAAGCTGGTAGGGGCCCCAGGGCATTACTTTGCCCAGGAGCCCATTATGCTATTAAGAAGGCCCTGACTGAGGGTCTGAATCACTGATTCCCAAAAGGGGCTACAGAAGCGCCTTATATCTGACCTAGGCCAAGAGAAAGGTTGTTAAATTAGGCGGTCACCTAAGGCCTCGTGGCTGCCCAATTTACCGAATGCTTTACCCCAGTTTTGAGGGACAGGGGACATTAAAGCTGCTGTGCTCAGGCAACGTTAAGAGCCCTGACTCAGGATTGGAGCCGCCTGCATCCCTAACAACCAGTGAATATCGGTGACCCCACCCCTTGTGACGTCAATAACCCAGCATGCCCTCAGTCAATGACGTCACAAGGGGGCAGGTTCAACAGGTGACATGATCGGGTGGCCCCGGCCCCTTAGTTATTAAAGAGCAGGATGTGGAGGCCGCCTTGTTAAAGGGGGCTTTTATATTCCGATAAGCCCCCTCCCCGCAGACCCCCACAACCACCGACCAGGGTTGTTGGGAAAGGGGCTCTTGTCCTTGAATTATTTTTCACATCATGGATGTGAGTGGGGCCCCATGTCAAGTTTTGCCTAAGGCTTCACAAAGCCTAGAGCCGTCTCTGCCTAGACCTGTTCTTATGAAATCTTCCACTCCAAATTTCTGGTAATTTCATGGTTTACACCTTTCTATTGACCAAAAATTATTTTTGCCACCAAAAACCTGAAAATTCCCTTTTCCCAGAAGCCCCAAAGTACAATTAATAACTTGATTGAACAACATAAATATGATATAATGATGAGTGAAGGGAGCTGCGTGGTTCCCGATGTCGATCTTCACGTATGTCTCTCTACCTCTACGTGTGGTAAGGCAAACAGAAAACAAAAACGAATGCGATATGATGCAAGCAGTGGCACTAAGTGCCCCATTATACTAATAGAACATCTCTTCAACACTCCAATTTAACAAGACTGTATAAACAAAGGGCTTGTTCAGGTATTATAGTGAATAATGGAATGTTTTTCCAAGCCACGAATAATATGGGCCCACAGGTTCTGCCTGTACACGGGAGTTGCAATAATAACACGGCAAAGAACCCTCACACCGAAGTGTCACCTAGGGATCCATTATCCTTTTCTCATATATTTCAGTTTAATTCCAACTGCACAATAAAACTTGTAACATAAAGGTGTTTTATTAAGTACCTCATTGAATCATATGCTAATAAAATATACTACACATCTTAAACAGATTGGCTACATCGATTACATCAATGTCTCATAAAGCACAACGTCATGTGAAACACACATCTGTCACTTGGAAGGACAATCTGCCTGTGTAAGGCTCGCAGTACACGGCCCTAAAAGGTTGGTGGTTCAGGATAAATTTGCTGTTTATAGATTTATTACCGAAGTGTAAAACAAAACTGGGAAACTTTGGATTGACGAAAGCAATGGGTTCCGGCCTAAGACTTTAACACTTAAAGTAGAACTATAGGCAAAACCCTTTTTTTTTTTTGGATAGTGCAAGGGAGGGTTAAAAAATGTCTTAGCACCATCTATGTCCTATTGCAGATATTTCCATTTACTTCCTGTCCCATGGCCAAACAGGAAGTGAGAAGAAATTCCTGAAAATTAACCGGGTAAGCCCCGGACCAATATGCAGGTTAAGCACTTTTGCGATTCGCCAATGCGTTGCTTTAACTGACAATTGCACGGTCGTGCGACGTGGCTCCCAAACAAAATTGTCGTCCTTTTTTTCCCACAAATAGAGCTTTCTTTTGGTGGTATTTGATCACTGTAACGGCTAGGGGTTAACGGCGTTTACGATCATCCATTCCATCCACCCAAGACAGCTTCAGACACTCCACAATCCGGCAGACAGGATTTCCCCCAGAAACGAGACACACACAGCTCTGTCTCTGGTTCCAAACGGATAGCCTTTAATGACAAACTAATGCTCTTTTTATACAGTTAGCAACCAAAAAGCATGCTGCAGTAATCAAAGGGACAATGACACACTCCACCCACAACATCACACAATGGGTGCTAACGAGTCTCCAATACACATTCCTTTAGTAAACATAAGTCAGACATCTGACCTTTAGAGGGTGTTAATTCACATCACATATTATCATCAATAGAACTTCCACACAATACCGTGTTAATTAGCATCACACAATGAAATATCTTAGGAGCCAGACTCAATTAACACCTCAACAGTATGGCCCGGATTCATATACCTGGGCGCATCTTTATCTTATTTACCCTACGCCGGCGCAACGTTGAGAAGAAAGCATGGAATTCACAAAGCAAATGCTCCCAACGTTGCGCTGGCGTAGCGTATATTTGTCGGCGTAAGTCGACGTAAGTCAAAGTAGGTGGAAGTGGGCGTGTTACATTTAAATGAACCGTGACCCCATGCAAATGATGGGCTGAGCTTCAAACAAGTACTAAAAACGAACGGAGCATGCGTCGTATCTTGGACGCATCCCAGTGTGCATGCTCACAGTCACGTCAAAATAACTGCCTAAGATACGTCAAAACACTGCCTAGGACGTGAACATAACCTACGCCCAGCCCTATTCACGTACTACGTAAACGGCATACACAAGGTTAAATTTGACGGCGTCCGTTCCCTGCTCCATACCTTTACATGTGTTGCGCCTCCTATATGAGGAATAACTTTACGCAGGACGTAACCCTTACGCAGATCGCCTAAAACATGCGCCGGTCACAAGTACGTTCGTGAATCGCCGTATGTTACTCATTTGCATATTTAAAATGGGAACGTCAGATGCGTCCAGCGTAACTATGCGCCCACGATACGACGGCGTAGGCAAGTTACGTCGGGAGGCTGAAGCCTATTTTTCAACGTATCTAGCTTTGGGAATCGGCGCATAGATACGACTGCGCACTTTTGTACTTACGACAGCGTATCTTGAGATACGTCGGTGTAAGGGGCTTTGTGAATCCGGGCCTAGGTGTCCCCACATGAATGAATCACTGTCCTATTGACCTGTTGGGTTCAGAATAAACCACCTGTAATATTTCTAGATATCCTGCAATACATTGTGAATTATCATTACTGTCCCATCTCATGTAATCCATGATATAATTTCTCAGTCATCCTATGCCCCTATTGGACATAGGATGACCCTAGACCTAAGAGTCATTGGTGAAGCTAAAACAGGAGTAACCCGCATCCTTCAAGAGCCTCTGGGTCCCACGGGCCATACCGTTACAATCACCTCTGCGGTTTTTATTTTTTGCGCTATAAACAAAAATAGAGATACAATTTTGAAAGAAATTCAATATTTTTTACTTTTTGCTATAATAATTATCCCCAAAAAATATATTTTTTTTTCTCTCAGTTTAGGTCGATACGTATTCTTCTACATATTTTTGTTTAAAAAAAAAAAAATCGCAATAAGCGTTTATCGATTGATTTGCGCCAAATGTATGGCTTCAACAAAATAGGGGATAGTTTTATGGCATTTTTATAAAAAAAATGTTTTACTAGTAATGGCAGCGATCAGCGATTGTTTTCATGACTGCGACATTATGGCGGACACATCAGACACTTTTGACACATTTTTGAGACTATTGTCATTTTCACAGCGAAAAGTGGGTCTACTATACCTCAGTTCACTCCAAAGATAGAAATATCAACACTTCTTGGGTCTATTATACCTCAGTCCACTCTCAAGATGGAAATGCCACCACTTTTTGGGGCTACTATACCTCAGTTCACTCTAAAGAAGGAAATACCACCACTTCTTGGGTCTACCATACCTCAGTTCACTCCAAAGATAGAAATACCAACACTTCTTGGGTCTACTATACCTCAGTCCACTCTCAAGATGAAAATGCCACCACTTATTGGGTCTACTATACCCAGGGCAGGACTTAGGGAACTTCTGGGGGCCCCTGGGCTTAATATTTAAAGGGGCCCCCTGGAGCAGAGAAGCAGGGGGTGGGTTGTTACCGCCGACCGATCATAGTTGTTGAGGGGGGTGGGGGTCTGGATCCGCCGACCCACCCATCTAAGCTGTTGAGCGGGGGGGGCTGAGGGGACCAACCATACTTGTTGAGGGGGGATTGCCACGATTGCTGCGAAATTGTGGGAGGGGGTTGCAGCGATTGCCACGAACAGGGGATTACTGCAAAATTGCGGGAGGGGATTGCTGCGAAATTAAGGGAGGGGTTGCCGCGATTGCCGCGAACAGGGGGGGTTTCCACGATTGGGCCCGGGGCCCCCTATTTGGCGTGGCCCTGGTCACTGAGTATCCTAAATTCTGCACCCTATATCCACCAATTTTCGCAAGTGATAAAAGAAGTTTGGCCTCGGTGACTGGTGGATAATTTTAGTTACAAGAACTTTCCATCGGGACTCAATTCACTGAAAGAGAATTTATGGGTGTAACAATATATACAACGTATTATATGACTATATGTAACATTTCACCCTTCATTTTCGATTCCTTCCTTTGACTGTACAAGAAACCATAAAAAGATTTGTCCTCTGCGAAACCAGCGGATACGGTTTCATTTGCCACATGTGACCAGAGTGAGCGTGAAATAATTCTGGGGACGAGAATAGGGATTTACTTTCAGTAAAAAAGAGCTTTAAGTAAATGTACAGTGCCATGAAAAAAGTATTCATACCCCTTGATATTTTCCACATTTTGTCATTTGTTCTAAAAAGTCCGAATTTATTTTTAGGGTTGCATTTAAAAAAAATACTAAATTGAAAAAAAAAATAAAAAAATTACGTTCATACAGTAGTTACAACCAAAAACGTAAATGTGTTTTATTGGGATTTTATGTGATAGACCAACACAAATTGTCACATAATTGTGAAGTGGAAAGGGAAATAATAAATGGTTTTCATTTGTTTTTTACAAATAAATACATGTATGTGAAAAGTGTGGGGGGTACATTTGTATGGCGCCCCCCGGAGTCAATACTTTGTTGACCCGCCTTTCTCTGCAAGTCTTTTTGGGGGTGTCTCTACCAGCTTTGCACATCTAGAGAGGGACATATCTGCCCATTCTTCTTTGTAAAATATCTCAAGCGCTGTCAGATTGGATGGAGAGCGTCTGTGATCAGCAATTTTCAAGTCTTGCCACAGATTCTCAATGGGATTTAGGTCTGGACTGTGACTGGGCCATTCTAAGGCCGCGTACACACGACCCAGAACCTCGACGGGCAGAACACATCGTTCCGCCCGTCGAGGTTCTCTCCCGGCCGTCGAATTCGGCGACCCGCCCGTCGGGAATGGCAACCAGCCATTCTTCCAGGCGGGCCGTCGAGAAAATAGAGAGCGTGCTCTCTTTTTCGGCTCGACGAGCTTCCCGACGGGAAGCTCGCTGAGACCGTACACACGGCCGAGGTCCTCGCTGGAATGTGCATTCCAGCGAGGTTCTCGCTGATTTTCAGCGAGAACCTCGGCCGTGTGTACGGCGCCTAACACATGAATATGCTTTGATCTAAACAATTCCATTTTAGCTCTGGCTGTACTTTAGGGTTGTTGTCCTGCTGGAAGGTGAACCTCCCCCCCCAGTCTCAAGTCTTTTTCAGACTCTAACAGGTTTTCTTCTAATGCCACGTACACACGATCACTTTATGTGATGAAAAAATAAGACGTTTTCTGTGAAGTAAAAAACGACGTTTTTGAAACTTCAATTTTAAAAGACGATGTTGCATACACACCATCGTTTTTTTTACAATGCTCTAGCAAAGCGAGGTTACATTCACCACTCTTTTCCATTGAAGCTCGCTTCATAACTAGCTTCTGGGCATGCGCGGGTTGAAAGACGTAGTTTTTTACCGGATTGCCGACCGCCCGCCGTCATATCACTGCGGGACGGTGGCACTGCTACGCGGGAGCACGTAGCTCTACGTCCTCCCTTTAGCAGCTTGTCGCGCCCCCGCGCGCATCCCACGAGTCCCGCGCGCGTGCCCGGCGGGTACGATCGCCGCCAGGCACCCGCGATTGCTCGTTACAGAGCGGGGAACGGGAGGTATGTGTGTAAAAGCATGCTTCAATTTTTTTTTACATTTTTCACAAAACATAAAACAACGTTTTTCCCCACACACGGTCATTTAAATTGACGTTTTTAAAAACGTCGTTTTTTTTCATCACATAAAGTGATCGTGTGCACGCGGCATTAGATTGTCCTGTATTTGTCTCCATCCATCTTCCCATCAACTCTGACCAGCTTCCCTGTCCCTGCTGAAGAAGAAAAACTTCCCCACCACATGAAGCTGCCACCACCATGTTTCACAGTGGGGATGATGTGTTCAGGGTGATGTGCAGTGTTAGATTTCCCCACACATAGGCCCGGATTCACATACCTCGGCACATCTTTATGCCGCCGTAGCGTATCTTCTTTACACTATGCCGGCGCAACGCAGGGAGACAAGTATGGAATTCACAAAGAAAATGCTCCCAACGTTGCGCTGGCGTATCGTATATTCGTCGGCGTAAGCCAACGTAAGTCAAAGTAGGTGGAAGTGGGCTGGAAGCGGCGTGATACATTTAATTGAAGTGTGACCCCTTGCAAATGATGGGCTGAGCTTCAAACAAGTACTTAAAATGAACTGCGCATGCGTTGTACCTTGGACGCATCCCAGTGCGCATGCTCACAATCACGTCGAAATAACTGCCTAAGATACGCCGAAACACTGCCTACGACGTGAACATAACCTACGCCCAGCCCTATTCACGTACTACGTAAACAACGTAAAATTTGACGGCTTTCGTTCCCTGGTCTATACCTTTGCATGAGTTGCGCCTCTAATATGGGGAATAACTTTACGCCGGACTAAACTCTTACGCAAATTGCTTAAAACATGCGCCGGGCGCATCTACGTTCGTAATTCGGCGTATCTCCCTCATTTGCATATTTGCATTGAAAATCAATTGGAGTTCCAAATGCGTCCAGAGTAACTATGCGCCCACTATACACGGCGTAGGCAAATTACGTCGGTTAGATGAAGTCAGTTTTTTTGGGTATCTTAGTTCTATGGGTACGGCGCACAGATACGACGGCACATATGTACACTTAAGTGGCGTATCTCAAGATACGTCGGTGTAAGTGCTTTGTGAACCTGGGCTATTGTGTTTTGCTTTTAGGCCAAAAAGGTCAATTTTGGTGTCATGTGACCAGAGCTCCTTCTTCCACATGTTTGCTGTGTCCCCTCCCCCACATGGCTTCTCACAAACTGCAAACAGGACTTCTTATGTCTTTTTTTCACCAATGTCTTTCTTCTTGTCACTCTTCCATAAAGGGCAGATTTGTGGAGAGCACCACTAATAGTTGTCCTGTGGACGGATTCTCCCCCCTAAGCTGTGCAGCTCCTGTGCAGCTCCTCCAGAGTTACCATGGGCCTCTTGGCTGCTTCTTTGATGAATGCTCTCCTTGCCCGGCCCGGTCATTTTAGGTGGACGGCCATGTCTTGGTAGGTTTGCAGTTGTGTCATACTCTTTCCATTTTCCGATGATGGATTGAACAGAAGCTCCGTAAGATGTTCAAAGCTTGGGAGATTGTTTTATAACCTAACCCTGCTTTATACTTCTCCACAACTTCATCCCTGAACTGTCTGGTGTGTTCCTTGGCCTTCATGATGCTGTTTGTTCACTAAGGTTCTCTAACAAACCTCTGAGGGCTTCACAGAAGAGCTGTATTTATACTGAGATTATACTGCCTTTGAGTTGCCTTTCTATAACCTAGAACCAGTCTGCCCATTCTCCTCTGACCTCAACAAGGCATTTTTCTCCACACAACTGTATATTTTCTCTTTTCCCCACAATTTCTGTAAACCTGAGAGATGGTTGCACCTGAAAATCCCAGAGTAGATCAGCATTTGTTTTTAAATACGTTGACCAGCCCGTCTGGCACCATATTGCCACGTTCAAAGTCCCTTCAATTACCTTTCTTCTCCATTTCTGATGCTCAGAAGTTGTCTTCACCACATCTAGATGCCTTAACCACTTAACCCCCGGACCATATTGCTGTCCAAAGACCAGAGCACTTTTTGTGATTCGCCACTGCGTCGCTTTAACTGACAATTGCGCGGTCGTGCGACGTGGCTCCCAAACAAAATTGGCGTCCTTTTTTTCCCACAAATAGAGCTTTCTTTTGGTGGTATTTGATCACCTCTGCGGTTCTTATTTTTTGCGCTATAAACAAAAATAGAATGCATTGGATTACTATAAAAATGCCATTGGCAGTGAAGGGGTTAACACTAGGGGGCAGGGAAGGGGTTAAGTGTGTTCCTGGGTGTGTTCTAACTGTATGGGGGGGTGGCCTCACTAGGGGGAATCACTGATCTTCTGTTCATACATTGTATGAACGGGAGATCAGCGTTTCCCCCGCTGACAGGAACGAGAGCTATGTGTTTACACACAAAGCTCTGGTTCCCCGCTCTGTAACGAGCAATCGCGGGTGCCCGGCGGCTATCGTACCCGCCGGCACGCGCGCGGGACTCGGGGGTGCGCGCGCGCCCCCTAGTGGCCGAAAAGGAGAGGACGTAGAGTTACGTGCTCCCGCGAGACCGAGCCACCGTCCCGCAGTAATATGACGGTGGGCGGTCGGGAACCAGTTAATGTATGGAGTTGCTGCCATGTGATTGGCTGATTAGCAATTTGTGTTAACAAGCAATTGAACAGGTGTACCTAATAAATTGGTTAGAGAGTGTATATTTTTTGGACCGCGCTGGTGTACTTATACTGGAACAGGTACATTCGGAATGATAATTTTGTGCTTAACCGTTTGCCGACCACCGCACAAACATTTACTTTGGCAGAATGGCATGGACAGGCACGTCCCTTTGAATTTGCCGCCGTGAGGGCGTGCGTGCGCCCCTGTCGCGAGCTCCATGACCGTGCCTGCGGGAATCGGGGATTCGATGTCCGCCGGTGTCCCGCGATCGGTTTCCTCGGCAGAATCCAGCAAGAAACTTGTTGGGAGACGTGTTTTGCCGAGGAAACCGGTCGTGTGTACATTTTTCGACGAGGAACTCGACGAGCCAAAAAGAGAGCAGGTTGTCTTTTTCTTCGACGGGAGTCGAATTTGGCTCATCGAGTTCCTCGTTGGGCTGGTTTCCGTCGAGAAACTCGAGCGTGTGTATGCTAAGAAACCCGCGCACCTTCGGTAAAAGTAGCGTTTGTAATGGAAATAGCACATTTGTCGCTCTGTAACAGACTGGAAAGTGCAAATGGCTATCACCAAACTTTTCAGTAACATGAGATTAGCAAAAGCAGCCCCAAGGGTTGTGCCAATGGAATCGAACTTCTCTTGCTGTTGTATGTGTTTGAAGTCACCGCGTTTGAGAACGAGGAGATTTGGTCTTTAAGGTGTGTACGCAAAGCGAGTTCCTCGACAAGCCTAACAAGGAACTCGACAAGGAAAACTATGTGTTTCACCCGACGAGTTCCTCGGTCGTGTGTACAAGGCCTCACAGAGCTGCAGAACAGGGGGATGCCTGTGTAAACAAGGCATCTCCCTGTTCTGCCTAGTGACAGGACACTGATCTACTGTTCCCTCTCATTGGGAGCAGTGAAAAGTGTTGTGTCACAGTAAGCCATACCCCCCAAAAAGTTAGAACACATCCCTAGGACACATGTAAGCCCTTCCTAGCCCCCTAGTGGTTAATCCCTTCCCTGGCAGTCACATTTACACAGTAATCAGTGCATTTTTATAGCACTGTTCGCTGTATAAATGACAATGGTCTCAAAATAGCGTCAAAAGTGTCCAATGTGTCCGCCATTATTTCGCAGTCATGATAAAAATCGCTGATCGCCGCCATTACTAGTAAAAATTAAATAAAAATGCCATAAACTATCCCCTATTTTGTAGACACTATGGGCCAGATCCAAAGAGAATTGCTTTGGCGCAGTGTATCAGAGATACACTACGCCGCCGTATCTTACCTGGCTCTAAGCCGAATCCAGAAAGATTTCGGCTCGTAAGGTACGGCGGCGTAATGTATTTCTCGCGGTGGAATCAAACTACGCGATTAGGGGGCGTGAAGCATTTAAATTAGGCGCGTCCCCGCGGCGTTTGAACTGCGCATGCTCCGTTCAGAAATTTCCCGCCGTGCATTGCGCGAAATTACGTCGTAAAGTATTTTTTTTTTTTTAGTAGGGTAATTTACGTACATTCCTATTCACGAACGACTTGCGCAAAAAAATAATAATTGAAAATTCGACGCGGGAACGACGGCCATACTTAACATGGCACGTCTAACTATAGACCGAATAATAGCAGCTTTAACTTTCCGCCACAAAAAGCCGACTAGCGACGACGTTAGAGAATGCGACGGCCGATCGTAACTTTGTGGATCGCCGTAAAAGCTAATTTGCATACCCCGACGCGGAAAACGACGCGAACTCCACCCAGCAGCCGCAAAAAGATTGCAGCATAGATCCGAAGGCGTATGAAGACGTAGGCCTGTCGGATCGAAGCCCGAAGCCGTCATATCATGGTTTGAGGATTCAGACTAATGAAACGACACGGGTAATTTGAAAGTACGCCGGCGTATCAGGAGATACACCGGCGTACTGGCTCTGTGGATCTGGCCCTATAACTTTTGCGCGAACCAATCAAAAAGCGCTTATTGTGATTTTATTTTACGAAAAATATGTAGAAGAATACGTATCGGTCTAAACTGAGGATTTTTAAAAAAAAAATTGTTAAAAAATATTACTTTTAAAAAAAATGAAGCTCTTTTTGCGTTTATAGCGCAAAAATAAAAACCGCAGAGGTGATCAGATACCACCAAAAGAAAGCTCTATTTGTGGGGAAAAAGGACGAAAAATTTGTTTGGGAGCCACGTAGCACGACCACGCAATTGTCAGTTAAACTGACGCAGTGCCGAATCGCAAAAAGCAAGCAAAATCCTTCGGGGCTGAAGTGGTTAAAGTAGCAGCAGTTGAAATGTATTTAATTTATTTTGAATAATACAAATTTGATTACATTTATTTAATTTTATTTAATATACAGTACATAGATATCTGTGGTGCAGCAGTTAAAGTTGACGGGCATTGGGAGGTGCTGCACTACATTTTTTGAGGAATACACATACATTTTTTATTTATTTTTTACAGGTTTCCTACTTACAAAATTAAAAACAGACTTTTTTAGGTTTGGGTCTTTGAAGACAGCATTACTGCCAATTTATTTAAATTTTACTGACACCATCGCGGGACCGGCTGTCCCAAACCCTCAAAATCACTGCACTCCCCGAAAAGCCAGGAAGGAAATTTATATCCCAATAATTATGCCGGTCTCCTGAAGTTTATTGAATTTTAATCACAAAGCCTCCCTATTATGTAAAAAGGAAATCTGACGTTTTCTTGCCGGCTCAATAAAATAAAATAATTGGTTTGTGTCTTCGGGCCAAATTAGTGTTACTGATGAGTCAAACTGGCAGGAGAAGACAGCGCGCCAATTAGCAGATCCCGGGATGCTGGAACCTGTGTGAGTTCTGGGAGAACTTACTGCAATTTTAGAAGGATATTTTATCAGCTGTTAATTTAGTGAAACTGGCCGAGGCGATGTAAGCGCGCCCCTCTAAATGTCTTAATTGCGCACCTGGCAGTTTCATGCAATTTAACTGGTGGAAAAATTACAGGGATAACAAGAAATATGATTTATTTTCCTGTACTTCTGAGTTTGTAAAGTTTCAGGTGTTCCAACCTCAGAGGCTTGTTGTCATTTTCCAAAGTTCTGAGGGCTCAGTCATTCTTGTGTGTTGTTGCTACACTTACGCTTATGTATTATTATATATATATATATATATATATATATATATATATATATATGTGTATATATATACTGGGCCAGATTCTCAAAGAAGTTACGTCGGCGTATCTCGAGATACGCCGCGTAACTTCTAGGATGCGCCGGCGTATCTGTTTTCTGTATTCTGATACGCCAGAATTTTGCTTAGATACGACCGGCGTAAGTCTCTTACGCCGTCGTATCTTAGTTGCATTTTTACGCTGGCCGCTAGGTGGCGCTTCCGTCGTTTTACGCGTCAAATATGCAAATCATCTAGATACGCCGATTCACGAATGTACTTGCGGCCGGCGCATTATTTTTACGCTGTTTGCGTAAGCGTAAGTCTGGCGTAAAGTTATCCCTGCTATATGAGGCATACGTGAGGCGTAGGTAATGTTAAGTATGGATGTCTGAACAGTGTCAAATGTTCCGCGAATAGGACTTTGCGTAAGTTACGTTCACGTCGAAACCAATGAGTATTTGCGGCGTAGTTTTGAGCATGGGTACTGGGATACGTCCACGGATGGCGCATTCGCCGTTCGGAAAAAGCGTCAATTACGTGGGGTCACGATTCATTTACATGGATCACGCCCCCTACCTGCCTATTTTGAATTAGGCGCGGTTACGCCCCGGCCCATTTAGGCTACGCCGCCGTAACTTTGGGCGCAACTTCTTTGTGAATACGGCACCTGCCTCTCAAAGTTACGGCGGCGTAGTGTAAATGAGATACGCTACGCCGCTCTAAAGATATGCGTCCCTACGAGAATCTGGCCCACTGTATATATATATATATATATATATATATATATATATTGTGACAGGAAGTCAGACAGGTAAATCTGGTGGTGTTGTCATAGACGGGAGATACATTTCTGCCTTGTTTAGACAATTCACCAATTACTATCAGGTGTCGGCTGCAGAAATAGCCAGAAAGGTTTAAGGACGTTGGAAAACTTCAGCTGTTCAGAATGAGGCAATTAAGGCCTCTGTAAGTTATCTGGAGGATGACTACCGATTGCTGCATCCTGAGACTTTTTGAGTTAAGGAGAGCAGTGAGCTGAGAAAGACTTCTGAAAGAGGTGAGGTGGTGTTGATTTTTCTGTGTGATAAAAATCAAAAAGACTATTGTTTCTCTGCTGTATGACCAGCAGTGTCTGCCCAGCAGTAGGCTGTGCCAGACTCCATAGTACAGTAAACCAACGAGCAATTTATTAAATATAAAATCTCCTTACATCAATCAAAACATAAAACAGCGTGTACATAAAACGGCATCAGAGTGACGCGAGGACTCGGCTGATGCCGTTTTATGTACACGCTGTTTTATGTTTTGATTGATGTAAGGGGATTTTATATTTAATAAATTGCTCGTTGGTTTAACGTACTACACCATTGGAGGTCCGTCTCTCCTTTTGTTTCTCTGGGTAAGACACAGATTCCTGATACCTTTTGAGGACTCGGATGAGAGGCGAACAGGTGTATACCTAACATAAGGATATGATCGGAGGTGTCCATTAGCTTTGTGTGATGCGAGTATCCATATAAGTGAGGTGAGAGGCTTGTGAGGCTGTTTTTACACGGATTGGCACTTGAACAGTGGATGTGGACACTGGATCTATCACAGACTGTCTCTGATGTGCACTTTAGTTCACTGATTGCACAGGTGTGCTCACTTATGGACCTTTATTTATATTTATATTGAGTTATTCGTATATATTTGTTTTAGATCACTTCTTATTTTTCTTGGTAGCACAAGATCATATTATCACTTTTCATTTGCCTCTCTGTATAGTTCAGTGTGTAGTGAACCCACCCAGGGGGTCACACACCCCCGCTACCGAGCTAACCCCTTACAATATAAATATATATATATATATTTTTTTTAGGGCTGTTACTGATTAAAATTTTTGTGTTCGATTAATCGATTTTTTTTAATCTACTAATTTTGATTAATAACGTAATAATGAACATACAGATCCAACTACTACTGATCTCCTTGCAGGCTGATTCCCAGTGCACCTACCAACAACTGGAAAAATGGATAGCAGGATACGAAAAACACACAAAGGCCGCGCTCGATGGGAACAGCATTAAAACTTTTATAGTCTTCAAGCAGGTAACAAAATAAATATTGCATTGGAGATAAAAACGATGTAGCTACATAAACTGTAAAAATGGTGTGAGTAATATCAAATGGAAGCAAAAGCAGTCATAAAAACATGTAGCCAAGTATGATACTGGTATAAAAATGTGTACAACGATACCACTGCTAAATCCAGATGAGGAGGGGTTAACATCAGTCCGTCGGCATGTAGATGTCCGGTGAAGGGAACTATCACAACTCTTAGTGGATGGCTGTAGAATCCCAGGTTGGTAGAGGGAAGTGATAGAGGGAAGTGTAACAGCCCTTGCGTGTGGCAGATAGTAAGGTCCCGCCGCCATGCAGATATGAAGGCACAGAAAAGGAGCCCTTCAGATGGACACGTGATGTCAAAGGATTTCCGACGGAACTCCCTGAAGACCCAGAAGGCGGCAGAGAATTTTGATTAAAAAAATTAAAGATTAATCTATGAATTAATACTTAATTTTCACAGCCCTAATATATATATATATGTATACACAGGGCTGCCATCAGGGGATTACAGCCCACACTCATGTAAGGGGCCCAGGCATCCAAAGGGGCCCGGATATCCCGAGCAAATCCGGCCCCCAAGGTATCAAAAAACTAAAAAACAGGGTAGGGGTAGGTAGCGCTAAAAATCTACATACCTTAAATTAGTGTAGAAATAAGTGTAAATTAAACACAACGTAAATCAGTGCAAATAAGTGTAAATTAATAAATAAGGTCAATACCCCTCTCAAGGGATAATGGCAAATACCACCCAAATTATTAATAAAATAATTAAATTAGTGTCCAAAGCGTATTATTATTGAAATGTCCAATACACATGGTGACAACAGGAAACTATAATCAAGTGAAGAGAGAAATCCACCACCAATTTGATTGAGAGTTGAATGGACATAACTGTTCCTCACGATTACACCTAAAAGTAGTAAATGAGTACCCTTACCAGAAGTGATGGACCGCCTATTAGACGAGGTCATGCAGGCATGAACATCCACCCTGGTAGGTAATGAGAGATCTCGACGGTAGTGCGTTGCTCCTCTCCCAGCAAATCCTCGCTTGGCTCTAGGCTATAGGTATCCCATCCGGATAGAAACCCTCAGATAGATGATTCCCCCTTCGCCAAACAGTCAGCTCCTAGGCTCAGCGTCACAAAGTGACCGCCATAAAAATAGGAGGCTCACAATAGTGAAGTACCGTATTCAGTCCAACATTGTAGGCCCGGTGGAGGGGTCCTTTTTCTTTGTTTATTGAATCCCCAAGGTATAAGCTTGTTCTACTATTACTTTCTGCTGATTTATCACTTTCTTTCTGCTGCTGGGGGTTTTAAAAACAAAAAAAAAAAAAAAAAATGACTGACACAGTTCACTGCCCTACTCACATGGGATGGAGGAGGAGGAGACGACATGGGATGGAGGAGGAGGAGACAACATGGGATGGAGGAGGAGAAGATATGGGATGGAGGAGGAAACAACATGGGATGGAGGAGAAGGAGGAGACAACGTGCGATGGAGGAGGAGGAGACGACATGGGATGGAGGAGGAGGAGACGACATGGGATGGAGGAGGAGGAGACGACATGGGATGGAGGAGAAGATATGGGATGGAGGAGGAGGAGACAACATGGGATGGAGGAGGAGGAGACAACATGGGATGGAGGAGGAGGAGGAGACGACATGAAATGGAGGAGAAGGAGGAGATGACATGGGATGGAGGAGGAAACAACATGGGATGGAGGAGGAGGAGGAGACAACATGGGATGGAGGAGGAGACAACATGGGATGGAGGAGGAGGAGACGACATGGGATGGAGGAGGAGGAGACGACATGGGATGGAGGAGAAGGAGGAGACGACATGGGATGGAGGAGATGACATGGGATGGAGAAGGAGGAGACGACATGGGATGGAGGAGGAGGAGACGACATGGGATGGAAGAGAAGGAGGAGATGGCATGGGATGGAGGAGGAGATGACATGGGATGGAGGAGATGACATGGGATGGAGGAGATGACATGGGATGGAGGAGGAAGAGATGACTTGAGATGGAGGAGGAGATGACATGGGATGGAGGAGGAGATGACATGGGATGGAGGAGGAGGAGAGATGACATGGGATGGAGGTAGAGGGGACATGGGATGGAGGAGGAGACGACATGGGATGGAGGAGGAGGAGACGACATGGGATGAGGGAGATGAGATTGTAAGAGGAAGACATGATTTGGGAAGATGGGACTGAAGGAGGAGGAGGACGATATGGGAAGGAGGAGGAGTGGGACTTGATATGGGATGTCAGTGAGCAGATTTTGTGGTATGGCCAGTGGGTAGGCCCTAGGAAATGTTGGTGGTCAGGACCGGGAGGGGCCCAGGCCTAAAGCTGTGTAAGGGGCCCCAAAATTTCTAAAAGGGAAGAAGACGATGGAGAAGACTGGGCCACCGCTAGCAAAAGAGCAGGAAAAAGAAGATAGCGGAGGAGCCTGGCAGAAGACACCGGACAGCGGGAGAAGAGGACGGAGAGAGCGGAGAAGTCGGAAGAGACTAATGGAGCTGCCTAATAAATGACTTTACAAACCTTTGTAGTGTGTTGGGCCATGGTCAACGGATGATGTCATCCAGTGACCCCACCCCTTATGATGCCACCACCCAGGCATGATGGGATGGTGACTTCATAATGGGCGGGGTCACCGGATGATATCATCCGATGACCACACCCCATGTCAATATAAGTCTTTGCGCACAGCATTACAGTGGGAGATAGTGTCACGTCAACATCGGAAGAAGAGAAGAGAGAAGACAATGGAGAAGAGCAGGCCACCGCTAGCAAAAGAGCAGGCAGAAGACACTGGACAGCGGGAGAAGAGGCCGGATGAAGCGGAAAAGTCGTAAGAGACCCCCGAAATCGTACGAGACCCCCGGAGCTGCCTAATAAATTACTTTAAAAACCTTTGTAGTATGTTTTATTTCTGACACATTAAAGGGGGCTCCCAGATTCTGATAAGCCCCTGCCCGCAGACCCCGACACCCAATGGCCAGGGTTGTTGGGAAGAGACCCTTGTCCTCATCAACATGGGGACCAGGTGCTTTGGGGTGGGGGGCACAGGGCCCCCTGCCCCAAAGCACCTACCCCCCATGTTTAGGGCATGCGGCCTGGTATGGTTCAGGAGCTAGGGGACGCTCACTTGTCCCCACCCCCTTTCCTGACCGGCCAGGCTGCATGCTCGGATAAGGGTCTTGTATGGATTTTTGGGGGAACCCCACACAGTTTTCTCAGCGTAAGGGGTTCCCCTTAAAATCCATACCAGACCGAAGGGCCTGGCATCATCCGAGGGGGAAACCCACGCCAATTTTTATTTTTTTCATTTTTGGCAGGGTTCCTCTTCATCCTCAGCACACAAGTAGCACTGCAAGTCGGATCCTGATGATCTGACTTGCGGTGCGACATCTATTCAAATCAATGGGCTCTCATAGGGAGACAGAGAAATGCCTAACGAGGCTTAACGCTTTTTTTACAGCATCAGGCGTTTCCACGACTGCTCTTGAACGCAATTTTATGGCGTTCAGAAAACAGCCCATAAACTCCACTGCTGATAAACTTCCAAAAACGTCCATGTGTCCATGGATACATAGGATAACATAGAGTGAAGTTTATGGGCTTACGCCCGGACTCCATAAAACTTCCGTTTATAAGCTCCAGTGTGCATGGAGCCTTAGTATATCAGCAGCAGAAGACCATACCGGGTGCCACTCCTATCAACCAAGAACAGGAAACTGAGGCTACAATTCCCACAGGCTCTCCAACATTGGACAATAGAAGATTGGAAAAACGTTGCCTGGTCTGATGAGTCTGGATTTCAGCTGCGACATTCAGATGGTGGGGTCAGAATTTGGCGCATGGATCCATCCTGCCTTGTATCATCGGTTCAGGCTTGTGGTGGGGGTGTAATGGTGTGGGGGGGATATTTTCTTGGCACACTTTGGGCCCCTTAGTACCAATTGAGCATCGTTTAAACACCACGGAATTCCTGAGTTTTGTTGCTGACCATGTCGATCCCTTTATGACTACAGTGTCCCCATCTTCTGATGGCTTCTTTCAGCAGGATAATGCACCATGTCACAAAGATCCAATCATCTCACCACTGGACAAAGAGGTCACTGTACTCCAATCGCCTCCACACTCACCACATCTCGTCCAATAGAAACCCTTTGTCCTGGTTCACCATAATGAAGACAGTGGGGGTAACGAGAGATTGGCATTAGGGTTGTCCCGATACCACTTTTTTAGGACCGAGTACAAGTACCGATACTTTTTTTCATGTACTCGCCGATACCGAATACCGATACTTTTTTTAAATGTCATGTGACAGTTTTCAAACCGCAATACAGAGGAAGGATATTTTCTTTAGAATTATGAAGAACTCTAACTCAAGACATTATAAAAGAATAAAAATGAGTAAAAATTAATAAAAATGTTTTATTTTCTTGTCACGCAGTAGTAAAAAAAAAAAAAAATTTAACAGAACATGTTGATAAATACAAAAAAAGTATTCTATTTAGGTATCGGGAGCATTTGCGCGAGTACAAGTACTCCCGCAAATACTCGGTATCGGTCCTGATACCGATACTAGTATCGGTATCTGGACAACCCTAATTGGCATCATGGATGTGCAGCCGACAAATCTGCAGCAACTGTGTGATGTTATCATGTCACTGTAATGGAACCCCAAATGGGACAGGGGTTAACGCCGTTTAGGATATTCCATTCCTGAACACAAGGCAGCTACCGACACTCCACAGTCAGGCAAATGAACCCCAATAACGATTCACAGCTCTGTTTAAGGTTCAACAGGAAAGACCTTTTATTGAAAAATACCTAGTGAGCCCCAATACACATCTTTTAGTAGACATCCTAACTCTAGCTCTGACTTAATTTACATGAGCTAATTAACTACAGCTGATGACTCATACAGCTGACCTTTAGGCTGCATTCACACCTGAGCGTTTTGCCGCCTGAAGCGCGACGCTCAAAGACACTAGAGGGGAAAAATAACATTATTCTCTATGGAAATGGTTCACATCTCCACTCCAAAACGCCGAACGCCGAACGAATGCCGAACGCCTGAAGCTCAAACAAATCCCGGACCCTTTTTTGTCGTGCAAATCGGGCGGCTTGGGCGTTTTATATTGGTGCCAATGACCTGTACAAAATCTCGGTAAAAACGCAGTGTTTTGTCGCGGCAAATCGCGATAAAAAACGCCACAATTTGTCGTAGCAAATCGCGGTAAAAAATGCCGCAAATCACCTACACTTAGGTGTGAATGCAGCTTTAGGCTGTCTGTTAACTTGCAATACACATTACCATCAATAGACCTTCACACAATACAGGGTCAATTAGCACAAGCCTCAATGAAATATCCTTAGAAGTCATCCTAGATTCATTTACATCACAACAGACAGGTGGGCTGCAGCCCAAGACATATTCTGCATGACCATTAATTTCTGGCTCATGCTTTCTAAGAGCTTCTGTATTCCACGGGCACTCCCGTTACAGTCACTATGGACCAAAATCTCTGAGGAACGTTTCCAACACCTTGTTGAATCTATTCCACCAAGAATGAAGGCAAAAAGGGGTCCAACCCGGAACTAGCAAGGTGTACCTAAAAGTGGCCAGTGAGTGTGGATGCAATTCAGCCTTCAACTAATACATCTTTTCAGTTGAACCTCGGATTACGAACATAATCCGATCCAGGAGAATGCTCGTAATCCAAAGCACTTGCATATCAAAGCAAGTTTCCCCATTGAAGTCAATGGAAAACAAAAATAATTTGTTCAGTATTGACTTCAGTGGCATGCAATACTGCATGTGGCCAGAAGTGGAGGGGCACCAGAGAGCCTCGGGAACATACGGAAAGGCCTGAGGACAGCTTGGCTGACTCGGCAAACCTTGGGAAGACTCTGGAACTGTGTATTTCCGAGTATTTCTGATCAGCCCCCCTTCGACTCTGCTCCCACGCCCCCCCCCCCACCTCAGGCCAAACATGGTACTGCACACCGCTTTGGCTTGAATCCTGCTTGTTTCGTAAACCGAGTTAGGATTTAAAAAGAAACAGTGCTCATATTGTGAAACGCTCGTTAACCAC
Source organism: Rana kukunoris (assembly GCA_029574335.1). Lineage (NCBI taxonomy): Eukaryota > Metazoa > Chordata > Amphibia > Anura > Ranidae > Rana > Rana kukunoris. The sequence continues at coordinate 19,904,173 of CM056053.1, forward strand.
GTTACTCGCAATCCGAGGTTCCATTGTATGTCTTAAACTCCATCATTGGAAGGAGCCTCAAACAGGTGGTCCAACTTGTGTCCCAGATCCATCCAAGATTTATGTCAGTGACCTTTTTCCTCATCCTTACCTCAAATTTCCTTCACTCCCTCCTCCCCAACCCAACAAAGACCAGAATTACGAGGCGGACTCGAATATTCCACCAGGAGACAGGTGCTCGGATGATTTAGCGGCCTACCCTTCCAGGTGAAATCATCTTTCTTTGCCTTGGCCAAGACGGTGGAGGAGGGTCCTGGTTGGCGGAGAAGTTTGGGTGGGGGTCGTTATGGGAGAGGGAGGCTGCGATAATGACACATGAAGATCAGTTACCTGGAAAAATATACACTGCATAACCTTAAAAAATCTTTACCATGAAAGGCTGAAACCCTTGGCCAAGACGTCCGGCTCGGAATTTATATGCTGTGCTAATATTTATGTAGAATTTGCCTCACAAACAGGCCATAAATCTCCGGCACACCGGCATGTTAGAACCGACGAAGGTAACTCGAAACAGACAAAGCCTTCCCTCCGCTATCACCGGCCGGCCTCATCCTACCATTGTTCCTCAGTGTCGTGGAGCTACGGAGATTTTTTATTTCGTTTTTTAATGAGGCCGCAATCATTTTGAATTATGCTTTTTGCTTTCAGGTTATAATAATTGTAACACACAATGATGATCGATTGACCTTTTTTCCCTTCATTTTATAGCAATTTATTAAAGGAAAAAGATCCGCTCGTGGTATAATTTTCAACATATCCACCAAATTTGTATGACGATATTATATTCCCTTATATTGGGGATAAACACATAGGCCCAGATTCACAGAGAGCAAGGCGCCACCCTAGTGCACACACCGTACGGCACGCCTACGTATCACGGAGAGGCAAGCATTGCATTCAGCAAGCCAGTGCTCCCAACGCTGCACCAGCGTGCCGTGGGTTTCGAAGGCACACGCCGACGTAGGTGGAAGTGGGCGTGACCCCATGCAAATGATGGTCCGAGCGTGGTGCAGTGTTTTACACCCGGCGTATCACGAACTGCGCATGACGTCGCCGTGACGTGGACGCATGCACAGCACCCTCCTGCGCCTGCTCACAACCATGCCGCACAACTGCCTAAGCTACGCCGGATCACAACGTACGCCGCGAACTTAACGTACGCCCAGCCAAACACACGTCCAACGCACAATACGCCGGCTTGTGTTCCCTGGGGCAGACCTTTGCATGTCTGTTGTCGGGTTGCACCTCATCTATGGGGAATAACTTTACGCCGGACGTACAACTTATGCGCATGTCGCGTTGCATGCGTCTGGCGCACGCCCGTCCGTGAATCGCCGTATTTCCCTCATTTGCATGTTTGAATGTCTAATCAATGGTAGCAGCACCGTGCGTCCAGCCCATATGTGTGCCCACGCTACGCCGGCATGTGCAAGCTACGTCGGTGGGGTGTAGCCTGTTTTTAGGCGCATGTTGGTTTGTGGGTCTGCCGCACACATACACCGGCGCACATTTGCACTTCAAGTCGGCGTAATGTGCTATACGTCGGCGTAAGTGCTTTGTGAATCTGGGCCAGAAACTTTATGGAGTCTAGTTATAAAAAAATTCATTGGACGAACGTCAGAAGCATTTTTCATCACAAATTCTAACCTTATTTTGCAAAATATGTGGATTTTTTTGCTAGAAAATTACTTAAAGTGGATGTAAACCACAATGTCACAATGTAGAGTATAACATTTCCTATCATCTGTGCCCAGTCTTGCCACACAGAGTTAATCCAGCGCTGAGTAATCCTCTTTTAAAGTTCAGTGCAAATTAACAGAATTCCAGATAAAAACTTGCCAAATTATAAAGTCTGTTTCTCTGTTATTGCTTTCAGTAACAGGTTATTTACAAATCTAGCTTGGACGTGTTTATCATAACATGAGGTGATCCAAAGTTCATTGTATATTACTAGGATGTGTTATGATGTTATATCACCTCATATTATGATAAACAAAACATAACATATGATAAACATGTCCTAGCTAGATATGTAAATAACCTGTCACTCAAAGCAAGAAGAGAGAAAACAGACTTTTTATCTAGGCAGGGTTTTATCTGGAAGGCTGTTCATTTTCACTGAGCATAAAAGAGGATTGCTCAGAGCTGGATTAACTCTGTGTGGCAAGACTGGGCACAGATGATAGGAAATATTATACTCTACATTTTGACATAAAAAAAAAAAATTGGGGGTTTTACATCCACTTTAAAGCCCCCCCCCCCCCCCAGACACACACACATATATATATTTTTTTAAAGCAGACACCCTGTAGAATAAAATGGTGGCAGCTGCACATGTGGGGAAAATTTTAAGGGGTATGAATAATTTTTCAAGGCACTGTATACCAGGTAACACACAGTCAGCCTAAAGCTGGCAATACACATCCAATTTCCCTGTTGAATCGTTCAAAATTGGAATTTTAAGCCAGGTATAAAGTTATTGGCTGAGCAGTGACTGCATCCTATTAGTCTTAACTGTGCCTAAACAGGAGTGATTTCTAATGCCGCGTACACACCATCATTTTTCGTCATGAAAAAAAACAAAGTTTTAAAAAAAATTTCATTTAAAACGATCGTGTGTGGGCTTCACATCATTTTTCGGGTTCTGAAAAGCGACAAATATTTTTTTCGAACATGCTGTATTTTTTAAAGACCTTTTTAACCCCCCTGCCGGTAAACCCGAGCGCGACTCGGGTTGGAATTTTCATGTAAAAATCGATATCCCCGAGTCGCGCTCGGGGTGAATGCAGAGCCTGCAGCGCGCTGGCTTACCTTGGATCCAGGCAGGGTATACTGTACTTACCTTGTCCCTGGACCCAGCGATGCATCCTCGCTGTGTGAGCGAGTGGCGTCCTCCATTCGACTCACACAGTGCCCGCGCGCCGCCGATCTCCGTTCCCTGCGACGTAACGGCGCACGGGGGCGGAGACCGGCGGCAAATTCAAAAATGTAAACAAACACATTACATACAGAATACTGTAATCTTATAGATTACAGTACTGTATGTAAAAAATACACACCCCCCCTGTCCCTAGTGGTCTGCCCAGTGCCCTGCATGTTCTTTTACATAATAAAAACATTTTTTTTCTCCCTGCAAACTGTAGATTGTCCATAGCAACCAAAAGTGTCCCTTTATGTCAAAAGTGATTTTAGAGCAGCTAGAAAACAGCGATAATAAATGATAATCACTTGCAGAATTGAGCGATAGCGATTTGTGGGGAAATTCGTCATAAAAAAATAAAAGTAATGACAGCGACAATTCTGCAACTGAGCAAATTTCAGTGATTTTGATTTGATTACATTAGTGAATAATTTTTATTATAATTACATTATTATTTGTTATAATTATTTATAGTTATTTATTATATTATAATTTTATGATTTTGTGTTTCAAACTTTATCATACCCGGGATGTCTACTAGACTCTGGTTTGGACAAATTTAAGTGAGTTATTCCTAAAAATTGCAGGCCTACAGTATAAAACGCAGAATTTCCATGCAAAATAATTGTACCGCTTTTGGTACGTAATTCCAGACAGAATCATACCGCCAGGGAGGTTAAACAATGTCGTTTTTCGGGTTGTAAAAAATGGTCGTGTGTGGGCTAAAACAACGTTAAAAACCCGCGCATGCTCAGAAGCAAGTTATGAGTCGGGAGCGCTCGTTCTGGTAAAACTACCGTTCATAATGGAGATAGCACATTCATCACGCTGTAACAGACAGAAAAGCGCAAATCGTCTTTTACTAACACAAAATCAGCAAAAGCAGCTCCAAGGGTGGCGACATGCGCATGGAACTTTCCCTTTATAGTGCCGCTGTACTACATATCCAAACTACTATTCAGGGACACCCCCCTTCCCAAAAATCAACTTGTGCTGTAACGAATTACAGCACAGTGATTGGACATAAGAGGCGGGATTTATGATTTCTCCAATCACAAGCAGGGGGTGGGGATTGTGCTCCTCCAGGCATTCCCGGCCAGGACAAGTACTGTCAGTGAGTAAAGCGGTGATGTAGCAGCTTTTTTTGGGGGCATCAGATTTGCCCATGGCTGTGTCAGTTTCATTCCAGGACATTGTTTTGTCCTGGAATGAATGTGCCAGGGACAGACCTGCAAAATGCGGCACTGTCCCGGGCAATCCGGGACACGTGGTAACCCTACGCTGTACGTGTTGTACGTCACCGCGCTTTGCTAGAGCATTTTTTTTAAATGATCGTGTGTGGGCAACGTCGTTTTAAAGATGAAGTTGGAAAAAAATATGTTTTTCTATGTTTTTTTTTAATGCTGAAAAAGGATTGTGTGTACGCGTGTATGCTGTATGAGCCAACTCCAGCAGGGTGTGCTAGAGAGATATAATTTTGTGTTATGGATGTTTATTGGCCTGGCCAATCAGCAGGATTAGGGGGGCCTGGTGACACATTCTGTGAGAACTGTATAATATCTGAATGCTGCTTCTCTCATGGGATCATCTCATAGGAAATCCTGTCTCTCCTCCCAGCCCTGGGGCACATGGATGAAAATGACCCAAGGATCTCCCTTCCTAGTAGGTATTTATGAGTTGCTGGAGAAGACAGTGTAAGGCCTACACAGGAAACAAGTTGTGACTGTCCTCATATTGAGATGTGGTGAGTGACGGAAGTATACATAGGAACCTTTTCATGTTGTCCTGATGTGAACTCTAAAGCTTGAGATACCACCTGAACCTTAGTTGCCAAGGAGCCAGAGAGCTGACAAATCCAGCTTGCATAGTCTGCGTTAAAGTGAACCTTCCACCTCAGTGGCAAGTCCACTTATTCAATGTGACCCCTCCTTAAACCACAGAATTAGTGTACCTGGGGGGGGGGGGGGGTACTTTCTTAGTTCAGAGGGTGATGTCCCTGACTTCAGCATCCTCCTGCCAACAAGATCCTTGGTAATGCTCAATAACCCAGATCTCAGAAGATCTTAGAAGAAGATACTGCAGAACAGTGTAGGATCATCTAGCAGGTGACCTAATCTCTTCCAGGTCTTTGAATCTAAGTACCAGTTGATCTTCACCAGAGCTCCCGGTGGTAGAGGTAGTCCATAAACCCAAGTTGTCCCAAGAACTTTTAGCTGGAAGTGGCACTAGGTCAGTTTGTATTTGAAACTTACCAACTCGATGCCTGTATTTTATACTCCCTGTGTATTAAAGCACATCTAACGTCCAATGTTCCTGGGATTATATTGCTATTAGGGATGAGCTTCGAGTTTGTGTCGAACTCATGTTCGACTCGAACATTGCCAATTTGGGGTGTTCCCGGCAAGTTCGTGTGAACTTTTGAAATCTAAAGTGCTAATTTTAAAGGCTAATATGCAAGTTATTGTCATAAAAAGTGTTTGGGGACCCGGGTCCTGCCCCAGGGGACATGTATCAATGTAAAAAAAGTTTTAAAAACTGCATTTTTTTTGGGAGCAGTGATTTTAATATTTCTTAAAGTGAAACAATAAAAGTGAACATTTTCTTTAAATTTTGTACCTAGGGGGGTGTATAGTATGTCTGTAAAGTAGCGCATGTTTCCCGTGCTTAGAACTGTCCCTGCACAAAAGGACGCAGGATTTCCCTTAATATCCATACCAGACCTGAAGGGCCTAGTAATTGAATTTGGGGGGACCCCCACGCATTTTTTTTATGAATGACTTTTCTCTGTATTGCCGGGAGCCGACAATTTATTATAGCCACGAGTGATTTTAACCACTTAAGACCCGGACCAAAATGCAGCTAAAGGACCTTGCCCCTTTTTGCGATTCGGCACTGCGTCGCTTTAACTGACAATTGCGCGGTCGTGCGACGTGGCTCACAAACAAAATTGGTGTCCTTTTTTTCCCACAAATAGAGATTTCTTTTGGTGGTATTTGATCACCGCTTCGGTTTTTATTTTTTGCGCTATAAACAAAAATAGAGCGACAATTTTGAAAAAAAATTCAATATTTTTTACTTTTTGCTATAATAAATATCCCCCAAAAATATATAAAAAAATTTTTTTTTTCTCAGTTTAGGCCGATACGTATTCTTCTACATAAATTTATAGGGCCAGATTCAGGTAGAGTTAGGGCTGGAGTATCAGTGATTCTCCAGCCTAACTCTCACTTTGAGCCGGCGTTTCTGTTTTCAGTAAGCAGAAAACAAGAAACGCCGGGTTGGAGTTCCTATACGAGCGGCGTAATTGTATTACGCCGTCGTATCGGAACTGCAATTTTAAAAATGGCGCTGGGGGCGTTCCCGCTGATTTTCCGACGTTTCCGTAAGAGATACACGGCGTAAAGATAAAGCAGCCCTCTAGTGGAGTATCCTATGTTAAGTATGGCCGTCGTCATCGCGTCGAAAAAAAAAATTTGAGTCGTTTGTGTAAAACGTCCGTGAATGGGGATTGACGTCATTGACGTTCACTGACAGAATTTGGATCATGCGCACTGACAGTCGACACATGCACAGTACGTTCGCCGTGGGATCGCGCCTAGTTATAATAATACACGCCCCCTACCCGCCCAATTTGAATTCCGCCGGCTCATTTTCGCTACGCCGCCGCAACTTTAGGAGCAAGTGCTATGTGAATACAGTACTTGCTCCTAAAGTTTCGTCGGGGTAACGTAAATGAGAAACGTTACTCCAAAATAAAGATTCGCCCATCTACCTGAATCTGGCCCATAGTGTAGGGGATAGGGGATAGTTTTATTGCATTTTATTCATTTTTTTTTACTAATGGCGGCGATCAGCAATTTTTTTCGTGACTGCGACATTATGGCGGACACATCAGACAATTTTGACACATTTTTGTGACCATTGTCATTTTCACAGCAAAAAATGCATTTAAAATGCATTGTTTACTGTGGAAATGACAATTGCAGTTTTGGAGTTAACCACAAGGGGGCGGTGAAGGGGTTATGTGTGACCTGAAGTGTGTTTACAACTGTAGGGGAGTGTGGCTGTAGGTGTGACATCATCCATTGTGTCCCCCTATAAAAGGGATGACACAATCAATGTTGCCGCCACAGTAAAGAACGGGGAAGCTGTGTTTACACATGGCTCTCCCCCTTCTTCAGCTCTGGGGACCGATCGCTGCATTCCAGCGGCGATTGGGTCTGCGAGTCCCGCGGTCCCGGAGCTTCGGACCGGACCGCGGGAGCCTGCTGCGGGCGCGCGCCCGCGACACACGGCTGGGTACTAGTACAGGACGTACCTGCATGTGGATGTGCCCAGTCGTGCCATTCTGCCGATGTATATGTGCAGGAGGCGGTCCTTAAGTGGTTAAATTACTTTTTTTCCTTCAGAAATTACACTTTGTGCAGGGACAGTTCTAAGCATGGGAAACAAGCGCTACTTTAAAGGCATACTATACCCCCCCCCCCCCCCCAGGTACGAAATTTAAAGGAATATTTAAATTTTATTGTTTCACTTTAAGCATTATTAAAATCACTGCTCCCGAAAAAGACGTCTGTTTTTAAAACTTTTTTTGCATTGATACATGTCCCCTGGGGCAGGACCCGGGTCCCCAAACACTTTTTAGGACAATAACTTGCATATTAGCCTTTAAAATTAGCACTTTAGATTTCAAACGTTCGAGTCCCATAGACTTTAATGGGGTTCTAAAGTTCACACAAACTTTTGGTGTGTTCGCAGGTTCTGGTGCAAACCGAACGGGGGGGGGGGGGTCCCTAATTGCTATATAAGAGTGCTTTGGACTGCTGGTTAGCTGAAAATCAATAATCACCGAAGATCTGCCATTGGTGCTACCTAAAAATCTCTCATGGTTTGGACTCCAGACCCCTTTAGAGCTTAGTAACCACCTTTTATTTAGTCTTTAGTCTATTTTTATTTTATTTTTTTGCTCTCATTGGGTTATAAATCATTAATATTTTAAAATCGTATTAGTTTAAAGCTGTTTCTTGAAGAGTTTGGAGGGATTTATACCTGGCACGTTTTTAGTTTAGAACTTTCCAGGAGCAGAATGACGGTTATGGTCCATGGGTAACCTTTTCCTTTCTTTTTCTTCTTTTTTTTTTTTTATAGTTTGTTTTGGCACGGAGTGCTGTTTGGCATTCTGAGGTGCCTCCCTTAACCTGCGAGCACGGGCTGACACTTGAATCTGAGCCCTGTCTTCCTTTGTGGTCAACCACATTGCCCCTCGGAGGTCGCTGAGGAAACATTACATTTCCTAAAGCTGTCTTTGAACTGTTGGAGCTGAACTTCCTCTTCATCTGGAACTGTTCCTGCCAACTTGCTCTTTTGAACGTGTGAACTCAGCCTGACCAGAATCACGCTTTGTTTTCTGGGTAAGCCCAGAAAATTGGCGTTCTTTTTTTCCCACAAATATAGCTTTCTTTTGGTGGTATTTGATCACCTCTGCGGTTTTTATTTTTTGCGCTATAAACAAAATTAGAGCGACAATTTTGAAAAAAATTCAATATTTTTTACTTTTTGCTATAATAAATATGCCCCAAAAATATATATATATATATATATATATATATATATAAAAAAAATCCTCAGTATAGGCCGATACGTATTCTTCTACCTATTTTTGGTAGAAAAAAATCGCAATAAGTGTTTATCGATTGGTTTGCGCAAAATTTATAGCGTTTACAAAATAGGGGATAGTTTTATTGCATTTTTTTTTTTACTACTAATGGCGGCGACATTATGGCGGACACATCGGACACTTTTGACACATTTTTGGGACCAAAAAATGCTATAAAAATGCACTGATTACTGTAAATATGACAATTGCAGTTTGGGAGTTAACCACTAGGGGGTGCTGAAGGAGTTAAGTGTGACCTCATATGTGTTTCTAACTGTAGGGGGGCAGGGCTAGACATGTGACGTCATTGATCACCTTTCCCTATATCAGGGAACGGACGATCAATGACAGCGTCAGTGTAAAGAACGGGGAAGGTGTGTTTACATGCACCTCTCCCCGTTCTTCATTTCCAGGCACCGATCGCGGGACAGCTGTGGTCACGGAGCTTTGGACCGGGTTTCCCGGCGCGTACCCACGACCCACGGCTGGGCATTTAACAATCACGTACAGGTACGTGCCTGTGCCCAGCCGTGACATTCTGCTGACGTATATCAGCGTTAGGCGGTCCTTAAGTGGTTAAAGTGAGTCCTTCACTGTTAGGTAAAAACAGAGGAGTTCCTAATATTGTTTCTTATCAGATGAAAATTGGAAGCCCTTTTCTCTCCAAAAAGTCATTGCCATGGCTTAAAGTGTATGGAAAGCCAAAGATTTTTTGTATTTGTTTTAGATGGAATAAGTAAGGAATGGCTGCGACTAGGGGTGAGCTTAGGCTTAGCTCCCAACTGTCCCTGATTTCGAGGGACTGTCCCTGATTTGGAACAATGTCCGTCTGTCTCTCTTTCCTCCTCATTTGTCCCTGATCTATCTGCCTGATTTATAGTTGTATATAAAATGCACTTTTTATCTTTCAAAAAGTGTTTCCAAGTGCTAAACCTTTCATCCAATTTCCAAATCGCTGCATTTGTAAATTTCAAAAGCCAATATAAAAGAATTTTAGTGGTAAAAAAAAGCACTTGTGGGTTTAACTACCGTATAAATACTCGAGTATACACCGCCGTAACAGTTCTGGAATTTGGCCCGGAGTGTTTAATAGAACCAATAATACAGCCTTATATACAGTTTAAAGAGGTTACAAGAACATAAATTAACATGAGCTAATTAACTAATCATTTACCCAGACGAGGTGACTCTGAGATATAACCTTTCAAGGTAGACATCCCGTCTCTTCTCACCTGCTATACAATACACATTATCATAAGTGTAAACACAGGACATCTTCACACAATAGCAGGGTCAATTAGCACAGAGAACAGAGATGGCTAGAGGCAAGGACATTAGCATCTATGAATGAGTCTCTCTTACAACCAACCCTTTGAGTTCAGAATCAACAACCAGCAAATAGTTTTGTACAGATATCTTGGAATATATTGCGGATAATAATTACATAATAATCCCCTCTTAGGTAGTCCAAGATATCATTTCTCAGTCATCCTATGCCCCTAGTGGGCATAGGATGATTTGAGACATAAGAGGGTCCGAGTCTGTCACAGTATTGACTCAAGTATAAGCCTAGGGTGTGAATGCAGCAGCTACTGTAAGTGGAAAAGAGGGTCAACAATGCCCATCTTCAGCCTCACTGTGCCCATTGCATGCCTCACTGTGCCCATTGCATCTCTCACTGTGCCCATTGCATGTCTCACTGCGCCCATCGCAAGCCTCACTGTGCCCATCGCACGCCTAACTGTGCCCATAAGCAGCCTCACTGTGCCCATGTGCCTTATCCGCCGTGTCAGTATTGATGCGGAGGGAAGGAAAGCCATATTACGTCATACATTGTCCCCTCCGATTCACAGCAGGGCTGTGTGTATAGGAAGTCCGCACTGTCCACTGTGAAAAAGCTCCGCCTCCTCCTCATTACGGACGGACGAGAAGGAGGCGGGACAGCATGGACAGCACAGACTTCCTATACATACAGCCCTGCTGTGAATCAGAGGGGACAATGTATGGTGTAATATGGCTTTCCTTCCCTCCGCATCAATACTGACACGGCGGCAGATAACCAGACTCGAGTATAAGCTGAGGAGGGCATTTTCAGCACAAATAAATGTGCTGAAAAATTTGGCTTAAACTTGAGTATATACGGTAATCATTTTTTTTTATAATTCTCCCTAAAGGAGACAGGGCAGGGGTGTGTGTCCTGGGCCTACATACTTTTGCCAATAGGTGTCCCTCGTTCCCATCTGAAAATGTTGGAATTCCATCTGAACCTGGAAGGAAGTTGTCAGTGCCATGTCAATCAGGTGTGGCAGTCGCATGTACACCAGGGGTCTACAAACTTTCCAAACAAAGGGCCAGTTTACTGTCCTCGAGAGTTTTGGAGGGTCGAACCAGGGCCATTGGGAGTAGAAAATATCCAAGTGTCCCGTTGGAGTAAACAATACCATATTTTTGGTGTCAGTGGGAGGAAAATTGCCCCATCATTGGTGTCAATAGTGGGAATTGTGCTCTTTTGATGATGTTGGAGAAATAGTGCCCCGTTGTTGGTGTCAGCAACAAGAATGATTCCCCATTGTTGGTGTCAGTGTATGGAATAGTGCCCCAAGGGACAGATAAGGGCGAGCAAAGGGCCGCAGTATGGAGACCCCTGACGTACCCAAAGGATATGCTTTTGACATCATTGGCCATATTATGTTCTGATCTGGTGGCAGAGGATGGGTGGCAAGTGACATGCTGAATCTGGTGACAGGGGATTGATGGTAAGTGACATGCTGAATCTGGTCACAGGGGATTGATGGTAAGTGACACGCTGAATCTGGTGGCAAGTGACAGGCTGAATCTGGTGACAGGGGATGGGTGGCAAGTGACATACTGAATCTGGTGGCAGAGGACGGGTGGCAAGTGACATGCTGAATCTGGTGACAGGGGATTCATGGTAAGTGACACGCTGAATCTGGTGGCAAGTGACAGGCTGAATCTGGTGACAGGGGACGGGTGGCAAGTGACATACTAAATCTGGTGGCAGAGGACGGGTGGCAAGTGACATGCTGAATCTGGTGACAGGAGACGGTGGCAAGTGACACTGTAAAGTAGAAATATTGTACTTTCATTGTTGAGTGTAGGTGCGTAAATTGGGGCAAGCTTGTAGGGGCCCCATAGGATTACTTTGCCCAGGTGCCCATGATGCTATTAAGATGGCCCTGTCTGTTACAACCTGGTTACTTCTATTGCCTGATCCCTGACTCTGTTATTGTGGGCCTTTGTGTCCTGGTGTTTTTCAATATGCCCAATTTATGCACTCATATGCCTGCATATTCAGTGATTGGCTAGAGCCATTTAAAAGGTCTTTAGAGCCCAGTGTCTAGATGTCCATTATAGGTGCTTACTGGATTGCTCATAATTACCTCTACTTGACTTATTCTTGCCTGTCACCCACAGTACTGGTATTTTTTTCGAGAGGGAAAGGCGAAAGAAGGGTGGTGGTAAATAGAAGTATGGGTTCCGGAGGTGGTATATTAAAGATAAGCTTCAAGTTTGGGTCGGACAAGGGTTTAAGGGGAGCCCACTCATTTACATTTTGGGGTCCTGTTGAACAATGCCCCAGTTTGCCCACCCTCCATTCAGATCGATGCTGCTCCCCCACCACCCCAAAAATCATATAGGAACTAAGTTCCGTCAACTTCCTGTGAGGGAAATTCATCTTATACTGCACTCCGGATCAAGTTAAGAAGTTTATTTCTCGTACGAGGAGACCGGATACAACAAAAGAACAGATATTTGTCTATTGGTTCTGACTACTGTGACCCGTGCAATAGGGCTGCATACAATGCAGTCAGCCTGATAGATGCCATGGACTTGTCTAATTGGCAATAAATCTTATCTACTTTTACAAGCATCGACTTAGCCACCTCTTCTGGACAATGATTGGTTGACATAAGTGTCTGGGCTTAACCTTTATTTTCATTTCCTAGAAGTAGGTGTAGCTTAGCCTTACAAACCTAGATAAAAACAAAACTCGCTGTGATTTACGTATTTTTCAAGAAACTAAACTATCTTGTGATTTACATGCATTTTAAGAAACAAAACTAGCTTGTTAAAGAGGAAGTAAAGCCATTTGGCTGGCCAAAGACCGGGCCACTTTTTGCGATTCGGCACTGCGTCGCTTTAACTGACAATTGCGTGGTCGTGCGACGTGGCTCCCAAACAAAATTGACGTCCTTTTTTCCCCACAAATAGAGTTTTCTTTTGGTGGTATTTGATCACCTCTGCAGTTTTAATTTTTTTCGCTATAAACAAAAATAGAGCGACAATTTTGAAAAAATTCAATATTTTTAACTTTTTGCCATAATAAATATCCCCCAAAAATATATAAAAAAAATAAATAACATTTTCCTCACTTTAGGCCGATACGTATTCTTCTACATATTTTCGCAATAAGCGTATATTGATTTGTTTGCGCGAAAGTTATAGGGCATAGAATTATGGCATTTTTATTATTATTATTATTTTTTACTAGTAATGGCGGCAATCTGCAATTTTTATTGTGACTGCAACTTTATGGCAGACACATCGGACACTTTTGACACATTTTTTGGACCATTGTCATTTTCACAGTGATCAGAAGTATAAACATGCACTGATTACTGTGAAAATGACACTGGCAATGAATGGGGTTAACCACTAGGTGGTGCTGAAGGGGTTAAGTGGGCCCTAGGGAGTGCTTCTAACTGCAAGGGATGGGCTGTGTGTGACACGACAGTGATCACCACTTCCGATTACAGGAAGCTGTGATCACTTTTCTGTCACCGGGAACTGGGGAAATGTTTGTTTACATCAGCATTTCTCTGTTCTTCCTCTCCGTGACACGATCGTGGGTATGCCTGTGGACATCGAGTCTGTGGGTAATTTTTTAGGGTTTAGGCTTGGCCCCTTAGTTCCCCAGATGTTTTGGAACTACATTTCCCATGATGCACTCTGCAGCGTAGTCGAACATCTTGTAGTTCCAAAACATCTGGGGTGCCAAGGTTCGCCATCACTATCCTTAAGCGTCAGCATACCAAGGCATTATAGAAAATGTCATACTCCCAACTTTGTGGGAACAGTTTGGGGGCGGCCCCTTCCTGTTCCAACATGACCTTGCACCAGTGCACAAAGCAAGGTCCATAAAGACATAAGTGAGCGAGTTTGGGGTGTAGGAACTTCACTGGCATGGACTGAGTCCTGACCTCAACACCTTTGGGATGAATTAGAATGGGGGCTGCGAGCCAGGCCTTCTCGTCCAACCTCACAAATGCTCTTCTGGAAGAATTCCCATAGACACCCTCCTAAAACTTGTGGACGGCCTTCCCAGAAGAGTTGAAGCTGTTATAGCTGCAAAGGGCGGGGCCAACTCAATATTGAACCCTCCGGACCAAGACTGGGATGCCATTACAGTTTATGTGCATGTAAAGGCAGGCGTCCCAATACTTTTGGCAATATAGTGTATCTTGAAATCATTCCAAGTTACTGAATTGTCTTCTATAAAGCTGTAACTGGTGGCGCTATCCCTTTCAAGAGAGATTTTTCCTCCACTATCTCTATGAATTCTCCTGGATGGGGATGCAGAAATCCTGGAAAAAATTACTATACAAATCCCTTCCGGCCATGGGAAGAAATTCTCTGCCATGTATTGTTTCCAGATACCGAATGGCTTCTTGAATGCCAAAAAAGCCAAAGCTGGAAACTCCAGATTCTAGGGGCTTCATAAGTTTGGACAATTGATGCTGAAATATTTGATTTCCTGTCCAGCCAATATAATGGTGCCGCTCCCGTGCCAATATCATTATGTCTGGAGAGCAGAATTATACACTGGGCTGTGTGGAAGCCACATGTTCAGGAGAAATGAATGATTTACATCTGATCAGTGTTGGGACAAACGCATGCTGTGCCCAGGGTAAACAATGGTAGACTGCACCACAACTCCCCCCGCCTCCAAGTGTAATGCCGCGTACACACGGTCGTTTTTTGCGATGGAAAAAAACGTTGTTTTTTAAAACGTCATTTAAATTGATCGTGTGTGGGCAAAACGTCGTTTTTTTGTCTTCCAAAAAACGACCAAAAAAAAATTCCAACATGCTTGAATATTTTCTGTCGTTTTTCAAAACGTCGTTTTTGTTTCACAAAAAGTCACCGTGTGTAGCAAAAACGTTGTTTAAAACGACGTTTTTCAACCCGCGCATGCCCAGAAGCTAGTTATGAAGCGAGCTTCAATGGAAAAGAGTGGTGAACGTAACCTCGCTTTTTGTGAAAAAACCGATGGTGTGTATGCAACATCGTCTTTGAAAGTGACGTTTCAAAAACGTTATTTTTTACTTCACAGAAAACGTCGTTTTTTTTTCATCACAAAAAATGATCGTGTGTACGCAGCATTAGAGGGGATGGGGTTCAAAGAAGCGCATGCGAGGTGAGCCGAGGCCAAAAGCAGTGGCAGCTGGTGCTCAACATTTTTGGGGGGGCGCAGACAGACTGAAAAATTCAGAAAACAAACACCCATCAATTGCAGCCTCACTGTGCCCATCAAACACAGCCACTGTGCCCATCAAACGCAGCTACTGTGCCCATCAAACGCAGCCACTGTGCCCATCAAACGCAACCACTGTGCCCATCAAACGCTGCCACTGTGCCCATCAAATGCTGCCACTGTGCCCATGAAATGCCACCACTGTGCCCATCAATTGCCGCCACTGTGCCCATCAAAAGCAGTCACTGTTCCCATCAAAGGCAGCCACTGTGCCCATTAATAGCCGCCACTGTGCCTATCAACTGCCGCCACTGTGCTCATCAAACGCCACCACTGTGCCCATCAAACGCCGCCACTGTGCCCATCAAACGCAGCCAGTTTGCCCCATCAATAGCCGCCAGTTTGCCCCATCAAATTTCGCCGGTTTTCCCCATCAAACGCCGCCAGTTTGCCCCCCTGCCTGGCATTTACCTTTCTCAGGGGACACCTGAGATGTAAGGAAGCATTCCGCTGGGGACACCTGGGATGTAAGGAAGCACTCCGCTGGGGACACCTGAGATGTAAGGAAGCACTCCGCTGGGGACACCTGAGATGTAAGGAAGCACTCCGCTGGGGACACCTGAAATGTAAGGAAGCATTCCGCTGGGGACACCTGAGATGTAAGGAAGCACTCCGCTGGGGACACCTAAAATGTAAGGAAGCACTCCGCTGGGGACACCTGAGATGTAAGGAAGCACTCCTCTAGGGACACCTGAGGCCTCGTACACACGATGAGATATGTCCGCTCAAACTTTTCCGATGGACAGTTTAGAGCGGACATGTCTCATCGGATTTCGGTCCGATGGCGTGTACACACCATCGGATCAAAATCCCCGCCAGCAGACAGCGTGGTGACGCGGCGGTGACGTTGACGCCGCCACATCACCGCTGGGGACACCTGAAATGTAAATAAGCACTCCTCTGGGGACACCTGAAATGTAAGGAAGCAATCCGCTGGGGATACCTGAGATGTAAGGAAGCACTCCGCTGGGGACACCTGAGATGTAAGGAAGCACTCCTCTGGGAGTAAGGAAGCACTCCTAAGGAAGCACTCCTCTGGCAATCCGCTGGGGTCCCCAGCACTCCGCTGGGGACACCTAAGATGTAAGGAAGCACTCCTCTGGGGACACCTGAAATGTAAGGAAGCATTCCGCTGGGGACACCTAAAATGTAAGGAAGCACTCCGCTGGGGACACCTGAGATGTAAGGAAGCACTCCGCTGGGGACACCTGAGATGTAAGGAAGCACTCCGCTGGGGACACCTGAGATGTAAGGAAGGACTCCGCTGGGGACACCTGAGATGTAAGGAAGCACTCCGCTGGGGACACCTGAAATGTAAGGAAGCACTCCTCTGGGGACACCTGAGATGTAAGGAAGCACTCCGCTGGGGACACCTGAGATGTAAGGAAGCACTCCGCTGGGGACACCTGAGATGTAAGGAAGCACTCCTCTGGGGACACCTGAAATGTAAGGAGGCACTCCTCTGGGGACACCTGAGATGTAAGGAAGCAATCCGCTGGGGACACCTGAGATGTAAGGAAGCATTCCTCTGGGGACACCTGAAATGTAAGGAGGCACTCCTCTGGGGAAACCTGAGATGTAAGGAAGCACTCCGCTGGGGACACCTGAGATGTAAGGAAGCACTCCTCTAGGGACACCTGAGGCCTCGTACACACGATGAGAGATGTCTGCTTAAACTTGTCCGATGGACAGTTTAGAGCGGACATGTCTCATCGGATTTCGGTCCGATGGCGTGTACACACCATCGGATCAAAATCCCCGCCGGCAGACAGCGTGGTGACGCGGCGGTGACGTTGACGCCGCCACATCACCGCTGCGTCACCGCACCAGGAAGTAAACACTTCCGCGCGCATGCGTCGGATCCATTCACAGGATACGACGCATGTGCGGGAAGATATGTCCGCTGGTTTGCTGTACTAACCAGCGGACATATCCGACGGACAGGTTTGTAGCGGACAAATTTCAAAGCATGCTTTGAAATTTGTCCGATGGACAAACCTGTCCGCTAGCCCGTACACACGATCAGATTTGTCTGCTGAAACGGTCCATCGGACCGTTTTCAGCGGACAAATTTGATCGTGTGTACGCGGCCTGAGATGTAAGGAAGCACTCCGCTGGGGACACCTGAAATGTAAGGAGGCACTCCTCTGGGGACACCTGAGATGTAAGGAAGCAATCCGCTGGCTGGGGACAGTGACATCAGAGCTCCCACTGATTCTGCATTATGGTGAGTTGAATAATTTAATTTCATATAACAAAGTAATAATAGAAATAATGCGCTTAAATCATCCTGACACCATAACAACCATGGTGCCGGGATGATTGAGGCGTCAACACTAGGTGTTTGGAGTATCTTTATCTGCTGATCGTTAAGCTTTCTGGACTACAAAGATTTCTATTGTAGAATCTGGGCCTGCTGTCCCTCCATCCCTCTTTTTTTACTTCCTCTCTCTCTCTCTCTCTCTTTCTTCCTTTGTTTCTCCCTCCATTCCTCCTTCATCTCAGACTCTAACCACACCCTTTGAGCCACGCCCCTTTAAGCCACGCCCAATAGTATGCTTAAACCATGCCCGTTATTCACGGGTCAGGGCCCCTTAGCAGGATTTTGCTTAGGGCCCCAGGGAGGTCAGGATCGGCACTGGGTGCAGGACAGAGGGGGGCGGTGCTCCTGCACCCTCTATGGGCGCACCGCCACTGGTTGTGCTACACCACAGCGAACTGAAGCGTTTACAATCGGTGCACAAACATGGGGCTAACAGTGGCAACAGAAATGTTCTTTTGTCGGTAATTGCTGGAATACAAAACAAATGTTCCTGCATTAGTGGTCACTGCAAGAAAAACAAATCCCTCCATCTGTACCCATGCGCCATTTTTCTCCCTCGTCTATGACCAGAATTGACACATACCCGATACACGGGAACTGCCAACTAAGAGCCTCATCTTCATAAGTTGGCAAACAACACCGGGGAGTTTTATAAACCCCCCCCCCCCCCCATGCATTTTTCAGAAAGGGTTGCATTGAACCCAGCATGTCTCCCCATAAGTTGGCTGAGTTGTGAAACATAAATACGTTCTCAGCTTCAACAAGGAGAAAAAAAAAAAAGTACAGAAAATCCAATCCATATGACCTCCCAAATAAGGTTACAAACTCCATGGTCAGATTTCCGTTGTTATAGAACTAGTGTAAAAGAAAAAAATGTAAAAAAAAAAATGTAAAAAAAAAATATGTAAAAAAAAAAAAATGTAAAAAGTTATTTTCAGTTTTTCCCAGCTAGGAAAGCTTAATCAGGACATGGGCACATGGTTTGCGTTTCCACCTAAATGTTTCCGCTTACATTTCCATTTCAATGTTGACCTGACTTTAACAACATAGAAGTACCAAGTAAAAAAAAAATAACCTTACAGGAATTTTTTTTTTTAATTCTAAATGAAAAATGTTATCAACATACCTAAAGGGAAAACAGAACAAGCAAAAAAGAATGCAAAAGGGGAAAATTAGGCCTACAATAAAAGCAAAAATCTTCAAACTGAAAAAAAGTTTAATAAAAACAAACATTAACAACAAAAAAATCTAATTCGAACACAGAGAAAAAAGAAAAACAATGGAAAATAAATAATAAAATAAAGTAATAATATAAAGTTATTTTCAGTTAAGCCCCCTTTTTTTGCCCAGTATTAGGACATGGACACGTGGTTATGTTTCCACCTAAATGTTTCTGCTTAAATTTCCATTTCAGTGCTGACCTGACTTTAAAGGGGTGGTTCCGCCGAAATTCCTTTTTTTTTTTTTAAATCCTTTCTTCCGCTTTGTACATATTCAATAATGTACTCACCCGTCCCAGGAATCTAGGCGCCGGCATTGTGAATTCCCCCAAAAGAATACTTTAGATATAACAGAGATGGATGTTTCCATCTTAGCTCCGGGCAGTCTGAAGCCGTGCGTGTCTTCCGGGATGCGGCGAATGCTGATCTCCCAGCATTCACCGCGTAATCCCGCGCATGCGCAGTGTTGACGGCGAGCCGCTCCATCAACACTGCACAGTTACTGTGACAACGTCACCGCGTCCTGAAAAGGACTCGCCCGCCCCCTTCACAGTGGCTTCAAGAGCGTAAATAACGCGCGATTTGGAGTTTAGGGGGTTGTGAAATCTTTCCTGGGCAGCGTGACGCTGTAAACCCAGGAAGCATTGCGGCAAAGCAAACACAGAGGGACACGCCCAACCCCGCAGCTCCTAGACCAGGAAGTGCATGTTTCACATAGCTGAAAAACAGGTATGGGAGCGTTTATAATTTTTTTTAACAGCGGATTTTTTGTAGCCTGACTGAGTCACTATGTTTAAAAGACTGTTGTATAGAAGGGTGAACTTCCACTTTAACTACATAGAAGTACCAAGTAAAAAAAAAAAAAAAACACTTACAGAAAAAAGATGTTCTTCTAAATGAAAATTAAAATAAACCTACACAAGGGGAAAAAATAACAAGCAAAAAAGAATACAAAGGTAAAAATTAAGCCTACAATAAAAGCAAAAATATTGAAACTGAAAAAAAGTTAAATAAAAACAAACATTAACACAAAAAATCTAATTCAAGCACAAAGTAAAAAAAATGGAAAATAAATAATAAAATAAAGTAATATAGGGCCAGATTCTCAAAAAATTGCGTATCTGGCGGCGTAGCGTATCGTATCGCATTTACACTACGTCTACGCAAATTACTGGAGCAAGTGCCGTATTCTCAAAGCACTTGCTCCGTAATTTTCGTAGCGTAAATGTGGCGTCGTAAGGCCGCGTAATTCAAATACTGAAGGAGGGGGCGTGCTGTATTTAAATTAAGCGCGCCCCTGCGTCAAACGAAGTGCGCATGCGCTGGCCGGGAAAAAAGCCCAGTGCGCATGCTCCAGCTCACGTTGGAAAGCGTAGTTGAAACCAACGTCAAAACGACGTGATCGTCACTTACGCAATTCCCTATTCGCGAACGACTTAGTAAAACGACGTAACCGACGGAAAAAGACGACGCTGAACCGACGCCATACTTAACATGGCAACGACGGCACTTCGGAAACATACCCCTCATACAACAGGGGTAACCTTACCCGTACGCAACCTACGTAAACTACGTCGCCACGTCGCAAAAAAGTTCAGGAATCGGCGTATTAGGCTCATTTGCATAGGCAAATGAGAAAACAACGTAAAGGCCACCTAGCGGCCGGCGTTGTCATTACATCTAAGATCCGACGGTGTAATTGCTTTACACCTGTCAGATCTTTAGTGTATCTATGCGTAAGTGATTCTAAGAATCACACGCATAGATACCCATTGAAAAAAAACTGGGATACAACGGTGTATCTGAGATACACGTCGTATCTCAGCTGAGAATCTGGCCCATAAAGTTATTTTTAGTTAAGACTTTTTTATTTTTGCCCAGTATTAGGACATGAGCACGTGGTTTGCGTTTCCACCTAAATGTTTCCGCTTAAATTTCCATTTCAATGCTGACCTGACTTTAACTACATAGAAGTACCAAGTAAAAAAAAAAAAACTTCCAGGAAAAAAATGTTCTTCTAAATGAAAATTAAAATAAACATACACGAGGGGAAAAAAGAACACGCAAAAAAGAATACAAAGGGAAAAATTAAGCCTACAATAAAAGCAAAGATATTGAAACTGAAAAAAAGTTAAATAAAAACAAACATTAACAAAAAAAATCTTTCCTGACTGGCTCCATGGCAGCATACGTATGGGTTGGCCCCGCCTCCATAACTACCCAATAGGACCCCTCCCTATAAATTTCAGCTGTGGGCTCTCAGCCGTGTTCCTTTTTTGTCCTCCTCCGTAGGACCATGTGGTTTTGGTTCTTCTACCTAAAGACGATTGTTTCTATGATCAAGATCGGCCGATGATGATGATAGTGGTGTCTCATCCCTCCGATAAGCCTTGACTGTTAAGCAGGGTATGGAGTGTATTGCAGAGTAGCGCTGAAGAGCTGGATTATGTCTTCCACTGGAGAGATGAGCGCGCACAGGCCTGAATACCTAGCAATGTGCAGGTGGCCATTATCTGCTGAAAGCCCGGTGTGTGTGTATGGATGCGGTGTCCCTGGCCGAATCGATCGTAGGTGGTGGTTAGCAGTATCGCCTTCATGGCAGCAGTGTTTATGTTTGTTGTTTGTTTTTTCTGCTTTCCATATGCTGTGTTTTCATGATTGCATGCCCAGTGAGCGTCTGGTTCCTGTGCGTTCCAGCCGCCGCTCCCTCTTACTTCCGGGGCTCCCGTCTGCGTTCTACGATCGGACAGACCCGGGAATGACAGCGAGGTTTGGTTCGCGCACGCGCGCGAGTATCCCCGTCCTTTAAAAAAAAAAAGGAAATCTGTGAAGCTCAGGATCGATTGTTCAAAACGACGGTTTCCTGGTGCATTACAGAGACTACCTTAGGTAAGTGCTCTTTCAGATCGGTCGAATTATCATATGTTTTAGTTGTTTGTGATCTGGTGTTTGATTCTCCCGCCTGCAATGTGTTTGTGCTATAATGAATGCTTCGCTGTCCCTAGTGGCCAGTCCTCTCTCAGCAGGTAAAATTGGAAAACTATGTTTTTCTTTTCCTGTTGGGGGGGAAGAGAGTGGAGTATAGGGCATTGCCATGACTATGCTTGTGTCTCTCTCTCTCTATTCTTTCTTTTTCAGCCCTTCTAGGTCTGACCAACATCACAGCGAGTCCCGCAGATGCAGCGGGTCCTCTAAATCGCACCACCGACACTCATCTTCTAGACACCATAATTTGTTTAAAATCCGGACATCCCAGTAGGGATACTCCTCACCCCCCCCTCATCTCACAGCACGAGTTCAGAGAGATTTTTTTGGGGGTGCAAGGCTCCGGTTCCTGCTAGCAAGCCCCTTTGCGACTGTTGTTTCTCAAAGGCAGCCAATGAAAGGGAAGGTGCAGACAAACACCTAGAAGCATTGGTTAAGCGGGTCATGGACAAGTCGCTACAGGAGAGAGATGCCAGAGTGCAGCATGATTCTCCTCCAGACCCAATGATTCCCTTGTTGGATCAGGGACAAATGCATGAGACTTTTGAAGTCGCTCAAACCAGCCATCCCTCAGCTTCCCCCTCAGAGTGTGGGTCAGAAGTGGATGATCCAGGGATAGGCTCTGAGTATGCCTTTTTTCCTGCTTTAGTGAAAGCAGTCAAGGAAGTTTTAAATTTGGAAGATCCAATTATCTCTCCTCCCAAACAAGGAAACTCTTTAAACAGCTCAATAAGGAGCGACATTATTTTCCATTTGTCACGAAAAATAGGTGCAATTATCTCAGAAGAATGGGGTAAACCTGATAAGAAAAGCTCTATGCAGTCAAAAATTGCAAAATGATATCCTTTTAAGAGGAAGACGTAAAACATCTTGACTCTGCTCCATTAGTTGATGCAGCTTTGATGCGTTTGCCTGCTCACTACAATCACTTGTAAACACAGAAGTCTGGTTTCTGCGTTTACAAGTGTCAGCTCTGCACTCTGTGTGTAACCCCCTGAACTCTGCACTCTGTATGTAATGCAATCCTGGTATTTAATGACCCTTCTACTGTTTGTGAAATCTGAACGGGTCGTGGTTGAGTTCCTGCACCTATTTTCTGAGAAAAAAAAGCCCTGGCGATATGTAACCCTTCCCCCTGGGAGATACGGTTTCTTTTAAAGATCCTCTAGAGAGACGGATTGATTCAGACCTGAAGAGAATCTACCTGACAGCAGGATCAGTCTGTAAACCATTTATGGCTTTAGCAGCCGTCTCAAAAGCCTAATGGCCCATACACACGATCCGAATATCGGCCGATGGATCGTACGACTTTTTTCGCTTAATAATCGTGAGTAAAATAAAATAGGTTTTAAACTCACGAAAATTCTCGTACGATAGAAAAAAACGATCGGAAGTGATGTCACGTGTTGTAATGTATTTGTATTGTATTGTCGGACGACGGCTGTACTGACTAAACGAAAATCGGACGATCGGACATCGGACGAGAAAATTTTTCGCGCTTGTCCGATCGAATTTAATCGGATGAACGGTCGTGATCGGCTGTCGAAAGTAGTGTACACACGATCCGAAAATCGTACGATCCATCATCGGACGATCGTTTTCGTCCGATATTCGGATCGTGTGTATGGGCCATTAGAGGCATGGTCAGACAATGTGAATGATTCCCTCAGAAGTATCTCTGAAGATATGGCCAGGAGCTCTCCTATTTAGCAAATCAGGCTAGCATCGGCCTTTTTGGGGGAGGCCTCTATTGATGTTATTCGCCTAGTGGCTCGAGTAATGTTGTCAGCGGTCACTGCCCGTTGTGCCTTATGGCTCGGTCCCTGGTCGGCAGATCCAGCTTCAAAGCAAGCTTGGTGCCGCGTTCCCTTTTAGGGCTCTTCTCTCTTTGGCAATAAAAAACTCGATAGTGCCATTTCCTGAGCCACAAGTGGCAATTTGGGGTTCCTCCTTCAGGATAGGCGTTTACAAAATCAGAAACGCACTCTTTTTCAGAGCACCGAATACAGACTGTGCAAGGGAAGCACGCATCTACAGGCCTAGTCGTGAATTTTCAAGGCCCTGGAAATCCAGACAGTCTTCTTTCAAGAAGCAAACTAAGAGTACTCCTAGTAATCAGGAGTCTACTGAAAAGTCTTTCTAAAATTGGGTGGCCTCAATTTGAGATTTTTGGACCATTAAGACGGTCTCTTCAGGCCACACCTGGGTCTTCAACAGCAACCCCAAGCTCAGATTCAAGCCTACAAATCTTCTATGTACAGAAGAAAAGAAACAAATCCTATTGGCTTATGCAAGCTCTTTAGTAACTCAAGGCGCAGCCATTACTGTTCCAGAGGGCGAACGAGGCAAAAGATATGTACTCCCCTTTGATCTTGGTACAGAAAAAGAACAGTACCTGGAGACCAGTAATAGACTTTTCTTATCTCAACCGATTATTCGGAAAGAAATTCAAAATGGAGTCACTATTGACAATCCAGCAGTCAGTCCATCCAGGAGATTGGTTGGTGCCAATGGACCTGAAAGACGCATATTTCCACGTTCCAGTGGCGGCAAACTATCAAATGTATCTCTGCTTTGCGGTAGGCAATCAACACTTACAGTTCACCTGCCTATCATTTGGTCTCACAACGTCACCTCAGGTGTTCTTCAAAGTTCTGTTAGCCGTGGTGGCTCTCCTCCGAGTGAAAGGAGTTTGTCTTCTTCACTAGACGATCTCTTACTTCTACCTCAGGACAGAAGTTAACCCCTGGAACACAGGGACATAGTAATTGCCACTCTCCAAGAATTTGAATGGCTATTGAATTTGGAAAAGAGTCATCTTGTTCCAACACAATCTCTGGTGTTTCTAGGTGCCCTCTTCAACACAGTAGAAGACACCATTTCATTGCCCGATGAGAAGATTACTATGGTCCAGGACAGGATCCGCGAAACACCTATCTGCGCTTCAATGTTTGAAGGTAATTGGCACCATGGCAGCCACCATTCCGATGGTGAAATGGGCTCAGTGGCATACTTGCCCATTCCAAAAAGGGTTTCTCCAGCAATGGGACTCTCCCATCAAGAGTCAATGCATCATGCTCACTCAACCCATGAGAGAATCTTCTATGGTGGCTTCAGGGGAAGAATCTCTGCAACTGTCATTCAATCCGTCCCATCACTTGGGTTTACAATAACCTCAGATGCCAGCAATCAGGGCTGGGGCGCTCATTGCCTGACAGAAATAGCCCAAGGCAGGTGGAGCATACCTTCTCAAGGAACTGTATCCAACATACTGGAACTATGAGCTGCCTTTCAGGCTCTCAAGTCCTTCTGCCATCTATTGACAGACTCCTCTGTGATGCTCAGGCTGGACAACACAACCGCTGTTGCTTACATAAGGAAGCAGGGTGGAACCCGAAGCTGGTCCTTACTCCGAGAAGTGGAGCCAATTATGAATTGGGCTCAGAAGAACCTAGCCAACATTCCGGGGGTTCAGAATGTTCAAGCGGACTTTTTATCACGAGTCCGACTAAACAACAACGAATGGTCTTTACACATAGAGGTGTTCAATTGGCTTCTAACTCTGGGAGTGTCCCCAGAAGTGGATCTGTTTGCATCCCCATGCAACCACAAGTTGACAAAGTATTATGCGAGGTTCCGAGATCCCCCAAACCTATGGGATAGACGCTCTCACAGATCGATGGAAATTCAGCGAAGCATATGCCTTTCCACCAGTACCTGTGATCCTTCATTTTCTTCGCCGTCTCAGATCAGAGGATGTAAAAATCCTAGCAGTGATCCAATTTTGGCCCAACAGGCCATAGTTTTGCTTACTAACGCTTCTCAGTTACCGGGACTCGATACCTCTTCCCCTCAGACAGGATCTCCTCTCTCAGGGCACAACGTTGCACCCATGTCCAGCTCATCTGCACCTCAGGGTGTGGTTCTTGAAAGTGGAAGGCTTGAAGCATTACAATGTCCAGAAGATGTCATTTCAACTCTTCTTAACGCTAGAAGAAATAGTACCAACAAAATTTATGAGCGTATCTGGTAAAAATTTACAGATCACATGTCTTCCAGAGCAAAACCTTGCAGTTCCCCAGAGGTCCAAGACATACTCCAGTTTTCTTTTATAAGCAGGTTTGGACTTACCTTTAGCAGTCAGTTCTCTCTGAGTGCAAATCTCAGCCATCTCTGCATTTACTGGAATCCCTTGGGCCAATCAGCCTTTGGTTCGCCAGGTCTTCAAGGGTGCCATCCGGCTTAGACCCCAGAGAAAACCGAAGTTCCCTAAATGGGATCTGCCTCTTGTTCTGGACTATCTTACCACGATCAGCTCTGATCCGGATAAACCACTATCAGCTAAGGATCTTGCACTCAAGACCGTCTTTTTAGTAGCGGTTACTTCAGCTAAAGAGTCTCTGACATCAGAAATCTGGGTTCAAAAGAACCATTCTTGACCTTCTTTCCAGATAGAGCAGTATTAATCCCTATGCTGGGCTCAATTCCTAAAGTTACATCAATTTTTTTATGAAAATCAGGAAATTGTACTGCCCACTTTTGGGACATCTGAATATCAAAGTATTCATCCCCTTGATGTGGGGCACACATTAAGTCAATATACAGATTTTCTTCATTTTTTTTCATGGAAAGAACAAAGGAAAACGGCCTTAATCAGATCCGTTGCAGCTTGGATAGTTCAGACCATCCAGAGGGCATACAAAGCCAAGGACTTGGCTCCTCCAGAGGCAGTGTCTGCACACTGAGCCAGGAGCATTTTGACTTATTGGGCAGCCTCACGTCATGTCGCACCTGAAGTTATAGAGCGGCTTCTTGGTCATCTATTAATACTTTTAGTATTCCCACTATTGTGTTGAACCGGCTGCTTTATCTTCATTGTATTTTAATTTACAAGTGCTGTCAGTTGACAGTGTTAAATTAATTTATTTTCTTGCCTCAGCATTTTGCCCGCCCGGGTGTGTTTGGCGAGTTATTTCCCATACGTATGCTGCCATGGAGCCAGTCAGGAAAAAGGAAAATTTATTATCAAATACTTACCGTAATTTTCCTTTCCTGATAGGCTCTATGGCAGCAGGAGTCCCTCCCAATGCTTGGAGTCGGCTAGTTACGGAACACGGCTCAGAGCCCACAGCTGAAATTTATAGGGAGGGGTCCTATTGGGTAGTTATGGAGGCGGGGCCAACCCATATGTATGCTGCCATGGAGCCTATCAGGAAAGGAAAATTACGGTAAGTATTTGATAATACATTTTCCTTTATTTCAAGCACAAAATAAAAAGGAAAAAAAATGCAAAATAAATAATAAAATACAGTAATATAAAGTTATTTTTAGTTAAGATTTTTAAAAAATTTTGCCCAGTATCAGGACATGGGCACGTGGTTTGCGTTTCCACCTAAATGTTTCCGCTTAAATTTCCATTTCAGCCCTGACCTGACTTTAACTACATAGAAGTACCAAGTAAAAAAAAAAACTTACAGGAAAAAAAATGTTCTTCTAAATGAAAATTTAAATAAACATACCGGTACACGAGGGGAAAAAAGAACAAGCAAAAAAGAATACAAAGGGAAAAATTAAGCCTACAATAAAAGCAAAAAAATTAAAACAGAAAAAAAAGTCAAATAAAGACAAACATTAACAAAAAAAAAAGAAAAATCAAAGTCAAGCACAAAGTAAAAAGAAAAAAAAAAAAGACTGTTGAAAGTTTTGATCTCGAATGCCAGGGGTTTGGCCGGTGGCCAGCCGTTAATAAAGATCATTATTCCAATGGCAAAAAATAATAGCTCGGTACTGTTGGGGCTTCCATGGCCGTGAACTTGGGTGTTCCAGCTCTACAGGAACATATTTAGTCTACTTACTGCCGGGATTGTTTAAGAAAAGAGATAGGAGGAATTTTGTTTCTTACCCACAAGTCTGACCCCACCCGACATTCCCTGGCCCCCCTCCAGCTCATTGCTTTTTTACTTTTCCTGTAATTTTCTCCATTTTGTATCTCCTACGCTTGACACGTGTAGTGCTGGACTTATCTCAGAGACGTTCGGAAAAAAAAAAAATCAGAAAAAGAAAAAAGTAACAAAAAAGGGAAAATCAGATGATTATCTGTAACCCGCAAGTCTGATGGAAAAGTACTTTTCCCAGGAACCGGCTACGTAAAGAGGGGCGAAAAAAATTGGAGACATTCTTTCAGCTCCCAGTTGGGTAGAAGAAACAAAGACACCTCTAGAAGGAAAAAGTTAATACTTTTTTTGAGTGGTTGCGTTGCATAACACACCGGCAATAGAAGGAACTTAACCCTTTCACTGCCTGAAGATCTGTTCAAGTGGTTTTAACCACTTGGCGTCCAGACGTAATATGACGTCCTGGGCTTTGAGGTGTATCTAGTGAAAATGGCGCCTATGGCAAAAGCACTGAAACTGCTCCCCCGTCGAAACATTTGAAACCTTTCAGATAACCAGGGACAGAGAGGGACACAGTGCGGCGAGGACAGAGAGGGACACAGTGCGACGAGGACAGAGAGGGACACAGTGCGACGAGGACAGAGAGGGACACAGTGCGACGAGGACAGAGAGGGACACAGTGCGACGAGGACAGAGAGGGACACATTGTGACGAGGACAGAGAGGGACACATTGCGACGAGGACAGAGAGGGACAGAGTGCGACGAGGACAGAGAGGGACAGAGTGCGACGAGGACAGAGAGGGACAGAGTGCGACGAGGACAGAGTGCGACGAGGACAGAGCGGGACATAGTGCGACAAGGACAGAGAGGGACACAGTGCGACGAGGACAGAGCGGGACACAGTGCGACGAGGACAGAGCGGGACACAGTGCGACGAGGACAGAGCGGGACACAGTGCGACGAGGACAGAGAGGGACACAGTGCGACGAGGACAGAGAGGGACACAGTGCGACGAGGACAGAGAGGGACACAGTGCGACGAGGACAGAGCAGGACACAGTGCGGCGAGGACAGAGAGGGGGAGGTCCCTGTTCTAATTTGGGGGGGGGGCGCAAGCAAGCTGAAAAAACAAAAACCAATTGCAGCCACTGTGCCATTAATGGCCAATCATCGGCCGTCATGGGGGCACCTGTCACTCCCCTCCCCAGGCCACGTAGCAATATTAGCAATTGCTTTGCCGGCGCCGCACTCACCAGGGGTACAGGCAGTACACCTGTAAGGGACCCGGAGGACCCCAGGGCCCCAGATGGCAACCCCCCTTTTTTAAAAAAAAAAATATATATATATTTTTTTTATATATATTTTTTTTTATTTCTTTTTATTAAAGGGCTCAGAGATCCCCAGGGTCCCGGATGGCTACCCCCTTTTTTTTATATATCTTTCTTTATTTCTTCTTTTTTTTTAAAGGGTCCCCCCGCTTCTAAATTCGCGGCAGCCCCCCGCTTCTCAATTTCAGACGGCAGCACCCCCCCCCCCCGGTTCTCTGCTCCAGTGGGCCCATGCCTAAAGCTGTGTAAGGTGCCCCATAATTTCTATGGGTGGGACTTACGTATGCGTTTGCTTCTGCGTGGGAGCACACGGGGACAGGGGCACTTCATTTTACTTTTTTATTTTGACACTTTAAAAAAAAAAATGTGATCACCTTTATTCCTATTAAAAGGAATGTAAACATCCCTTGTAATAGGAATATGGCATGACAGGTCCTCTTTACAGTGAGATATGGGGGAGGGGGGTCAATAGGACCCCACATCTTACCTGTAGGCTGGGAAGACTGAAAAAAAAGATCACACTTCAGGGCTGAAGTGGCTCCGTTTTTTTGAATGCAGAGGCCGTGCGTGACGTCATAACATTGCGCCCGGCCTCCGACAATCATAGAGACTCCGGCGACCATCTCCGGTTTCAGACGGCGATTCCCCACTTGATAAGAATGATCTGCTCTGCTACTTGATTGTTCTTACGGGCATTTCCCTGTTCTGCCTAGTAGCAGCAGCACACTGATCAGTGTCATATCACTCGTAGCCCAGCCTCCTCACAGTTAGAATCACTCCCTAGGACACACTTAACCCCTTTATAGCCCCCTAGTGGTTAACCCCTTCCCTGCCAGTGTCACTTACACAATAATCAGTTCCTTTTTTATACCACTGATTGCTGTATAAATGACAATGGTCCCAAAATAGTGTCAAAAGTGTCAGATGTGTCCGCCATAATGTCGCAGTCGCGATAAAAATCGCAGATCGCCGCCATTACTAGTAAAAAAAATAAAATATTAATAAAAATCCCATAAAACTATCTCCTATTTTGTAGTCGCTATAACTGTTACACAAACCAATTTGCCAAAAATAAGTAGGAGAATACATATCAGCCTAAACTGAGGGGAAAAAAACGTGTTTCTTTTTATATATATATATTTTGGGGATATTTATTGCAGCAAAAAGTTAAAAATATTGATTTTTTTTCAAAATTGTCGCTCGTCTTTTGTTTATAGCGCAAAAAAATAAAAAAATAAAAACCGCAGAGGTGATCAAATACCACCAAAAAAAAGCTCTATTTGTGGGGAAAAGAAAGGACGTCAATTTTGTTTGAGAGCCATGTCGCACGACCGCGCAATTGTCAGTTAAAGCGACGCAGTGCCGAATCGAAAAAAAGGGGCCCGGTCATTGACCAGCAAAATGTTCCGGGGCTGAAGTGGTTAAAAACGGTTGTGTGTGGACTCCAGAGCAATTTTTCTCAACGAGAAAAATGGGCATTAAAAATTTAGAAGATGCTCTATTTTTTCTCGCCGATTTTCACGTCGTGAAAAAACGGTCGTGTGTAGGCTTTAGGCAGAAGTTATGAGACGGGAAATTTGCATTATCAGCCCCAAGGGTGGCGCCATTCGAATGGAACTTCCCCTTTATAGTGCCGTCTTACGTGTTGTACGCCACCGCGCTTTGCTCTAGCATTTTTTTAATCACGATCGTGTGTATGTAAGGCAGGCTTGAGAGGAATCACGTCGAGAAAAACTTTGGCCCGGATTCACAAAGCACTTATGCTGACGCATCTCCAGATACGCCGACGTAAGTACAAATGTGCGCCGTCGTATTTATGCGCCGACCCACAAAGCAAGATACGTCGAAAAATAGGCTTCAGCCGCCCGACGTAACTTTCCTACGCCGGCGTAGAGTGGGCGCATAGTTACGCTGGACGCATGTGGCGTTCCCATTGATTTTCTATGCAAATGAGGCAAATACGGTGATTCACGAACGTAATTGCGCCTGGCGCATAATATACGCGGTTTGCATAAGTCGTATGTCCGACGTAAAGTTATTCCCCATATTGGAGGCGCAACTCATGCAAAAGTATGGACCAGGAAACGAATGCCGTCAAATTTTACATAGTTTACGTTGGACGTGAATAGGGCTGGGCGTGGTTACGTTCACGTCGTAGGCAGTGATCCGACGTATCTTAGGCAGTTGTTTCGACGTGATTGTGAGCATGCGCATTGGCATACATCCAAGGTACGACGCATTCGCAGTTCGTTTTAAGTACTTGTGTGACGCCTGGGCCATCATTTGCATGGGGTCACGCTTTATTTAAATGTATCACGCCCACTTCCACCTACTTTGACTTACGCCTGCGAATATACGCTACGCCGGCGCAGAGTTGGGAGCATTTGTTTTGTGAATTCCGTGCTTCCCTCTCCGCGCTGCGCCGGCGTAGCGTAAAAGACATACGCTACGGCGGCATATATATGTGCCGTTGTGTGTGAATCTGGGCCTTTGTTTTTTTCCCATGACATGAAAAACGGTCGTGTGTACGCGGCATTATTTTTTTGGCGGGCAGTTTTCTCGTCGTGAGGTCATGGAGCATACACACGACCGGTTTTCCCGACCATTCTAAAAAATGGCAGTTTTCTCGTCGGGAAAACCGATTGTGTGTACGAGGCATAAGGAGAAACAAAGCCTAAAAAAAATAAAAATAAATGCAACCACCACAAAAACGTTAATAAATAGATTCCCAAATCTCTGAGGCTTAATGTGTTGTACAATGGAGGATGAGCCGAGGTGAAGGACCTCGTTGGGCCTCCTTGGTTGAGTCCCGGGTCCAGCAGACGACTCGCCCCTCCATGGATAAGACTCGACGGGATAAATCCTTTAATCCGTGCGATTTGGAAGTGGCTACCGTGGACGGGAGCCAGCAGCATAAGCAAATTGGGAAAATGAGCGCAGACGCTCCATCCGCTCTCCTACAAACCATCAGCTTAATAAGACAACGGCTGACCCAAATCAGTTCCATATGTACGACCGATCATAGAGGATCAGAGGATCAGAGGAGGACAATTCACAGCGCGCCGAGCCGAGGGGGGACTTTTTTTTCCTTTTTTTTTTCTTATTTTTTTCGCATGACATTATATAGCTTTTCACTTACATGTATTTATACAGGATATGTTTTATAGCAGAAAGTAGAAAAATAGCTTTCACATTTTTAGGGCCAGATTCTGGTAGAACTGCGGCTGGCGTAGCGTTTCCTATTTACACTACGCCGCCGCAACTTACAGGAGCAAGTGGCGTATTCTCCAAGCACTTGCTTCGTAATTTGTGGCGGCGTAGTGTAAATGGCCTGGCGTAAGGCCGCGTAATTCAAAGGGGGCGGCTTGTATTTAAATTAAGCACGCCCCCGCGCCGAACGAACTGCGCATGCGCCGGCCGTAAAAGTAGCCCAGTGCGCATGTTCTATAGTACGCCACAAATACATTGATTACGACGGCAACATAATTAACGTACGGGCCTATTCGCGAACGAGTTACGTAAACGATGGAAAAACACGACGCTGTCCCGAGTCCATACTTAACATGGCGTACGGTGGGCCGACGTAAGGTTACCCCTCATATAGCAGGGGTAACCTTACGCTTACGGAAACGACGTAAACTACGACGAAGCGGTGCAAAAACGTTTGGGAATCGGCGTATCAGGCTCATTTGCATATTTGACGCAGAAATCGACGGGAACGCCACCTAGCGGCCAGCGTAACATTGCAACTTGGATCAGACGGTGTAAGTGACTTACGCAAGTTGGATCTAAGCAAAATCTATGCGTAACTGATTCTAATGCCGCGTACACACGGTCGTTTTTTGCGATGAAAAAAAACGACGTTTTCTGTGAAGTAAAAAACGACGTTTTTGAAACGTCACTTTTCAAAGACGATGTTGCATACACACCATCGTTTTTTCACAAAAAGCGAGGTTACGTTCACCACTCTTTTCCATTGAAGCTCGCTTCATAACTAGCTTCTGGGCATGCGCGGGTTGAAAAACGTCGTTTTGAACGACGTTTTTGCTACACACGGTGACTTTTTGTGAAACAAAAAACGACGTTTTGAAAAACGACACAAAAAATTCAAGCATGTTGGAATTTTTTTTTGGTCGTTTTTTTGAAGACAAAAAACTACGTTTTGCCCACACACCATCAATTTAAATGACGTTTTAAAAAACGTCGTTTTTTTTCATCGCAAAAAACGACCGTGTGTACGCGGCATAGGAATCAGGCGCATAGATGCACAGCCCCGCAAACAGAGATACAACGGCGTATCAGGAGATACGACGGTGTATCTGCTTTCAGAATCTGGCCCAATGTCTTTTTTTTTTTCTATATAATAGAAAATACAACAAAAAAAACTGTGGTGAAATACCACCAAAAGAAAGCTCTGTGTGAAAAAATTATATAAATGACATTTGGGTACAGTGTTGCATGACCGCGCAATTACCAGGTAAAATAGTCATGGTCATTAGGGGGGTAAAATATTCCCGGAGGTTAAGTGGTTACATTCATTTGTTGGTGTATTAACCACTTAACCATATTGCTGGTCAAAGACCAGAGCACTTTTTGCGATTCGGCACTGCGTCGCTTTAACTGACAATTGCGCGGTCGTGCGACGTGGCTCCCAAACAAAATTGGCGTCCTTTTTTTTCCCACAAATAGAGCTTTCTTTTGGTGGTATTTGATCACCTCTGCGGTTTTTAGTTTTTGTGCTATAAACAAAAATAGAGCGACAATTTTGAAAAAAAAAATTTTCCCCCTCAGTTTAGGCCGATACGTATTCTTCTACATATTTTTCATTAAAAAAATTGCAATAAGCATTTATTGATTGGTTTGCGCAAAAGTTATATGGCCAGATTCAGGTAGACTTACGACGGCGTATCTACAGAATCCCATATTTTAAAAAAACGTTATGCTAGTTTCCCCGTCTCATAACTTGCTTCTGAGCATGCACGTTTTCTTTCCCCCTCGTTAAAGCCTACACACGACCGTTTTTCACGACGTGAAAAAGAACGAAGCGAAAAACGATGAGTAAAAAAAAAATGGAGCAGGTTATACAAAAAAAATGTGCCCATTTTTCTCGTCTAAAAAAATGCTCTGCAGGCTACACACGATCCTTGGACTACAGGAGAGTCAGGACGCTCGCTACGTTACAGATAGAGAAAGGAGCTGTGTGTTAGTGGGCGTCCTGACTCTCCTGTAGTGCAAGGGAGGGGGTGAGCACGACACTCCACACCAGGGAGAAAGCCTCGCATTACTAAGGAAGTGAGGATTTCTCAGAAGAAATAAGGACATTTAACCACTTAATCACCTCCCTATAGACGAAAGACGTCTACAAGGCGGTTCCTTAACTCTGGCAGGACGTCCATGGACGTCCTCCCAGAATCGCGCTTCCGCGCGCCCCCTGGGGCGCGCACACGGGAATGTCCGCTGATGGCGGCGGTTTACCACGTGATAGCTCCGTCCAATGACGGAGCGATCACTTGTAAACAAACCGGCGTCATGTGTTGACGCCGGTTCCTCCCTCCCCTCTCTATACTGAACGGTACAGTGTGAGAGGAGAGGGGAGAGAGCAGATGCAGCACGAGTGCTGTGGGCTGGATCTGTGACAAATGCAGTCACAGATCCAGCCATCCATGCCTGCTCAGCCATCCCTACCAATACTAACAATACTCTGCCCCATACCCATACTGTGCAATACTCTGCAATACCCCACAATACCCCACACTACTCTGCAATACCCCACACTACTCTGCAATACTCTGCAATACCCCACACTACTCTGCAATACTCTGCAATACCCCACAATACTCTGCAATACCCCACAATACTCTGCAATACCCCACAATACCCTGCAACGTCGCCTATGGGGATTTTTAGGTAGCGTAAGTTTGGCGCCATTCCA
Source organism: Rana kukunoris (assembly GCA_029574335.1). NCBI lineage: Eukaryota > Metazoa > Chordata > Amphibia > Anura > Ranidae > Rana > Rana kukunoris. Next base: position 19,939,026 of record CM056053.1, read on the forward strand.
CGAGCGTGTGCAATTTTGAAGGGTGACATGTTGGGTATCTATTTACTCTGCGTAAATTCATCTTTCACATTATGCAAAAGAATGAATAAAAAATAAAAAAATTGCTAAATTTTATAACCGAAACAAAGAAACATTTATTTTTTTTACAGAATTTTCAGTCTTTATTTCTCTTATAGCGCAAAAAATAAAAAACCCAACGGTGATTAAATACCACCAAAAGAAAGCTCTATTTGTGTGAAAAAATGGACGAAAATTTCATTTGAGTACAATGTTGTATGACTGAGTAATTGTCATTCAAATTGTGAGAGCAACGAAAGCTGAAAATCGGTCTGGTTATTAAGTGGGTTTACGTGCCTGGTGGTCAAGTGGTTAAAAGGAAAATGGAAGGATGGGGTAAGTGAAGGAGGACTACGACTACACTAAGGGAAAGGAAGATATTAAGGAAAAAAAATTCCTTCACAACCCCTTTAAGTCTCATTAGGTATCATAAGAACATAAGGAAGGTATACAAACTATGGTAGGCCCATATGGCTCTCTGCCCCTGCTGTTGTTGTGCGCCCCCCCGCCCCCCTTAGTTGGGATGCTAACATTGTGTTATTGGTGGTTGGCGGTAAGTGATCACCGGTGAGGGCTCTTTCCACGCACAGACAAATACTCGGCCCTGACGTGTGAACAGCTGTGCAAACAGATTTTTGTCATACTTCGCTAAGCTGAACCAGACGCTCCGCCGCGGCCGGGCTGGGTGTGAGAAGCCGCCATCCACCTTCTATGATATAATGCGCACGGCCGCGCTCTCTCCACCAGGAACATCCATCTGGCCTTGGCCGTGTTTTATTTGGTCCTGAGAACTGGGGGGGGGGAACCCGACCAAACAGAATATTATTGTAATGATTAACGTTTTCTTATGAGAGGGTTTAAAAGTACAAGCGGTGTGAGGCAGAGTTCGCGGCTGCAGCCTTGAGAGGAAGATTTTTATCCCTCTTCTTTTTTTTTTAAAGTTTTACTGGGATTTGAGGAACGTTTCATCAAAGGAGAATTTCCGGATCACTCCGAGTCCGACAACCCGGCCAAGTCTACCACTCAGCTACAGGCACATCTCCCCCGAATCTGAGGATATATGGTTGGTGTGTAGAGCAGGCAGCATCATGGAGGGATAGGACTGTGGACTGTCTCCTTGGCTTGGCCTTGGCACCAGGTGCATGGGTGCAGTGAGCTCCTGTCCACAACCTTAGCTACTATGTCACACAGGGCTGGACTGGGACAAAAATGTGGCCCTGAACTTCATCCAGACTGGCCCAGGACACAACACATCAGGGTACAGTGCACATCAGGGCACAGTACAGAGCTCAGCACATCAGGGCACAGCACATCACGGTACAGGGCACAGCACATCAGGGCACGGGGCACATCAGGGCACATCACATCAGGACCCATCACATTGAGGCACAGCACATCGGGGCACGGGGCACATCAGGGCACATAGCACAGCAGGGCACAGGCCACATCAGGTCACGGGGCACAGGGCACATCAGGACATGGGGCACATCAGGGAACATGGCACATAGCACATCAGGGCACATGGCACATCAGGGCACATAGCACACGGGGCACATAGCACATCAGGGCACATGGCACATCAGGGCACATGGCACATCAGGACACGGGGCACTTCAGGACACGGGGCACATCAGGACATGGGGCACACAGCACATCAGGGCACATGGCACATCATTGCACATAGCACACGGGGCACATAGCACATCAGGGCACATTGCACATCAGGGCACATGACACATCAGGACATGGGGCACATCAGGACATGGGGCACATCAGGACACGGGGCACATTAGGGCATGGGGCACACAGCACATCAGGGCACATGGCACATCAGGGCACATAGCACATCAGGGCACATGGCACATCAGGACAGGGGGCACATCAGGACACATGGCACATCAGGGCACGGGACACATAGCACATCAGGGCACATGGCACATCAGGGCACATAGCACTTCGGGCACATAGCACATCAGGGCACGGGGCACATCAGGGCATGGGGCACATCAGGGCATGGGGCACAGGGCACATTAGTACACAGGGCACATCAGTACACAGGGCACATCAGGACACGGAGCACATCAGGACACGGAGCACATCAGGGCACATCAGGACACAGGGCACAGGGCACATCAGGTCATGGGGCACAGGGCACATCAGTACACAGGGCACATGAGGACACGGGGCACATTGGGACACGGAGCACATCAGGACACGGGGCATATGGCACATCAGGGCACATAGCACATTAGGGCACATCGTTTACCAGCCAGCATGCAGAGTAGTGCATTTTCTCTCTCCTGTCACGGCACTCACTCGGCTCCCCAGCGGCCTCTCCTCTCTTCTCGTCCATCCCAGATGATGTCACAAAAAAATGGGGATGGACGAGAAGAGAGGAGGGGCTGCCAGGGAGCAGCGTGAGTGCCGTGACAGGAGAGAGAACATATTACACACACTTCCTGCGCTACTCTGCATGCTCGCTAAATCTGGATCTACACGTCAGGTGCCAGCTGTCGGCAATTGATGGGTAGAAGGCCACGGACCTCCGACCAGCCCACTGAGCCATCGGCCCACCGGGAATCTCCCGGTAGTCCCGATTCCCAGTCCATCCCTGATGTCACATGGGCCCAAGGTGCACAGTGAGATCACCAGGACCATAGCCTGCAACCAAAGAAGCAGAATACAAGGTCTTGTGAAGGAATTGCTCCTAACCACTAGAATTGTCAGGGCTATGTTGGACCCGGGAGGTGGCTTTGTGGGGTTTTACGCCCACTATCCATACACGCGGTGAGCAGATAAGGTGGATCTGCATGGGCTTGGATGAATGTAGCGACCTGTGAGAACCCTGTACTTCTGTGCCAGTTCCACCCATTGTACACTGCACAAAAAAATGAAAGGGACACTTTTAAATCAGAACTTCTGGGATATTGATCTGGTCAGTTAAGTAGCAGAGGGGGATGTGTGTGTAGAGAGGGGGAGGGGTTTGTAGAGAGGGGGAGGGGTGTATACAGAGGGAGAGGGGTGTATACAGAGGGGGTTGTTAATCAGTTTCAGCTGCTTTGCTTTTAATTGAAATTAACAGCAGGTGCACTAGATGGGCAACAATGAGACGACCTCCAAAACAGGAAGGGGTTTTTCAGGTGGAGGTGTCTGACATTTTTTTTCCCTCCTCATCTTTTCTGAATGTTTTTCACTAGTTTTGCATTTGGCGAGGGTCAGTGTCACTACTGGTAGCACGAGGCGATACTTGGACCCTATAAAGGTTGCACAGGCAGTCCAACTCCTCCAGGATGGCACATCAATATGTGTCATTGCCAGAAGGTTTGCTGTGTCCCCAAGCACAGTCTCAAGAGAATGGAGGAGATTCCAGGAGACAGGCAGTTACTCTAGGAGAGCTGGACAGAGCCGTAGAAGGTCCTTAACCCATCAGTAGGACCGGTATCTACACCTTTGTGCAAGGAGGACCAGGATGAGCACTGCCAGAGCCCAACAAAATGACCTCCAGCATGCCACTGGTGTGAATGTCTCTTACTAAACAATCAGAAACAGACTTCATGGGGACAGCCTGAGGGCCTGACGTACTCTAGTGTGCTCTGTGCTCACTGCCGGATACTGTGAAGCTCGATTGGCATTTTCTATTGAACACCAGAATTGGCAGGTCCGCCACTGGTGCCCCATGCTTTTCACAGATGAGAGCAGGTTCACCCTAAGCATATGTGACAGACGTGAAAGGGTCTGGAGAAGCCGCTGAGAACTTTATGCTGCCTGTAACATCGTTCAGCATGACTGGTTTGGTGGTGGGTCATGATGGTCTGGGAGACATATCCATGGAGGGACGCACAGACCTCTACAGGCTACACAATGGCCCCCTGACTGCCATTAGGTATCAGAATGAAATCCTTGGACCTGTTGTCAAACCCTACTCTGGTACAGTGGGTCCTGGGTTCCTACTGGTACACGAAAATGCCCGGCCTCATGTGACGAGAGCATGCAGCCAGTTCCTGGAGGATGAAGGAATTGATACCATTGAATGGCCCCCACACTCACCTGACCTAAATCCAAAAGAACACCTCTGGGACATTATGTTTCGGTCCATCCTGTGCCGCCAAGTTGCACCTCAGTCTGTTCAGGAGCTCAGTGATGCTCTAGTCCAGATCTGGGAGGAAATACCCCAGGACATCATCTGCTGTCTCATTAGGAGTATGCCCTAATGTTGTCAGGCATGCATACAAGCACTTGGGGGTTGTTGCAATAAAATTTCAGCTTGCCGCATAATTTTGTCACTTTGATTTTCGGGGTGTCTTTGAATTCTGGCCTCTGTAGGTGGATAATTTTAATTTCCATCAAATGATGTGCCATCCTTTCATTCCTAACACATTACCCAGTCCATACTTGTATAGATAAAACACACCACCCCGTCCATACCAGTATAGATCCCAACACAATACCCAATCCATGAAAAAAGTGGTAATACTGCGCTGTCTATGTGAATGATCTAGAAAAAATGCTAGCAACTTAAAATGTGAGATACCCACAAAAAAATACAACTAAACAAGAAAAAGCTGCGCAAATATAAACACTACAATGTAGAACTCCAATAACAGTCCTGTGTAGAATGAGTGAAAGTCCCGTATTACACGTGATGAATAAAATAAATTAAAAAATCCATTAATCAAGTGCGGAACATGTTATGCATCTGATGGAAACTGATAGCAGAAACAATTATTCTTTCCTCCAGATAGATGGTGACATCAAATGCAAAAAACCTCAGAAACAGTGCATAGATAGATAAACACCTCCACCTTTCAATCACACCGCCCCTTACCAGAGGGGAAGATCCCAACTAGAGATCTTCTGACAGCAGATGGCTTAATCCCCAGCCAGGGGTTAACATGGCAGGATATCCAAAAGCCGAGACTTCTCCAACAGTGGACCGATGATCCGTGTTGAAATAAAACCAATATGGAGAAGAAAAAAAGCTACATAGTGTGAACTCATATAACTTGTTTAATAAAAAATTTAAAATCACACTTACAGGAAAGTAGATAAATCTGGTCGAAACGCGTCGGGGCTCACCTTTGTACAGATTACGGAATTATGTTATGTACTATGATCTATTATACTGTATCCAGAAATTTTATTCTTTTTGTAACAACAACCAACTTTGACTCAACTGGGAATCCGAGACTCTCGGCAATAAACACTGTTTTATATATTTAACATTTATTCAATCTATCATTGCTGCCTATAGGCCCACTGGGGAATCTTTTTCTTTCATGCAATTTCAGGGCTAGCAGCTTATTTCATCTCCTTGATTATGTGTAATTTCTCTTAGATCCCAATACATTACCCAGTCCATATCAGTATAGATCTCAACACATTACCCCATCCATATCAGTATAGATCCCAAAACATTACCCAGTCCATATCAGTATAGATCCCAACACATTAACCAGTCCATATCAGTATAGATCCCAACACATTAACCAGTCCATATCAGTATAGATCCCAACACATTAACCAGTCCATATCAGTATAGATCCCAACACAGTACCCAGTCCATACCAGTAAAGATCCCAACACATTACCCAGTCCATATCAGTATAGATCCCAACACATTACCCAGTCCATACCAGTATAGATCCCAACACATTACCCCATCCATATCAGTATAGATCCCAACACATTACCCCGTCCATATCAGTATACAGTATATGGTCGTGCGGCTGTCCTTAAGTGGTTAACAAGACCCAAGCCTCATCTCTTTCTCCTCCTCCTCTGCCAAATCCCCCTAAAGTGGGGTCTTTCTTCCTTATATTTAGAAAAACATTGGAATTCTTTATCTCCGTGCTTGTTCCAGGTCAATGACTCAAAATGCACTGAAGCCAAAGTATCACATTCTCAAAAAGGAGAGGTCATCAGTGGCGGCCTACATAATTCCTCATGTGACAGGTGCACTTTAATGTTTTCTGGGGAACCCGCTGCTCAAATGACTCATTTTAAGCATTTGGGGAATCACATCATTGATTTATGTTTTAGATTCGGTAATATTATTTCTTTTCTGGCAATAGAACACCAGCTTCTTTCCTACTGGGTCTTAACTTACACAAGTCCAAGAATCTAATTCTATTACTGAACGTGAATAACATAATTACGCAAAGCGGCGCGATGAAGGAGTGTGCGGGTAACACAAACCCCACCGCCTTACCGAAAAATGATCTTGGACCAGAAGTGAAATCACAAATGAGTAATGGTGTGAACTCCCAATAAATTCCGAAGATCCCCCGGACAAAACATTGAAAGGGCCTTTATTTGTGGCCGGCTCCACCAAAAAACAGATTTTCCTGGCTTGAAGCATGCATCAGCGTCTTCCAACTCCAGTGATGACTTCGTACTGCCGTAATCTACATCTCCTCCTCTCCCCATAAGGCCGATATGAGGACGTTACTCTTACTGTTGGACTACACAATCATTTTTTTTTTTGTATTGTCTATTAGGGAAAATTTATCAGGGCAGGGTGTGATATGCTGGCCAAAAATGGGAATTCCATTGTTTAGATCAGTTGTCTCCAAACTGCGGCCCGGAGGCCAGATTGCTCACCTTTATCTGGCCCTTGGGGCACTCATTCTCCTACTGATACAAGACACTGTTCTGCCAACTGACAACAATGGGGCGCTGTTTCTCCCAATGATACCAACAATGGGACACTATTCCTATCAATGATACCAACAATGGGGCACTATTTCTCCCGATTATACCAACAATGGGGCACCATTTTTCCCAATGATAACAACAATGAGACACTATTCTTCCCAATAATAACTGTAACGGGAGGGCCATGGAACCCAGAAGCTCTTACAAAGTATGAGCCAGAAAATAATGGACAGTCAGAATATATCTTGGATTGCTTTAACATGGGTCTGTAATTTACGATATATTCCAGGATATCTTGAACTATTACTGGTTGTTGATTCAAAACTTAAGAGGTTAATTGAAAGATGTTAATTGAAAGATTGAAAGATGTCATCATCTCCAGCTACCTGGCTGTTGTGTACCATAAAGCTTGCTGTGGTAATTAAGTCTGCTACTGTGAGGTAAATGAATCTAGGGTGGCTTCTAAGGATCTATCATTGTGTTGTGCTAATTGACCCTGTATTGTGTGAAGGTCTATTGATGATAAATGTGTATTGCAAGTTAACAGACAGTCTAAAGGTCAGATGTCTGAATTATCAGCTGTACTGTAGCTAATTAGCTCATGTAAAGTATGCCAGAGCCCCAATACACATCTTTTTGGTAGACATATTGGGGCTCCTTGTGTAATGTTGTGGGTGGAGTTGAGTCATTGTTCATTTTGAACCTAACTGTATTTAAGAGTCTGATTTTCTCAATAAAAGGGTCTATTTGTGTGGAACCTCACACAGAGCTGTGTGTCTCCTTATTGGGATTTGTTTGCCTGACTGTGGAGTGTCGATAGCTGTCTTGGGTTCGGGAATGGAATATCTTAAACGGCTTTAACCCCTATCCCATTTGGGGTTCCGTTACAATAACAAAGATGGGGCAATTTTCCTTCCCCTCATACCATATGTGGTGATGTTTACTCCCGTTGATGCCAGGAAAATTTCCATTCCCGCTGGCCACAGTCTGGCCCCCATGAAGTCAGAAGGACAATAAACTGGCCCTTTGTTTAGAAAGTTTGGAGACCCCCGGTTTAGATAACCCCAGGGAGTTTAGACCTCATGCACACAAGCATATACATTTAGGAAGGATTTTGCCATCAGGATGGCAGAAGCAAGATCCTACACAAAGAGTGGTCCATGGCAGGGCCGGTCCTAGGGTCACAGGCGCCTGGGTGCAGAAATATTTCTGGCACCCCCCACATGGGCGTCATCATTTTACTAACCCCTCCCCTTTGCAAATGTTTCTATGGCAATGACTCAACCACAGAGATGCTCCCCCACAAAGTCTTCATTACCCTGGGATCCTTACATGATCTCTTAACAATAAACAAAATACAGGAAGAGACGCAGAGTACTTTATTGGGACCTGGAGCCCCCATCCAGGTCCCAATAAAGTACTCTGCTTCTCTGATGGACACAGAGAGGGCTTCTGTTAGAGAGTCTGTTAGACGTTCGGTGTCCCCGCCTCTGCAGGCGCCTGGGTGCAATGCACCCTGTGCACTCTGCCTAGGATCAGCCCTGGTCCATAGTGCATCTCCACTCATATGGACATAAAGGTGCATCTCATAAAAATTGAATATCATCAAAAAGTTCATATATTTCCGTAGTTCAATTTAAAAAGTAAAACTCATGTAGCGGTACCCCCATGGGGCTGCTAAATTGACTCTATACCCCACTGGCCATGTTTTGGAGATGATTACTGTACCTATAGGTAAACCTTACTACAGGCTTACCTATAGGTAAAAGTTATGCATGGGAGTTCACTCCCACTTTAATGTGTAGGCACTTGTGTAGAATGACTTTGTCCATTATGAATTTCGAAAATGGGGGGGGGGGGCAGAGGGAGGGACAGGAGGGAGCATGGAGTCCACACTACTCCAGGGTCTGTTGTCACTTTCCCCATGTAAATCTAAAAATGGTATATCATATATACAGATTTATATATAGGGTCTATATGTACAGCCCTCAAAATGTACACTCACCTGCTTGCATTTGACGAGTGGAAATTAGCCAAGTGTGGAGCAGGGGGTGGACTGGGCCAAAAGTTTCCTGGCTAATCGCTTCTGGCAAAAGTGGTGCAGCCTTTTTTACAGGGCATCAGAGTGGCCTGGGGGGGCAACTGATAGGCTGTATTAATGGGCACCAATGAGGCTGCACTAATGGGCACCGATAAGCTGCACTTATGGGCACTGCTAGGCTGCATTGATGGGCACTGCTAGGCTGCATTGATGGGCAGTGATAAGCACTGATGAGGCTACACTGATAGGAAATGTTAGGCTGCATTGATGGGCACTGATGAGGCTACATTGATGGGCACTGATAGGCTGCATTGATGGGCAGTGATAAGCACTGATGAGGCTACAATGATGGGCACTGATAGGCTGCACTTATGTTCACTGATGAGGCTCTCGTGGCACTTCACAAAGCACACTAGATCATGGTGATAGGCTTTTCTATCTGTAGCGCCCCCTACGTTTAGAATGGGTATTGCGCTTAAAAAAAGAATAGTTGATTGGGAGAGTTACTTTTTTCTCAATCGCAATTGTTGAGTTACTGGCCTGTCTTATTCTGGGAAGGTCCACTGGCTCGGACTGCATTCTGGGGATGTAAGTTCATCCTTGGCCGGCAGTGGGAGCCAGAGGGATTCCCGGCAGATTGAGACTTCCCCAGTAGCCAATTGGAGAGTTTCTCCTCTCGCTGGGCATGCTGGGGAGGGGTATATCTGGAAGGGAGGTCAGGTGTTCTGGGTCTTTTGGCGTTGCCTGCGGGGGTCCCGGAGTCGGGGTGCGGCATCCACCTTTAGGGTGTGCGCACCCAGGGACCCCGCCGGTGCGGCCCATCTGGCCAATATCCGGGCCCTGCTGAGCCTCGGTCGGAGACGAATCTGAGGGGGACCCCAGTAGACGGCTGGGTTCCTGAATGTCGCCGGAAAGATCCGGTACTAGAGCCATAGACAGGTACGCTTTGCTGTGGCATGGTGCCGGACGCACGGGAAATAGCTGGGAGGATTTGCTCTGGTCGGGTGTTGGCAAATTATTCAGATTACATTGGCCTGTGGCAGAGGCCTGGAGCCGGGTCAGAGAGAGAGACCCGTTCCTCCCCAGCCTGCGTTGTGACGGTGACGCGTGTGAATTGGCGTTGTCTACTACTGAGTTGCACTGTGTGCTTATCCAGGCCTGACATCAAGAATCTCTATCTCTTATTCATCAACCTGTCCTTCTTCATCGAGTTGATGTTTGGCTATGTTGGCCTGGAATTAAAGCATGAGAAAATCTTTATTGCCATTCTGGACATTCAAGTTATTGCAAAGTGTTCTGGTGCATCCCTAGACCAAGCAAGGGTAACTTCAACATGCCGGTCCCATCATCAATCCAGCGGCTCCTTCGGGGATGAGCGCTACATATCCAATTAAAGGTAGAAGCCCTGTAGTTGATACTTTTCACGCTGTAGTTAAGAAAGAGCTAATTGAGCTAAAACAATGTTGTTCAGCCTCTCGGATAACTAATATGTTTAAGGAAGAGGGGTTGGCACTTCAAGAGTTTAAAAAGTCCAGAGGATTCAGTCTTCCCAGAAGAGTTGAAGCTGTTATAGCTGAAAATGGCGGGGACAACTCAATATTGAACCCTACGGACTAAGACTGGGATGACCTTAAAGTTCATGGACCAGATTCCTGTAGAATTGCCGCTGGCGTAGCGTAAGCCATTTACACTACGCCGCCGCAATTTAACAGAGCAAGTGCCGTATTCCCAAAGCACTTGCTCCGTAAGTTGCGGCGGCGTAGTGTAAATGGCTCTGCGCATCCCCGCGTAATTCAAAGGGGGCGGCTTGTATTTAAATTAAGCGCGCCCCTGCGTCCCAGTGCGCATGCTCCAGCATTCAAAGTGAATGAAACCGACGTGAGCGTCGTTTACATAAATCCCTATTCGCGAACAACTTAGTAAAACAACGTAACCGACGGAAAAAGACGACGCTGACCCGACGCCATACTTAACATGGCATACGACGGAACTTCGTAAGGTTACCCCTCATATAGCAGGGGTAACGTTGCGCTTACGGAAACGACGTAAACTACGACGGGGGGTGCCGTATAAACGCTCGGGAATCGTCGGATTAGGCTCATTTGCATAGGCAAATGAGAAATCAACGTACAGGCCATCTAGCGGCCAGCGATGTCATTACATCTTCGATCTGACAGTGTAATTGTTTTACACCTGTCGGATCTTCACTGTATCTATGCATAAGTGATTCTAGGAAACACACGCATAGATACCCAGTAAAAAAAACAGAGATACGACGGTGTTTCCTACGAAACGCCAGCGTATCTCTTTTGAGAATCTGGCCCCATGTGTGTAAAGGCAGGCGTCCCAATACTTTTGGTTATACAGTGTATATATGTATACATTTTTCAACATTTTGTTATGTTACAGCCTTATTCAAAAATAGATTAAACTAATTATTTTCCTCAAAATCCTACAAACAATCACCCATAATGTGAAGAAGTTTGTTTGAAATCTTTGCAAATTTATTAAAAATAAAAAATGAAAAATTCCCATGTACATAAGTATCACAGGCTCCTCCCATGTACATAATTATCACAGGCTCCTCCCATGTACATAAGTATCACAGGCTCCTCCCATGTACATAAGTATCACAGGTAGTTTATTGTAACTTGCCACGTCACCTGCCACACATTGTGGTTTGTCACTTGCCATGATATCACCTGCCACACCTAGCGGATTGCCTATTCCTAAATAAAGACAGGCAGCAGAGAGATAATTTAATCTCTCTGTTGCCCGCACAGTGGGGGCGGAACTGCAGTAATGGAGGGCTGGCAGTGAGAGATTATCTCAACTCTCTGCTCCCCCACCCGCTCATTGGCCGGCAAGCCTGATCACCTGCCGACTGTCCTGCCCGCCCAATTCACCTGGGCCTGGCACGTGCGGGTAATGGATCACTGCTGCATGTTATAAAAAAAAGAGGGAGGGCTTAGAGAGGGGGGGTTGAGAGGGGACGAACTGAGAGAGAGCGAGAGAGGGGGAGAGAGAGAGAGAGAGAGAGAGGGGAGGGAGAGAGAGAGACGGGGGGAGGGAGAGAGAGAGAGGGGGGAGAGAGAGGGGGGAGGTATAGAGAGAGGGGGGAAAGAGAGAGAGGGGAGGGAGAGAGAGAGGGGGATAGGGGGAGGGGGAGGAGGGAGAGAGAGGGGGGATGGAGAGAGAGGGGGAGAGGGGGAGGGAGAGAGAGGGGGGGAGAGAGAGGGGGGGGGAGAGAGAGAGATCCCTTGCCCTGTCCCTATCTGCAGTGCCTCCTATATCCCATTGTCCCAGTCTCTGTCTGCAGATGGGTGTGTGTATGTTTTGGCCAGAACGGTACCTTCCATGCCAGTCTGTCTCCTTTTTCACCTGCTTTGATCTTTCCAGGGGCTCCTTCCCCATCTGTCTCCTGGGGGGGTGCTTGCGGCGATCGCCATCTTCCCCGTCCGTTTCCTGGGGGGATGTGGGGTGCTGGTGCAAGGATCTTTGATACCCCAAGCGTAACCAAATTTTGCCCCCCTCCCCCGGCTGCGCCCCTGACTTCACTTTACTCTGCCCTTGCAACACATGTGATCTATCTGACCCCTACAGTGACCTACCTGTCCCCTACACTGACTTGACACATACACTGACCTCCTTATCTGACGCATACACTGACCCCCCTTAGCTGACACATATACTGACCCCCCTTGCCTGACACATACACTGACCCCCTTACCTGACACATACACTGACCCCCTTACCTGACACATACATTGACCCTCTTACTTGACATACACTGACCCCCCTTGTCTGACACATACATTGACCCTCTTACTTGACATACACTGACCCCCCTTGTCTGACACATACATTGACCCTCTTACTTGACATACACTGACCCACTTACCTGACACATACACTGGCCCCCCTTGTCTGATACATACATTGACCCTCTTACTTGACATACACTGACCCACTTACCTGACACATACACTGACCCCCCCTTGTCTGACACATACATTGACCCCCCCTACCTGACACATGAACTGACCCCCCTTACCTGACACATATACTGACCCCCCTTGCCTGACACATACACTGACCCCCTTACCTGACACATACACTGACCCCCCTTGTCTGACACATACATTGACCCTCTTACTTGACATACACTGACCCCCCTTGTCTGACACATACACTGACCCCCCTTGTCTGACACATACATTGACCCTCTTACTTGACATACACTGACTCACTTACCTGACACATACACTGACCCCCCTTGTCTGACACATACATTGACCCTCTTACTTGACATACACTGACTCCCCTTGTCTGACACATACACTGACCCCCCTTGTCTGACACATACATTGACCCTCTTACTTGACATACACTGACCCCCTTACCTGACACATACACTGACCCCCCTTGTCTGACACATACATTGACCCTCTTACTTGACATACACTGACCCACTTACCTGACACATACACTGACCCCCCCTTGTCTGACACATACATTGACCCCCCCTACCTGACACATGAACTGACCCCCCCTACCTGACACATATATTGACTCCCCTTGTCTCACACATACACTGACCCAACTGAGTACTACTTCCTGGACTACTCACACACACACACTGACCCCCCCACACACACAGCTCAATGTAGTTCCGTGAGGATCCGTCCTCCTCCCTTACCTCTGCTGTTTGTGGCTTCATCGACCATAATCAGGGCTCTGCTCAGGGACCATGCCAGTGCCATCCACCCGCTCCATTGAGTCATTGCTTGGAAAGAGCCGGGAGGTCAGCTGCTTCTCTCAATGATCCCATCTGCGTTGAGCCCCGCCTGCACACACAGACACACAGCGCGGAGGGACAGGCTGATACAGTGCTTGTGTGATATTCGGTCCCCGTCTGTCTGCTGGGGGGGGATTTGGGTGCTTGTGGCGGTCGCCGCCTTCGTGTCTATCGTTCGAGACGGCTGGAGAGAGAAAAACGGGCGGGCGGCAATTTGTTTCCCAGACAACAGTGGAGCGGGAAGCGGAGCAGGCGGGCGGCAATTTGCCGCTCCCTTGAAAAGTGCCGCCTGGTACCTTGGGACCAGTGGGTCCCATAGTTGGGCCGGCCCTGCCTCCAGTCTTTCTGAGTATGATGCTACAAGATCGGCACTCTTATTTTCGGATAGTTTCTCCCATTCTTCTTTGTAGGACCTCTCAAGCTTCATCAGGTTGGATGGGGAGTGTCAGTGCACAGGCATTTTTAGATCTCTCCAGAGATGTTCAAGTCTGGGCTCTGGCTGGGTGTCATGATAAGAGATACAGGAATCTTACCAACACTGACAGCGCCAGGAGAAGTCTGTTTCAGCGCATGCGCGGGGACGCGCGGGTGCGCGCGCGTGATGTGCGCGGCGCGAGCGTGCATGCAGCGCGCGCGGCGGGAGCGCGCGCGCGCTGACGTCATTTCGGCGCCAAGAACTGCTATTTAAACCATCTGATCCCACTGTATCTTGCTGACCAGTCTGCAGCAATTCCTGACTGAATCTGAACCTGTTACCTGTCTGCCTGATTACCGAATACCTGACCCGGCTTCCGTTGACCCTTCTCTGCCTGCAGCCTGCCTCTGACCCCGGCCTGATCCGACTACCGACTCTGCTTAAACCCGCCTTGCTGTCTGCTTACCTGATTCACCGACCCGGTCTGAACCTGATCCAACCCTCGGACCTGTCTCCGTCTCCTGATTGGTGCCTGATCCAGTGTCTGACAATCCCTTGGTTCCTATTCACAAGCGCTACAACACCGTTCCTGCAGTTGCTGGATTTCTGCTAGGACCTCGTCAAACCTGTTCACTTCCTCTTCCGGTCCATCTCCAGCTTCCCACCAGGCGCTTGTGTCCCTCCAGACTCAGTACCCCCTGTCTGCTCTACCAGGGGTTCCTGAGTCAGAGGCTTACGAGAGGCCGCTCCCTGCACATTGGGCTCCATAACCAGGTACGTGACAGTACTGGTCAGCCATGTCCGAGCCCACGCAGGGGGCGTCTCCCATGGAGGACTTATGCCGCCATCTAGATGGCCTCACCGCGGCCGTACGGACTTTACAAGAAGGATATACCCGCCTGGAAGGACGTGTCCAAACTCTGGCCACAACAGCACCTGCAGCGTCTGGAACCGCAGCTGCCCCTTCTGTAGTGATGTTACCACCGGAGCCCAGAGTTCCCACCCCGGAGAGATTTTCTGGAGATCGCAGCAAATATAGAGCTTTCCGCAACGCCTGTGAACTTTTTTTTGCTTTACAACCCAGGACCTTTTCACTCGAGGCCACAAAAGTAGGTTTCGTTATCTCGTTATTGTCTGGCGAACCTCAGACCTGGGCGCATCGTCTTCTAGAACGCAAGGAAGAAAGTCTTAACCTACTCAGCACTTTCTTCCAAGCCATGGACCTTATCTATGAGGACTCCCAACTAGCAGCTACCGCTGAAGCAGCATTGTGTGCCTTACAGCAGGGACGCAGAGCAGTAGAGGAATATGTAGCTGAATTCAGGCAGTGGAGTTCCGATACCAACTGGAATGATGCTGCCCTGCGTCACCAATTTCGTATGGGACTTTCAGAATCTCTAAAAGATGAATTAGCCCGAGTGGGCATCCCTGCAACACTTGAAGCCCTCATCCTCCTCTCTGTTCAGATCGACAGACGGTTGAGGGAGCGGCGTGCTGAACGCACTTCCGGCCCCACACGTCCCATATGGATGATGCCGCGTGTACCTGGCCCACCGCATCTGCCTCCTTCAGGTCCCAGACCAAACCCCATCGATCATCCGGAACCCATGCAAATAGGCCTACTTCGACCATCCCTGACTCCGGAGGAGCGTCAAAGGCGTCGATCCAATAACCTTTGCATGTACTGTGGAGGATCCGGGCACTATGTAAACACCTGCCCCGTCAAGTTCCGTAAGTGTTCAGTCCCCTCACCGGCTCTCTTCTCTGTCTTACGTAACAATAATACTCACCTGGCTGTTTCAATCTCTCTACAGCTTCCAGGAAGGAACCTCCAAGTTCCCGCAATTATTGACTCTGGTGCTTGCAGCGGTTTTATGGACGCCTCCTTTGCCTTTCGACATGGAGTCCCTCTACGACCACGACACCAGAAACTTACCGTCCATTTAGCCGACGGATCGGCTATCAAATCCGGCCCTGTTACCCAAGAGACAATTCCCTTATACGCACTCACCCCCAAGGACCACTGGGAACTACTCTGTCTGGACATTATTGAATCCCCAATGTTTCCGGTCATTCTGGGTATGCCTTGGCTGAAAGCCCATAATCCCCAGATTGACTGGGAATCTGGAACAATCCACTTTTCTTCCTCCTACTGTCGACAACACTGCCTTCGGAAGCCTGCCAGTTCCCCTCCTTCTTTGATGTGTTTCGAATCCGAAGAGGAGAACCGTCAATTAATCCCAGAAGCCTATCATAGTTTCTTAGATGTGTTCAGCAAAAGAGGAGCAGAGACGTTACCTCCACACCGGTCCTACGACTGTCCTATTGAACTTTTACCTGGAGCAGAAATTCCGTTTGGAAGAATATTTCCTTTGACTGGGTTAGAGTTGGTCACTCTCAAGTCTTATATTGATGAGAATCTCGAGAAGGGGTTCATCCGCCCTTCCACATCCCCTGCGGGGGCCGGCATATTCTTTGTGGAAAAGAAGGATCACTCTCTACGCCCCTGCGTAGACTACAGGGACTTAAATAAAATCACGATTAAGAACAGGTATCCTCTCCCTCTTGTTCCTGAACTATTTCAGAGACTCGGAGCAGCCACCATCTTTACTAAACTTGACCTCCGTGGGGCTTACAACCTCGTCCGCATAAGGGATGGCGACGAGTGGAAAACCGCATTTCGTACTCGTTTTGGGCATTTTGAATACCTGGTGATGCCCTTCGGCCTTTGCAATGCCCCAGCCACATTCCAGCATTTTGTAAATGACATTTTCAGAGACTATCTTGATTTATTCGTTATTGTTTACCTAGATGACATCCTGATCTTCTCTTCCTCCCTGTCAGATCATCAAAGACATGTCCAAAAGGTCCTAGCCCGGCTCCGTCAACACAGTCTGTATGCTAAAGCGGATAAATGCGAGTTTGAAAGAGAGAGCATCCAGTTCCTAGGTCTCATCATTTCAATAGACGGTATCAAGATGGACCCTCAGAAGGTCACCGCCATTACAGATTGGCCCGCTCCCACCGATAAGAAATCGGTCCAGCGTTTCGTGGGATTTGCAAATTTTTATCGAAAATTTATCAAAAACTTCTCTTCCATAATTGCTCCCATCACAGGTCTGACCAAACAGGGTATCCGGTTCCAGTGGTCCCCAGAGGCTCAAGCGGCTTTTTCTACCCTGAAAAACCTTTTCATTTCAGCATCCATCCTAAAACATCCTGATCCAGTTCTACCTTTCATCCTGGAAGTGGACGCCTCCGAGGTGGCGGTCGGAGCAGTGCTTTCCCAGAGACAAGGACCCAAATCCCTTCTGCATCCGGTTGCGTTCTTCTCCCGCAAACTCTCCGAAGCTGAAAGAAACTATGATGTTGGGGACAGGGAACTTTTAGCAATCAAGGCAGCTCTCGAGGAATGGCGTTATCTCCTGGAGGGTGCAGCTCACCCCATCTTGATCTATACAGATCACAAGAACTTGGAATACTTAAAAGCTGCTAAAAGACTGAGGCCACGGCAGGCCAGGTGGGCATTGTTTTTTACTCGGTTTTCCTTCCATATAACCTACAGACCCGGATCAAAAAACACTAAACCCGACGCGCTATCCCGGATGTTCAATGGGCCTGAAGCTCCTTCCTCCCCGGACACCATCCTCGCCCCTAGCAATTTTCTTATGTTACAGGGGGATCTTCTGTCTCAAATTAAGCAGGCCTCTTCATCAATTCCCTCATCTCCAGACCTTACTCTGCAGTTAAGAGACGGCATGCTATGGAACAAAAATAAGATTTTTGTGCCTCAACAACTACGATTGACAATTCTCAAGTCCTGCCATGACCACAAGCTAGCCGGACATTTCGGAATCCACAAGACAGCTGAACTCATCCAGCGTACCTTCTGGTGGCCTCAATTATTACAAGATTGCAAAAGCTATGTGGAATCCTGTGCCACCTGTATCCAACACAAGGGTAGCAGAACCAAAGCATGGGGGTTACTTAAACCACTGCCTGTTCCAGAGAAGCCTTGGAGAATGATTTCAATTGATTTTATTGTTGAGTTACCTCCTTCTGAAAACTATACTACCATCTTTGTAGTGGTGGACAGGCTTTCAAAAATGGCGCACTTCCTACCGATGGTAGGGACACCTTCTGCTGCCGAAACAGCAAAATTTTTTATTAAAGAAGTAGTGAGACTCCATGGTATACCTGCTAATATTGTATCTGACCGTGGGGTGCAATTCACCTCGAGGTTCTGGAAAGCGTTATGTGGGGCGCTGAAGATTGAACTTTCCTTTTCATCTGCGTACCACCCACAGACCAACGGCCAGACCGAGCGCACCAACCAGATACTCGAGCAATACCTACGCTGTTTCTCCAGTTTTTCACAGGATGATTGGGCTTCTCTGTTGCCCCTTGCAGAGTTTGCCTACAACAACTCAATCCATTCAGCTACCCAACAGTCCCCATTCTTTGCCAACTACGGCTTTCATCCTCTGTTCTTATCCAACCATATTCCGGAATGCTCAGTACCAGCTGTTCAGGAAACCTTGGATTTTTTTTCCACCAATAACAAAATACTCCAGGAAACAATGGCAAGAACCCAGGAGTATAATAAGGAGGTCTTTGACAGAAAGAGGAGAGGACAACTTAATCTGGTACCAGGGGACCAAGTTTATTTATCCACTTTGAACTTAAAACTAGCTTGCCCAACCAAGAAACTTGGTCCTAAGTTTGTTGGTCCCTTCCAGGTACTCAGAAGGGTTAATGAAGTGGCCTACGAATTGAAATTACCTGCTTCTTTTAGGATCCATCCAGTCTTTCATGTGGCATTGCTCAAACCCACAGTCCCGGATCCTTTTCCCAATCGGAATGCTGGTCCACCCACACCGGTACTTATCGACGGCGAGGAGGAGTTCGAGGTGGAATCCATCCTGGATTGTCGGAAGAGACGTAACCAGGTTCAATACCTGGTGAAATGGAAAGGCTACGGCCCAGAAGAAAACTCCTGGGAACCAGAGGCCAACATTCACGCTCAGAGACTGGTCCGGGCCTATAAAAGGGCACACCCAAGTAGGTTGGCCCAGTTGGGCATCCGGAGGCTGCCCGTAGAGGGGGGGCAATGTCATGATAAGAGATACAGGAATCTTACCAACACTGACAGCGCCAGGAGAAGTCTGTTTCAGCGCATGCGCGGGGACGCGCGGGTGCGCGCGCGTGATGTGCGCGGCGCGAGCGTGCACGCAGCGCGCGCGGCGGGAGCGCGCGCGCGCGCTGACGTCATTTCGGCGCCAAGAACTGCTATTTAAACCATCTGATCCCACTGTATCTTGCTGACCAGTCTGCAGCAATTCCTGACTGAATCTGAACCTGTTACCTGTCTGCCTGATTACCGAATACCTGACCCGGCTTCCGTTGACCCTTCTCTGCCTGCAGCCTGCCTCTGACCCCGGCCTGATCCGACTACCGACTCTGCTTAAACCCGCCTTGCTGTCTGCTTACCTGATTCACCGACCCGGTCTGAACCTGATCCAACCCTCGGACCTGTCTCCGTCTCCTGATTGGTGCCTGATCCAGTGTCTGACAATCCCTTGGTTCCTATTCACAATCGCTACAACACTGCGGTTGCTGGATTTCTGCTAGGACCTCGTCAAACCTGTTCACTTCCTCTTCCGGTCCATCTCCAGCTTCCCACCAGGCGCTTGTGTCCCTCCAGACTCAGTACCCCCTGTCTGCTCTACCAGGGGTTCCTGAGTCAGAGGCTTACGAGAGGCCGCTCCCTGCACATTGGGCTCCATAACCAGGTACGTGACACTGGGCCACTCAAGGACATTCACAGAGTAGCCCCGTAGCCACTCCTTTGTTATCTTGGCTGTGTGGTTAGGATTATTGTCCTGTTGGAAGATGAACCTTCACCCCAGTCTGAGGTACAGAGCGCTCTGGAGCAAGTTTTCATCGAGGATGTCTCTGTACATTGCTGCATTCATCTTTCCCTCCATCCTGGCTAGTCTCACAATTTCTGCCTCTGAAAAACATACCCAAAGCATGATGCTGCCACCACCATGCTTCACTATAGGGATAGTATTGGCCAGGTGATAAGCGGTGCCTGGTTTCCTCCAGAAATGACGCTTGTCAGGCCAAAGAGTTCAATCTTTGTTTCATTAGACCAGAGAATTTTGTTTCTCATGGTCTGAGAGTCCTTCAGTGGACTTTTGGCAACTCCAGGTGTCTGTCATGTGCCTTTTACTGGGGAGCAGGGCCGGCGCAACCACCAGGCGGACCAAGCGGCCGCTTGGGGGCGGGCAGGTCCGCAGCCTGGGATGGGGCGAAAAAATGACCAGAATCGCTGCCATACGATTTCTCAAAAGCCGCGCCTCCGACGTCTTCTTTTTCGTGATAGGCGGAAACAATCAGCTTCTCAGGAGGCACTGTGTTCAGTGTCAGCCTATCACGGAGGCGCTCTCTCGTCCTGGTTTGGTGTCCGCCTATCACGGAGGCCCTCTCGTCCTCGGACGAGAGAGCCTCCGTGATAGGTCGAACACTGAACACAGTGCCTCATGGAAAGCTGAATGTTCCGCCTATCACGGAACAGAAGACGTCGGAGGCGCGGCTTTTGAAAAATCGTACAGCGGCGATTCGCATGGGATAAGGTAAGGGCACGGACGGTCTGGTCATGTAATGGGGACGGTCTGGTCATGTAATGTGGCACAGTCTGGTCATGTAATGGGGCAGGTCTGGTCATGTAATGGGGCACAGTCTGGTCATGTAATGGGGCAGGTCTGGCATGTAATGGGGCACAGTCTGGTCATGTAATGGGGCACAGTCTATTCATGTAATGGGGCACGGTCTGGTCATGTAATGGGGCACGGTCTGGCATGTAATGGGGCACGGTCTGGTCATGTAATGGGGCAGGTCTGGCATGTAATGGGGCACAGTCTGGTCGTGTAATGGGGCAGATCTGGCATGTAATGGGGCACAGTCTGGTCATGTAATGGGGCACAGTCTGGTCATGTAATGGGGCAGATCTGGCATGTAATGGGGCACAGTCTGGTCATGTAATGGGGCACAGTCTGGTCATGTAATGGGGCCCGTCTGGTCATGTAATGGGGCACGTCTGGTCATGTAATGGGGCACAGTCTGGTCATGTAATGGGGCAGGTCTGGCATGTAATGGGGCACAGTCTGGTCATGTAATGGGGCACAGTCTGGTCATGTAATGGGGCACGGTCTGGTCATGTAATGGGGCACGGTCTGGCATGTAACGGGGCACGGTCTGGTCATGTAATGGGGCAGGTCTGGCATGTAATGGGGCACAGTCTGGTCGTGTAATGGGGCAGATCTGGCATGTAATGGGGCACAGTCTGGTCATGTAATGGGGCACAGTCTGGTCATGTAATGGGGCACGTCTGGTCATGTAATGGGGCACGTCTGGTCATGTAATGGGGCACAGTCTGGTCATGTAATGGGGCAGGTCTGGCATGTAATGGGGCAGGTCTGGCATGTAATAGGGCACAGTCTGGCATGTAATGGGGCACAGTCTGGTCATGTAATGGGGCACAGTCTGGTCATGTAATGGGGCAGGTCTGGTTATGTAATGGGGCAGGTCTGGTCATGTAATGGGGCACCGTCTGGTCATGTAATGGGGCACCGTCTGGCATGTAATGGGGCACCATCTGGCAGGGAATTAAAGAAACATTTTTGCAAGGGAGGTGGGTGGCCGTTGGGGGGGGGGGCGCCAAAATGGAGCTTCGCTTGTGTAGGCAGAAATCCTTGCACCGGCCCTGCTGGGGAGTGGGTTTAATCTGGCCACTCCCCTATACAGGCCTGATTGGTGGGGTGCTGAAGAGATGGTTGTTCTTCTGGAAGGTTCTCCTCTCTCCACAGAGAAACACTGGAGCTGTCAGAGTGACCATCGGGTTCTTGGTCACCTCCCTGACTAAGGCCCTTCTCCCCGATCGGTTAGGAAGAGTCCTGGTGGTTCCAAACTTCTTCTATTACAGATGATGGAGGCCACTGTGCTCATTGGGACGATCAATGCTGCAGAAATGTTTCTGTACCCTTCCCCTGATCTATGCCTCCATACAATCCTGTCTCCGAGGTCTACAGACAATATCTTGGACTTCATGGCTTGGTTTGTGCTCTGACATGCACTGTTACCTGTGGGACCTTCTATAGACAGGTGTGTGCCTTTCCAAATCATGTCCAATCAACTGAATTTACTACAGGTGGACTCCAATCAAGTTGTAGAAATATCTAAAGCATGATAAATGGAAACAGGAGGCACCTGAGCTCAATTTTGAGTGTCATGGCAAAGGATGTGATACTTATGTACATGGAGAAAAGGGACAAACCTAATAGGTGGAGAGATTTAGCTGCACACCCCGATAAATTTTGAATAGAAAAGAGGTCCCGATGGGGCTTTGAAGCAGCAGATGTGAAGTAAAATAGCAATGCAACGTCTATGGTAAAAACGTTTTATTACAAAAGTGATTATTGACATAAATTTAAGGGGTATACAAGGAATGAGTTGCGGCAGAGTAACAAAGATTGATTAAAATAACCATAACATTTCCAGATAAATAATGAAATACATGGCCTGAATAGTGGCAGGCGGGTGTATATTCCTAACGCGTTTCGACCATTCGGTCTTCTTCAGAGGATTGTGGCTGAAAGAGATTTAGTAATATACATGGGAGGAGTCTGTGATACTTATGTACATGGGAGGAGCCTGTGATACTTATGTAAATGGAAGGAGTCTGTGATACGTATGTACATGGGAGGAGCCTGTGATACTATGTACATGGGAGGAGCCTGTGATACTGATGTACATAGGAGGAGCCAGCCATACTGATGTACATGGGAGGAGCCTGTGATACTTATGTAAATGGAAGGAGTCTGTGATACGTATGTACATGGGAGGAGCCTGTGATACTATGTACATGGGAGGAGCCTGTGATACTGATGTACATAGGAGGAGCCAGCCATACTGATGTACAAGGGAGGAGCCTGTCATACTGATGTGCATGGGAGGAGCCTGTGATACTTATGTAAATGGGAGGAGCCTGTGATACTTATGTACATGGGAGGAGCATGTGATGCTTATGTACATGGGAGGAGCCTGTGATACTTATGTACATGGGAGGAGCCTGTGATAGTAATGTACATGGGAGGAGTCTGTGATACTTGTGTACATGGGAGGAGCCTGTCATACTGATATACATGGGAGGAGTCTGTGATACTGATGTACATGGGAGGAGCCTGTGATACTTATGTACATGGGAGGAGCCTGTGATACTTATGCACATGGGAGGAACCTGTGATACTTATGTACATGGGAGGAGCCTGTGATATTTATGTACATGGGAGGAGCCTGTGATAATTATGTACATAGGAGGAGCCTGTGATACTTATGTACATGGGAGGAGCCTGTGATACTTATGTACATGGGAGGAGCCTGTGATACTTATGTACATGGGATTTTATATATTTTTTTTATTTTTAATACATTTGCAAAGATTTCAAACAAACTTCTTTTATGTTGTCATTATGGGTGATTGTTGTATAATTTTGAGGAAAATAGTGAATCCATCTTGGAATAAGGCTGTAACATAACAAAATGTGGAAAAAGTGAAACAATGTGAATACTTTCCGGATGCACTGTATATAATGTAAAAAGCACAAGAGGGTGCGGGATCACAGTGTGTTCAATACTGTAAAAAATCTCCTTTTTTCGTGTCATTCGTTATTATCAAAATTTGCAAATTCTTAAATTCGAAAATAAGAAAGAAAATTTGAAGATAATTAAGAGAATTTGAAAGAATAACTAACTAATAATAACTAACTATTAAATTATAGGTATTGGAATTTCCTTTCAAATTTGGCTGTTAGTGAACGTAACAAATACACATTTCTGGATCTAAAATAAGTTTTTATTATTGTTATTATTTATTGTTAATTCATTATGTTCCATTCGTTTAGATGAGACATTCGTTATTTCAGATAATTTGTAACTTCGGATAAATCTGTATTCGTTACATTCACTAACAAACAAATTTGAAAGGAAATTCCAATTCCTATCATTTAATAGTTAGTAATAGTATTAGTTAGTTATTATTTCAGATTTTCGAATTTTTAGGTTTTCGGATTTTCTTTCTTTAGAATTTTCATTCTTTTTATCGTATTTAAAAAATTTCGGATTTTCGAATTTCTGATTTTTTAAGAAATGTCAATTTTTCGGATTTTCGAATTTCTGATTTTCAGAAATGTCCAATTTTCGGATTTTCGAGTTTACGATCTTCTAAATTTAAGAATATTCGAATATTCGATTATTCAAAATTTCGAATCTCTGAATTTTCAAATTCACAAACTTCTGTATTTTCAAATTTCTAAACTTCCGTATTTTCGAATTTACGATTTTCGAATTCTCGGGTCTTCAGATTTTCTAATTTACGAACTGTCAAATATTCAAATTTACAAATATTAGGAAAAGTTTGTCAAACGGGTTTTCGTTAATTTGGATATTTCTGAATTCACCAATTTGTCGAAATACGTTACAAAAACTAATTCGAAACGAATTGCACATGTCTATTATTCAGAGATTCTGATGTAGACACATTTTTAAACCACACTAGTAGCAAATTTCAAGGAATCCAAAATACATTTTAACAACACAAACCATAATTATAAAACAGGACTTATAAGATGATTATTGCTACTTAGGCTGCGTTATAGAATAGAATAGAATAGAATAGAATAGAACAGAATAGAATAGTAACAAATTTCAAGGAATCCAAAATAAATTATAATGAAACTATACAACCGTATCAACATTAGAAAGCTCCACCCATTCTCAGCCCTCTGACTATTCATTGTACTGCTTTAACCAGTTTGTCAGAGGAGAAGGCAAAGAGCCTTCTGACCCCTGCTGACACGTTAGGTCCCTGGTTTGGAACTCACAGATACTCTTCAAGCTTCACCCCTGCTGACACATTAGGTCCCTGGCTTGGCACTCCACAAGCGGCACCTCTGCTGTCCCCCTGGCTCCCTGACTTGGCACTTGCTGAAGTTTTCCCACTTCTTCACCATCTCCGGCTGGCAGGAAGTCTGCTCTGGTACTGCAGGCCAAGGGACCAAAGAAAATCCCTGCCCATTGGCTGAGACACCCGACCATTCTCAATCTGTCCTTCCTTGCAATGGCCTTGTCTTAACTAATGTCACCAGATACCCGGCCACCTAGCGACAGAAGAGAGAAGTGCAGCAATTCCAGAATTAGGGCGAAATCAATTGACCTCCTAACAATTGGCCAAGGCAACTACCACTTGGCAAATAAATTTACCATATATACTCGAGTATAAGCCAAGCAGAGGCACCTAATTTTACCACAAAAAAATGGGAAAACGTACTGACTCGAGTATAAGCCTAGGTATTGAATGCAGCAGCTACTGTAAGTGGAAAAGAGGGTCAACAATGCCTATTTGCCGCCTTAATGTGCCCATTTTCAGCTTCAATGTGTCCATTTTCAGCCTCACTGTGCCCATTTTCAGCTTCCCTCTGCCCATTTTCAGCCTCAGTGCCCATTTTCTGTCTCACTGTGGTCATAAGAAGCCTCACTGTGGCCATAAGCAGCCTCACTGTGGCCATAAGCAGCATCACTGTGCCCATTTGCAGCCTCACTGTGCCCATTTTCAGACTCCCTGTGCCCATAACCAGCCTCACTGTGCCCATAAACAGCATCACTGTGCCCATTTGCAGCCTCACTGTGCCCATTTGCAGCTTAACTGTGCCCATTTGCAGCCTCACTGTGACCATTTTTAGCCTCACTGTGCCCATAAGCAGCCTCACTGTGCCCATAAGCAGACTCACTGTGCCCATCTTCAGCCTCAGCCACACCCCCCCCCCGGCTCTGTTATCCTGATCACATCATATGACATCTGGTCAGGATAGCACAACCACTTTGTCACCGTCATTTTACTATACGTCGGGTGGCAAGTGGTTAACAAACAAATCTGAAACAAAACACATTTTTCCATCAGGCACATCTCTGAGGACCACGCCTCCAGACTGATGGCCCAATAGGGTGACCACATTTTCAAACTGGTATTCAGGGACACCCTCCCTTCCCAAAAATCAGCTTTTGCTGCAACGAATCACAGCACAGTGATTGGACACAAGAGGCGGGATTTATGATTTCTCCAATCACAAGCAGGGGGCGGGGATTGTGCTCCTCCAGGCATTCCCAGGCAGGACAAGTGCTGTCAGTGAGTAAAGCGGTAATGTGGCGGCCTTTTTTGGGGGCATCAGATTGGCCCGGGATGGTGGCTGTGTCAGTTTCATTCCGGGGCACTGTATTGTCCTGGAATGAATGTGCCCGGGACAGACCTGAAAAATGCGGGACTGTCCCAGGCAATCCGGGACAGGGGGTCACCCTATGGCCCACCTATCAAGGCATTTTCATATTTGCATAACTCCTCCTAAGAGCCAGCCCACTGCTTGCCTCAGCACTGAGGGCTCTTGGGAGGAGGACTGAGGGGCGGGGTGCTGGGATGTTTTCAGGAAGTGATGTACAGGACCCGCCCACCAGCCATGATCTGGCTGCTTTGCATAGAGGAGACCCGGTGATAATGTCACTGGATCTAAAATAAGGCCAATGAAAGATCTCATTAGTATGTTGATGATGGGGGGGAACCAGAATAAATCTCATCAGACTAAGCTTCAGTAAAGAGACGTCTTGGCTCTGTGCCGGCGGGTCGGAGAGAAGTCTCCCCTCCCCAAGCGGGGGTGAAGAAACATCCACCGCTGACATCAAATCTTGCAGCTTGGTCTCTGGAAGGCCTCATGGCGGCGTCTGCGGGCAGATCTAACTTCTTCTCCGGGTTGTCTGGCGTCCTCAGGACTCCGTCTCACTTTCCAAATTTTCATGTTTAGAGGGGGAAAGGAAAAAAATATATATAATAATCCTACAAGTGTGCGGCTTAAACTTGTGACCCTCCATCCGAGGTCACCTCTCTGTTCTGTCATGTCATGACGGAGCTCCGGAGTCATCCTTCTACCCGTGGGGGCGCCGCTGGAGACCGCGGTCATGTGATTAATAGCGCCGTCATTTAACGGTACAGCAAATTCATTCTGCAAATTGGGTGATGAAGTCGCAGTCATTGGAATTCATTGTAATATTTGTCTTGTGGATACCTCTAAATGTGCCGGAGAGAACGATCGTATCACCAGGAAGACCACACATCGATCAGACGCCTGAAACACACCATGTTACCAAAAGTATTGGTACGCCTGCCTTTACACGCACATGAACTTTAATGCGGAGGTTCTCCTAAAAAAAAAAAATTATCATTGCATTTAGGCTTGTTACTAGAATGAGAATCAGCGTTTTTTTTAAAAAAATGCTTGCGGTACATACCGTTGATGATCACCGGGTATGGTCATCGGGACTGGGCGTTCCTAATTGATTGACAGGCATCCTTACCGACGCATACAGCGCGTCACGAGTAGCCGAAAGAAGCCGAACGTCGGTGCGGCTCTATACGGCGCCTGCGCACCGACGTTCGGCTCGGGCAAGACCCGGGTTCTGAAAGTTGTTTTCACAGGCAAACTATAGACACCCAGCACTACAGGTACAATATTTAAAGGAATCTTTCATTTTTTTTTATTTAACCACTTAAGGACCGCCTACTGCACATATACGTTGGCAGAATGGCACGGCTGGGCACATCAACGTATATATACGTTGGTTCTAGTACCCAGCCGTGGGTCACGGGCACGTGCCCGTGGCACGCTCCCGTGACCCGGTCCGAAGCTCCGGGACCGTGACCGCGGGACTCGCGGACCCGATCGCCGCTGCAGTGCGGCGAACGGTCCCCGGAGCTGAAGAACGGGGAGAGCCGTGTGTAAACACGGCTTCCCCGTGCTTCACTGTGGCCGCAACATCGATCACGTCATCCCTGTTATAGGGGGACGTTATAGGGGACGATGATGTCACACCTACAGCCACACACCCCTACAGTTGTAAACACACACAGGGAACACTCAAATTCTACAGCGCCCCCCTGTGGTTAACTCCCAAACTGCAACTGTCATTTTCACAGTAAACAATGCAATTTAAATGCATTTTTTGCTGTGAAAATGACAATTGTCCCAAAAATGTGTCAAAATTGTCCGAAGTGTCCGCCATAATGTTGCAGTCATGAAAAAAATCGCTGAACGCCGCTATTAGTAGAAAAAAAAAAATAATTAATAAAAATGCAATAAAACTATCCCTTATTTTGTAAACGCTATAAATTTTGCGAAAACCAACTGATAAACGCTTATTGCGATTTTTTTTTTACCAAAAATAGGTAGAAGAATACGTATCGGCCTAAACTGAGGAAAAAAAAGTTTTTTTATATATTTTTGGGGGATATTTATTATAGCAAAAAGTAAAAAATATTGCATTTTTTTCAAAATTGTCGCTCTATTTTTGTTTATAGCGCAAAAAATAAAAACCGCAGAGGTGATCAAATACCACCAAAAGAAAGCTCTATTTGTGGGGAAAAAAGGACGCCAATTTTGTTTGGGAGCCACGTCGCACGACCGCGCAATTGTCTGTTAAAAAGACGCAGTGCCGACTCGCAAAAAGGGGCAAGGTCCTTTACCTGCATTTTGGTCCGGGTCTTAAGTGGTTAAACATTATTAAAATCACTGCTCCAGGAGCAGTGATTTTATTGATGCTTAAATTTAAAAAATTTAAATAAAATTCCTTTAAATATTGTACCTGCTGGGTGTCTATACCTGTGATAATGTCTTTAAATAGCACAATCACCTGCCTGCCAGTAAATTAGGAAGAACTGATCTAGCTAAGCTATACAGTGTATAAATATATGTACAACACCTGGGATGTATATATATCCTCTTCACACTGTAAATTAAGCTAAACTGACTAGCCTGCCTGCCTGCTCTATCTAGCTATATAAAAAGACAATCTCTCTGTCTCTCTGACTGCTCTCATCAACAAGCCGGAACACACTACACGAGGCCGCCCTCTAGACGGCCTTTTATAATGTGGGGCGTGTGCTAAAGCCCTGAGCCATAATTGGCCAAAGCCACCCAGGCTTTGGCCAATTATGGCTCTTCGTTTTTTGCGCGCTGTGATTGGCCAAGCATGCGGGACATACAGTATGCTTGGCCAATCATATGGGCCGTTTTGCGTCACTCGAATTTGCCGCGAACGACCGATTTTGTTCGAATTTCGACGAACGTACGAACAGACAATGTTCGAACATACGTTCGTATCGAACGCGAAGCTCATCCCTACCGTCCACAAGGTTTAGGAGGGTGTCTGTGGGAATGTTTGACCATTCTTCCAGAAGCGTATTTGTGAGGTCAGGCACGAGAAGGCCTGGCTCGCAGTCTCTGCTCTAATTCATCCCAGCGGTGTTCTATCGGGTTGAGGTCAGGACTCTGTGCAGGCCTGTCAAGTTCCTCCACCCCTTGCTTTGTGCACTGGTGGGCAGCCTTCTGGGAATCATCCGTCCGACGGGTGATCTGTCTATCAAAGTTTCTGGGCAAGGGGGAGGGGCTATACATGTCGGCGCGGTGGGGGAACACAGCTATTCAAATGCAAATGACAGCTGTTGTGTTCCTCCGGCACATAGTAACTAGATGTCGGGACTCGGCAGCGGCGGGAGGAGGGGGGGGGACTTGGCTTTGTCTTAGGGGACACAAGGCTGCATTAGGGACATGGCTGCTGAATTGAGGGAATTGAGGGACATGGCTGCTGAATTGAGGGACATGGCTGCTGCATTAGGGACATTGGCTGCTGATTTGAGGGACATGGCTACTGAATTGAGGGACATGGCTGCTGAATTGAGGGACATGGCTGCTGAATTGAGGGACATGGCTGCTGCATTAGGGACATTGGATGCTGCATTAGGGACATGGCTGCTGCATTAGGGACATGGCTGCTGAATCGAGGGACATGGCTGCTGATTTTAGGGACATGGCTGCTGATTTTAGGGACATGGCTGAATTAAGGGACATGGCTGAATTAAGGGACACAAGGCTGCATTTGGGGACACAAGGCTTCATTTGGGGACACGTGGCTGCATTTAAAAAAAAGTATCGGTAATCGGTATCGGCGAGTACATGAAAAAAAGTATCGGTACTTGTACTCGGTCCTAAAAAAGTGGTATCGGGACAAGCCTTATATATATAAATATACACATAGAAATTCATAGATACACACACATATTAATATATATATATATATATATATTGACTCAGATCCAGACCATACCATCTATCAATGTATTTTATTTACTTTTAATCTTCCAAAATAATTGCATGTGAAAAACCGTCGCGCAAAAACAGTGTGACATAAAATATTGCGATCGCCATTTAATTCTCTAGGGTCTCTGCTAAAAAAAATATATGGGCCAGATTCAGGTAGATGGGCGGTTCTTTATTTCGGAGTAACGTTTGTCATTTACGTTACTCCGCCGAAACTTTAGGAGCAAGTACTGTTATTCACATAGCACTTGCTCCTAAAGTTGCGGCGGCGTAGCGAAAATGAGCCGGCGGAATTCAAATTGGGCGGGTAGGGGGCGTGTATTATTTAAACTAGGCGCGATCCCGCGGCGAACGTACTGCGCATGCGTCGACTGTCAGTGCGCATGCTCCAAATTCTGTCAGTGAATGTCAATGAAGTCAATCCTCATTCACGGACGTTTTACGCAAACGAAGCTAAAAATGTTAAATTCGACGCGATGACGACGGCCATACTTAACATAGGATACTCCACCTAGGGAGCATGTTTTTCTTTACGCCGCGTATCGCTTACGGAAACGTCGGAAAGTCACTGCGTCTGGGCCCGCGTACGATCGTGAATTTCCGTCACTCCCTGAATAACATATTCTCGGCGTTAATCAGCGGGAACACCCCGAGCGCCATTTTTAAAATTGCAGTTCCGATGCGACGGCGAAATACAATTACGCCGCTCGTATAGGAACTCCAACCCTAACTCTACCTGAATCTGGCCCTATATATATCTTTATATATAATGTTTGGGGATCTAGCAAAAAATAATAATTTAGACTTCCAGAAAAGGTCTGGTCAGCAAGCGGTTAAGAAGGGACGTATTAGCGGGACGAAACGTCTCAAGACACGGGAAAACGATTGGCGTTTCTGGGCCGGGTAAGGAAGTATCTTCCCTATAATAGTCTCTCCTTCATGGTCGGAGTTCGGCCTTAATAAGGTCATTCACAGAACCGGAGGATCTTTCAGGAGACGAACCCGAGAAGTTCTCCGGATTGCGTCCCTCTCCGCCGCGTATGACCATTTCCTAGAAACCAGTAAATATATTGTTGCGTTGAACGCGGACGGAAGGGGGGGGGGCGAGGTGTGAAAAAAAAACCCCGCCGTTCCTTCCACCCGGGTCACGCTCCAATAAAAATATTATTGCGTCCATACGGCAGAGATGCCTTTTTAATCAGCCTGTCTTTGTGTTGGCCGGCGATCGACATACATTAAACAATGTTTCACTTTCTGGCAGGGCCCGGGCGCTCCGGGAACGTCCAAGTCGTTCATCTAAATTCCCATAATAAAGAGTCGGATTTAAAGAATATCAATCTGCTAATTCTGTAACAATGGAGGGGGGTCGGTGGAGGATTGCGCGGATGCCGCGGAGGGGGGCGCTGAGGGTCATAAATATTGTGTTTTATAGTGAGAAAATGAAGGGAATAATGAGGCGAGAGACTCACAGAGGTGGAGAGGGGTGGAAGCGGCTCCATTTGTTTCTCTTTTTTTGTTTAAAAAAGAAAAAAAAAAAGAACTCAGACATGAAATATGAACAAAGCCTATCCCTCTATAGTGTGTGCTTGTCTCAGTACAGAGCACTAAGGGCTAGATTCAGGTAGTTTGGTAGGTATATTTATTCCGGCGTAGCGCATCTCTTTTGCGCTACGCCGACGTAACTCAGCGAGGCAAGTACAGTATTCACACAGTACTTGCGCTTAACTTTGCGCCGGCCTAACTTAATTTCGTCGGCATAAGTGGAAGTGGGTGTGACCGTATGCAAATGATCTCCAAAGCGTGGAGTACTGATTTGCGCCTGGCGTATCATGAACGGAGCATGCGCAGTACGTTCGTTCACTTGTGCGCATGCTCACAACTAACGCCGGCCCAGCTTCCAGAGAAACTACGCCCAACCCGCTTAACCACAGACATGCGACTGTCCTGCGCAAAAGTACATCCTGTTCCCCCCGCCCCCCCCCCCCCCCCCCAGGGAAGGTACTTTTGTTTTTAGCGATGGCTGCTGTCCCAACAGACAGAAGAAAAAAAAATCTCCATTCGGGAGAGGGAGATACTTGATGGGATCGTTTGCTATGATAAGTACCTCCACGGTGCCCTCAGCCTGCAGACCAGCAAGGCCCGAAAGCAGGAGATTCTGAGGGAGCTCAGCGTTCGGGTCAGTGCTGTGGGCATAGCGGAGAGGCTCCCACAGGACATACAAAAAATATGCGGCGGAGGGTGAAGGAGAAGCTGGCCCAGATTAGTCGGCATGTCAGGGGCACGGGAGGAGGGCCAGCATGTCCTGTGGAGTTGACCCCGGAGGTGGAGGCAATCACCCAATGCCTGCAGCATGAGCAGGTGGAGGGCATGGAGGGGTACGACTCGGGCGACCAGTCCTTGAGGATAGTTAAGTGTGTTTTACTTACTATCTGGTGTGTAGCATGTGGGGAGAGGGGAAGAGAACATGTGACAAGTGTGTGGGTCCACCAACATGTGCATCTTTTGTGTCATCCACAGATGTGCAGGAGGGAGCTGGGCCATCCTCGGCTGCTGCTGGGCAACCCCCGCCATCACCAGAGGGGAGTGCCCACACCTCTCCTCTGGAGGAAGTCGTGGAGGAGCACGGGGACCTTGAGGGAGCGGTGTACTTGGTGGAGGATCCCACCATCCCTGTCCCCTCCTAATCCTCCTCCCCCATCAGGGGACCCTCACCACCCTCCTCCCCCATCAGGGAAAGCCCCTCAAGGGCCTCCCCGTACTCACGGCCCCCAGCCTCTCCTGGTCCCCAGAAGGCTACCCAAAAAACCAGGGGTGTTCCTGTGGGCCTCCAGGAAACCCTTGCCAGGGATCAGGCCCGTCAGACCCATCATGTGGGGGACGTGTCTGTTCATATAAGGCGTCTGGCTGACAGCCTAGCACCGTCCTCGCAGCTGGTTGACAGCCTGCAAGATCTCAGCAGCAATTCTGCAGCGCTTGTCACCAGCCTGGGGGAGGTGAAGGGCACCACAGCAGGCCTCGCGTTGGAGGTCAGGAGCCTGGCAGAGGCCATCGTGGAGGAGGGGAGGCAGACCAGGCTGATGCTTGCCCAGACCAATGCCATCCTCACCCGGATTGTTCTGGCTTCGGAGGGCAGGCAGCCAGCCAGGGAGCCTCCAGGGGAGGCCCAACCCCCACCTCCTGATGCCCAACCCCCCCATCTGATGCCCAACCCCCCCACCTATGGCTCCCCCCAGGCAGTTAAGGAGCCGGGGACGTGGCACTTGTCGAAACCCACGTCAGGGAATATGAGTGTTTATGTTTTTTCTGGGTGTGTTTTCTTTTAATTTTGGTTTCTACTCAGGGTATGAGTTTATTTATTTTGTTTATACTCAGGGTATGAGTTTATTTATTTTGTAGTGAATGTACACGGTGAGGAGTGCAGGCTACAGTGTGAATGGTGTGTGACTGGTGTGCGAATGTGGGGGGGTGGCACTCCTGCCAGTAAGGGGTGTCACCCTCGGTCGTTGGGGATAAGTTCTCCCCACGGCTATGTGAATGTAGTATGAATGGACCACGACATCATTTGGAGCCTTGACATGGTGTTGCTGCTCCCAAGTCCTACATGCTGGACTTGGGCTAATCCAATGTGAAGTGGATGTGGGGTGTGTAAGCTAGGGACCACAGTGGTGTGCATGCGTGGATTGTCCGTGTGCCATGATGAATGTGTGTGTTTAACGGCCAAAGAAGCCTACCACGAAGACCCTCCTGACTGCTCTTCCCTCAGCAGACGGGGTCTCCTCTGGCGGGGGGGGCTGTCTGGTTGGGGGGTCAGGTCATCACGTAGGGCAATCTGCAGGCCCTTTCTCACGGCAAAGTTGTGCAGAATGCAACATGCACCGATGATCTGGCACACAAAGTTTGGTGAATACAACAGGGCCCCCCCAGACTAATCCAGGCATCGGAAACGGGACTTCAGGAGGCCAAAGATGCGCTCCACCACTGCACGGGTTTTAATGTGTGCCTCATTGTATCTTCTCTCTCCTCTGGTATGGTGATTCCGGAATGGAGTCATGAGATGGGGCCCAAGTGCATATGCCGCATCACATTGAAGGGAAAATACAGGAGGATGTTAGTAGTGCATGTGCCCCTTGTGATGTGTGCATCATGGGATCGGACAGTCATGCCTGCCACCCATATCACTCACCAACCAGCCAGCTGTCCCCATACACGTTCTGTTCGAATTCTGTTGGGATGGGGCTCTGATTGTATATGTAGCTGTGGTGGCTGGATCCGGGGTACCTGTACCTTGATGGAATGCCAATGCTTCCGATTGTGGTACATGTGCTCTGTGGCACGGGGGGGCCATAGTGCCACATGGGTGCAATTATTGGGCCCCCACGTTGCATGGGAATCCTTCAATTTCATAGAAATCCAGCATTGCCTTCTGCTGCAGATGCTCATGGGTGGGTTTGATGATGTGGTGGGACATGCGTCTGAGGATTGCAAGGACAACCTGGTGCACACATCTGCTCATGCTGGTTTGTGCCATCCCAGCCACGACTCCACTTGTACGCTGGAATGATCCACTGGCGAGGAGATGGAGTGTTGCCAGGACCTTCACCAGTGGCTGCACTGCTTGTGAGCATTGTGTCTTGCTGGTGATGTCCTCCTGCAGGGCCGTGGCTATTTCCAGGATGGCATCAGGGCTGAATCTGAAGATGCGATACACCTCCGAATCACCCATGCCAAAGACGTTTATGCGCGTGCGGTATATCCTCTCCCGTGCCCTCCTCCTCCTACGTGGCGGTGGACCCATTAATAGTGCTAGGACCACGGCTGCCATGTGTTGTCCTGTAAGTGTGGTTGCTCAGCTTGTCTGTAACGGTGCTGCTGAAGCTACTCTCCAGCTGACTTGAGCAAGACTGGTGCAAAGTTACCCCTGCTTTATGAGGGATAACTTTAGGCCGGCCATACAGCTTAGGCGCACTCCCTCATTTGCATATTTGCATAGGAAATCAATGGGAGCGCCAGATGCGTCCGGCATAAGTATGCGCCTAAGATGTGCAGGCGTAGGCAAGTTACGCCGGTCGGTAAAAGCCTATTTTCGCGCGTATCTAGTTCTGTGGGTACGGCGCATAGATATGCCGGCGCAAATTTACACTTAGGCGGCACATCTCAAGATAGACCAGCTTAGGTCCTACCTGAATCTGGCCCTTTGTGTTGGTCTCTCACATAAAATCCCAATAAAATACTCTTTACCACATGATCAGCCGTGTCCAATCACGGCTGATTACAATGTAAAAAGGAAGAGCCATTGATCGGCTTTTCCTCAATCGTGTTTAATAGACGCGAGTAGAGGAGAGCCGATCGGTGGCTATCCTGACAAGGGGGGGTCTGCGCTGATTGTTTATCAGCGCACCCCCCCCCCCTCCGCGGATGCCGCCCATGACCACCAGGGAAGGGGGCAACATGTGGATGGCCAGGTATATACCCCATAGCCATTCACATAGTAAAAAATGTGCAGAATAGATGCCGATCAGTGCCCACAGCAATGCCACTCATCAGTATCATCAGTGCCATCCATTAGTGTCACCTCTCAGTGACCATCCATGCCCATCAGTGCCCACCTATCAGTGTCCATCTTTGCAACCTATCAGTGCCACCCATAAGTACCT
This sequence comes from Rana kukunoris, assembly GCA_029574335.1. Lineage (NCBI taxonomy): Eukaryota > Metazoa > Chordata > Amphibia > Anura > Ranidae > Rana > Rana kukunoris. The sequence goes on from CM056053.1 coordinate 19,974,904, forward strand.
ATCAGTGCCACCTTTGAGTGCCCATCAGTGCCACCTTTGAGTGCCCATCAGTGCCGCCTATGAGTGCCCATGAGTGCTGTCTATTAGTGCCCATCATCAGTGCCCAACAGTGCCACCTCATCGGTGCTCATTGGTGCCGCCTCATCAGTGCCCATCAGTGCAGCCATATCAGTGCCCGTCGTTGAAGAAAACGTACTTATTTACAAAAAAATAAACATAAACAAAAAAAAACTAAATGTTTTTAATAAATTTTCTGCCTTTTTTATTTGTTTTGCACAAAAAATAAAAACCGCAGAGGTGATCAAATACCACCAAAAGAAAGCTCTATTTGTGGGAACAAAATTATAAAAAAATTGTTTGGGTACAGTGCAGCACGACCGCGCAATTGTCATTCAAAATGCGACAGCGGTGAAAGCTGAACATTGGCTTGGGCGGGAAGTAGGGTGACCACGTGTCCCAGATTGCCCGAGACAGTCCCGCATTTTGCAGGTCTGTCCCGGGCACCTTCATTGCAGGACAATACAGTGTCCTGGAATGAAACTGACACAGCCACCCCCCCGGGCCAATCTGATGCCCCCAAAAAATGCCGCCACGTCACTGCTTTACTCACTGACAGTACTTGTCCTAGCCGGGAATGTCTGGAGGAGCACAAACCCCGCCCCCTGCTTGTGATTGGAGAAGTCATAAATCCCGCCTCTTGTGTCCAATCACTGTGCTGTGATTCGTTTACAGCACAAGATGATTTTTTGGAAGGGGGGTGTCCCTGATTGGTCGTTTGGAAAGGAAGGTGCATAAGTGCCCCGGTAATGAAGTGGTTATGAAGGGTAACTTCACTTTTGTGGGGAAAGGACCCCCCCAGGTTTATTTATTCCATTGGTTATCATGGAAGGATTGTGGCCCTTGTGCGGTCCCTGCAATGTGTCATGTTGGTAATTGCGGTCGGGGCCCAGATAATATTGTCTCTTTCCTTCTTCATTTCCTGGTGGAGTTGGGTCTTCCTGTTGGACGGCCGAGGGGGGGGGGGTGGGGGGTATCTATTGTGGGATTTCCAGGCTGGCGTGTGCTGCGTTTCCTGCCTCGCCGCACGATAAAGGGATTAATGAGGTTGCAGTAAATTGTGATCTGCGGAAAGCAGAATGTCAAACCCCCAACACCCCCCCCCCATGTGCCACGAGGACAGAGAGCGAATGCTGAACTTTGAGAAGATCGGAAATCATCATCCCGTCCAGTGATGTGATCGTTAGAAAAACAATCAATAAACGCATATTGCGATTTTTTTTTTTGTTACCAATAATATGTAAAAGAATACGTATCGGCCTAAACTGAGGGAAAAAAATTATAATTGTATATCTTTTTTTGGGGGATATTTATTATAAGAAAAAATAAAAAATATTGCTTTTTTTTTTTCAAAATTGTCGCTTTATTTTTGTTTATAGCGCAAAAAATAAAAACCGCAGAGGTGATCAAATACCTCAAATAGAAAGCTCTATTTGTGGGGAAGAAAAGGACGCCAATTTTGTTTGGGAGCCACGTCGCACGACCGCGCAATTGTCAGTTAAAGCGTCGCAGTGCCGAATTCGCAAAAAGGGGCCGGGTCCTTTAGCTACAAAATGGTCCGGGGCTGAAGTGGTTAAAGACGGCCCTGGCCGTGGCCACACTTATTTTGCATGGCACCCCAGCGCATCACAATAAAAGTGCATTTCCATGAAACCACAACGCACAGGTGTGACCATCTTCCATAATGCACCGCATGTTAACGCACGTGAGATAACTCATTACAATCTATCAGCTTGGCCTGTATGGGTCCTAAGGCTCCATCCTCACCTAGGCATTATTTAACCACTTAAGCCCTGGACCTTTAGGCAGCTAAAGGACCCGGACAGTTTTTGCGATTCGGCACTGCGTCGCTTTAACAGACAATTGCGCGGTCGTGCGACGTGGCTCCCAAACAAAACTGGCGTCCTTTTTTCCCCACAAATGGAGCTTTCTTTTGGTGGTATTTGATCACCTCTGCGGTTTTTATTTTATTGCGCTATAAACAAAAATAGAGCGACAATTTTGAAAAAAATTCAATAATTTTTACTTTTTGCTATAATCAATATCCCCCAAAAATATATAAACATTTTTTTTTCTCAGTTTAGGCCGATACGTATTCTACATATTTTTGGTAAAAAAATTTGCAATAAGCGTTTATCGATTGGTTTGCGCAAAATTAATAGCGTTTCCAAAATAGGGGATAGTTTTATTGCATTTTTTACAAAAAAAAAAAGTTTTACTACTAATGGCGGCGTTTTTTTTCGTGATTGCGACATTATGGCGGACACATCAGACAATTTTGACACAATTTTGGGACCATTGTCATTTTCACAGCGAAAAGTGCTATAAAAATGCATTTATTACTGTGAAAATAACAATTGCAGTTTGGGAGTTAACCACTAGGGGGTGCTGAAGGGGTTATGTGTGACCTCATATGTGTTTCTAACTGTAGGGGGGTGTGGCTGTAGGTATGAATGAATGAATGAAAACTTATATAGCGCGGCACATGCAAACTTAATCGCCTCTGGGCTAGGGTGACCAGACATCCCCAGTTTCAGGGGACAGTCCCCTGATTGAGGACACTGTCCCTGGACCAAGTCTGTCCCTGGTTTTGTCCCCAGATTGGATTTAATAGGGGGCAGGGGCAATTTCAAAGACAGTCAGTGCAGAATTAAAATAAAAAAATAGAATTAGAATTACAATTTTCCCATTATCTGTGCCCCTTTCTGATGATCATGTGCTGGTCGGAGCAGAGGGAATATTTCTTCAGTTTCGGACGCATGCCCATTCAGCTTCGCTCACATGTTCTTCTGCCTTGGCTCAAATCCTGGCCAGCCACCTGCCTATCTCCTTGCCTTCCCTGGCGGAGTGATCTTCCTCCGCTCCCCATCCAGTAGTATCCGGGGCCCGGAGAGTGAGTTTTGAGAGGCTGTGAGGCGGGCGGCAATGGCAGAGAGGAGCTGATTGTTGCCATTACTAGTAAAGAAAAAATATGTCCCCTGATTTCATTTTAAAAATCTGGTCACCTTACTCTGGGCGCTTGTTGTTCCTTTCTCCTTTAATATCAAAAGTAATGAGTCTTGATCTTTCTCCTGAATGCTAAGTGATTCTCCTTCAACCGAATGCTGGTTGGTAAAGCGTTCCATAGTCTGGGACCTTGGATCGCGAATCTTCGCTCTCCTTTGGACTTGTAGTTGGCTTTCGGTATCTGGAGTAGATTTTGGTTGGTGGATCGCAGAACGCGATTGGGGTTATGAGCTTTTATTTTATCGCATAGATAATTGGGAGCATTCCCATGAATACATCTATGCGTTAGACAGAGTGCTTTAAAAGTGATTCTGTCTTTTACTGGTAACCAGTGAAGGGATCTCAGTGAAGGTGAGATTGATTCCCAGGGTTTTTTCCCAGTCACAAGTCTGGCGGCCGTATTTTGAACGACTTGTAGACGAGCGATTTGGTACTTGGGGAGTCCGAGGTAAAGGGCATTTGCATAGTCCAGTCTGGAGTTTACAATCGCTCCCACCACGACCGCTATGTCTTCTTTGGGGATAAAAGGAATAAGTCTGCGTAGTAGGCGCAGCAGATGGTGAGATCCGCTGAATACTGACCCTATTTGTGCGTCCATTGTCATGTAGGAGTCGAAGATGACCCCAAGACTTTTGACTTTGGCGCTAGGGGAGATGATTTTGCCCAGAATGGGCGGGGGGGTCCATGTTGTTGCAGGTTGATTCCTACGCTTGGCGTGAAACAGGAGAAGTTCTGTTTTCGCTCTGTTGAGTTTAAGATAACTCTTTGTCATCCAGTCCTCTATCAAAGAGAGGCATGTCTCTAGATTGAGGTGGTGATCCTTTTTATTGCAAATGCGGAAATACAGTTGCGTGTCGTCTGCATATGAGTAGTAAAGCAGTTTTTGGCTGCTAATAATCTCAAAAAGAGGGCGAAGATAGATGTTGAATAACACCGGCGACAGGGGGGATCCTTGAGGGACTCCGCATGATAATGTGCGTTTCTCAGAAGTGAAAGGTCCTAACTTCACTATTTGCGATCGGTTTTCCAGAAAAGAGGAGAACCAAGATAAATCGCCTTCTGCGACTTTGGCTACTTCAGCTAGCCGTGTCAATAAAAGTTTGTGGTCTACAGTGTCGAAGACTGCGCTTAGGTCCAACAGCACCAGAAGATAAGATTCTCCTTCGTCTGCGGACTCGAGAGCGTCGTCCCATATCTTGAGCAATGCAGTTTCTGTCCCGTGTCCGGGGAGGAATCCCGATTGAAATGGATCAAGTAGGTTGTGGGTATCTAGATGCTGTTGCAGCTGTTGTACCACTACTTTCTCCATTACCTTTGAGAGTACATTTAGGCCTGTTATGGGACGGCGGTGGATTGGGTCCTTGGGGTCCAGAGTGGGTCCATGGGACGGCGGTGGATTGGGTCCTTGGGGTCCAGGATGTCGGCGCATTCTTTCAGCAGTTTGGTGGGGATGATATCATTCGGCGCAGTGCTGTTACGCAAAGTACCGATAGTATTTTTAGTGGCCTGGGTAGAGATGGGTTCCAGCGTGAACTTACCTGGTTGTGGTGAATTACTACAGGTGTTGTGTAAATAATTACGGGGGGGGGGGCTACGGGGGGGAATTGTTTTGCTGAATGCTTTGCCGGATTCCCTCAATTTTATTAATGAAGTAATCCGATAATTCATTGCAAAATTCTTGTGTGTCCGAATTGGGGGCTTCAAGACAGCCATCTTGAAGAGTTTGCGTGGGCGGTTTAAGGCGCTGTTGATAGCCTCAGAAAAATAATTTTTCTTGGCTTTGAAGATTTCTTTGTGGTATTTTCTTGTTGTTGCCTTGTAGATGATGAGGTTCTCATCTGAAGAGCTTCTTTTCCAGGCGGCTTCCGCCTTTCTGCGCTCTTGCTTGAGTAACTCCAGTTGGTTGTTGAACCAGCTGGAGTTGTTTTTCCGGATGCAGGTTTTACGTTTCGGTGCTATTAAGTCGGCTGACTGTCATAGGGCTGTGTTTATGGCATCCAGTGTTTCTTCAGCTGTTTGATGCGGTTGAATTGTTTCTATTTTTTTCCTTAACGTGACTTTGAAGAGTTCCGAGTGGAGCTTCTTCTGACATCTAGTCCAGTGTGTTGTCACTGGATTTGATGTTTTTGTTAAGGGTGGGATTTCGGAAATAATGAATTTAATTGCATGGTCCATGGCAACGGTTCATTTTCCAAGATTTTTATTTCCAGATCTTGTCTGAAAATAAGATCAAGTGTGTGACCTGAAGCATGTGTGGGCCCACATACTAGTTGTTGTAGCCCTAATCCTTCCAGGTGGTCGATGCAGGCGTCGGCAACAGGGTCTTGTGAGGAGTTGGCCCAGAAGTTGAAATCCCCGAGCAGCAAAAGGTGTTTGCCGTTAAGGGTGTAAGTGGAGATAAAGTCCGTCAATGATGGGAGAAGCTGCGATTTTGGACCGGGTGGCCTATAGCAGAGTAGAATCCGGACGGTCTCCTGGGAGTTTGTTTGCAGTTGTAGAGTAAGGGTTTCCATGAATGGAAGAGGGTTTTGAAGTACTGATTTGGTGATCGCAAGATGAGTCTTGTGGATCGCCGCCAGTCCTCCTCCTCTTTGCCCTATTCTGTTTTCCGTTATAATACGGTAATTTTTTGGCACCAGTTCTCCTAAAAGGGTCGGCTGTGAGCCAGCTCTCTGTAAAAAAGAGGCAGTCTAAATCGTATTGTAGAATGAAATCATGGATTTCTAATCAGTGTTTTACTGCCGATCTTGTGTTGATCAAAGCACATAATATGTGCTTAGGCTGGGATTAATGGCTGTGTCGATCGTCAATCGTTTCTCAAAAGTCGCAGAATTCTTAGGGCGTTTTTGGTGACGGCTGGTAATATTGCGGCAAATCGCCCCAGATCCCAAATGGTAGGGTTGTCCCGATACCACTTTTTTAGGACCGAGTACAAGTACCGACACTTTTTTTCAAGTTGTCGCCGATACCGAATACCGATACTTTTTTTTAAATGTGTCCTCAAATGCAGCCATGTCCCCCACATATTGCAGCCATGTCATGTCCCCCACATATTGCAGCCATGTCATGTCCCCCACATATTGCAGCCATGTATGTCCCCCACATATTGCAGCCATGCATGTCCCCCACATATTGCAGCCATGTCCTGTCCCCCACATATTGCAGCCATGTATGTCCCCCACATATTGCAGCCATGTATGTCCCCCACATATTGCAGCCATGAATGTCCCCCACATATTGCAGCCATGTATGTCCCTCACATATGCAGCCATGTATGTCCCCCACATATGCAGCCATGTCCCCCACATATTGCAGCCATGTCCCCCACATATTGCAGCCATGTATGTCCCCCACATATTGCAGCCATGTCATGTCCCCCACATATGCAGCCATGTATGTCCCCCACATATGCAGCCATGTATGTCCCCCACATATTGCAGCCATGTCATGTCCCCCACATATGCAGCCATGTATGTCCCCCACATATGCAGCCATGTATGTCCCCCATATTGCAGCCATGTCCTGTCCCCCACACCTGTAGATATGATGCCGCCGCTGCCGCATACCGCCGTTAATCCCCCTGCATTATAGCGTAGCGCGCATTAGATGGAGGGGGAGTGTCTATACGCGGATTCATGCATAGACACTCCCCCTTGCTCGGGATTGAACGGATCCGTCCAATCCCGAGAAGGGGAGTGTCTATACATGGCGGCGCGGGCATCACAAGTATTCAAAACGAAAGCTTGTAATGCGCGCTACGCTATAATGCAGGGGGATTAATGGCGGTATGCGGCAGCGGCGGCATCATATCTACAGGTATGAGGGACAGGACATGGCTGCAATATGCGGGGGGGAAGTATTCTATTTTGGTATGGGGGGTATTTGCGGGAGTACAAGTACTCCCGCAAATACTCGGCATCGGTCCCGATACCGATACTAGTATCGGTATTGGGACAACCCTACCAAATGGTCTCTGCCGAGTATTGCAGATTAACCATGGTAGCCGTACAACTGGGGGGTGGGAGGGGAGGATTCTCAAGGATTAACTGACGTCATTGATTATGTTTCCCTATATCAGGGAACAGACGATCAGTGACACTGCCACAGTGAAGAACGGGGAAGCCGTGTTTACACTCACCTCTCACCGTTCTTCAGCTCCGGGGACCGATCGCGGGACTCCAGCAGTGATCGGGTCCGCGGGTACTCCGGTCACGGTCATGGAGCTTCGGCACACGCCCGTGACCCGCGGCTGGGCACTTAAAGAGGACAAACCTGTACGTGCTTGTGCCCAGCCGTGCCATTCTGCCGACATATATGTGCAGAAGATGTTAACACATGCACTTCTAATGCACGCCAACGCATGGACACAGTGGTGTCGCTATGGAGGGGGGGGGGGTAGACAGGGTGACACCCACACTAGTTTACCATTGTAAATGGTGCTGATATACACTGAACATGTTTGATACGTTGACCTGTATTGTTATAGAGCCTAATGATCAGTGGCGGTGCGTCCATAAAGGGCGCTGGAGCGTCGCCCCCTCTCTCTCCTGCACGGCCACTGAATACAATACACAGATTTGTGCACTGCATGAATCTATGAATTGCCGCCACTGCCCACTATTCAGATGGCTGGCCCCCTGGTGAGTGCCGGCCATCTGAATAACGGCAGCTGGTTGGCATTGGAAGTGCCTATCAAAGCCAGCGGCCCTCAGGCTGTAGTCGGCTTCCAAACACTTATCCAGGGGATGCACGGGGTACGTTCCTTGGATAAGACTGACAGGCGTCTCAGCCAATCAGGTTCACCAGTTCTGATTACTGGTAACCTGATTGGCTGAAGCGTCATTGAGGGCAGGAGAAGAGATCGAGGGACCCTGGAAGGAGGATGGGAGGATTTTACAGGGCACAGTGGCGACAATTACAGGACACAGTGGTGACAATTAAAGCGCAAAGTGGCGACAATTACAGGGCACAGTGGTGACAATTAAAGGGCACAATGGCAACAATTACAGGGCACAGAGGCGACAATTACAGGGCACAGTGGTGACAATTAAAGGGCACAGTGGCGACAATTACAGGGCACAGTGGCGACAATTAAAGCGCAAAGTGGCGACAATTACAGGGCACAGTGGTGACAATTTGCACAGTGGCGACAATTACAGGGCACAGTGGTGACAATTAAAGGGCACAATGGCAACAATTACAGGGCACAGAGGTGACAATTACAGGGCACAGTGGTGACAATTAAAGGGCACAGTGGCGACAATTACAGGGCACAGTGGCGACAATTAAAGGGCACAGAGGCGACAATTACAGGGCACAGTGGCGACAATTACAGGGCACAGTGGCGACAATTAAAGGGCACAGTGCCGACAATTAAAGGGCAAAGTGGCGACAATTTGCACAATGGCGACAATTACAGGGCACAGTGGCGACAATTAAAGGGCACAATGGCAACAATTACAGGGCACAGAGGCGACAATTACAGGGCACGGTTGCAACAATTAAAGGGCACAGTGGCGACAATTTGCACAATGGCCACAATTACAGGGCACAGTAGCGACAATTAAAGGGCACAATGGCAACAATTACAGGGCACAGAGGCGACAATTACAGGGCACAGTGGCGACAATTAAAGGGCACAGTGGCGACAATTTGCACAATGGCGACAGTTACAGGGCACAGTGGCGACAATTAAAGGGCACAGTGGCGACAATTAAAGGGCACAATGGCAACAATTACAGGGCACAGTGGCGACAATTACAGGGCACAGTGGCGACAATTAAAGGGCAAAGTGGCGACAATTAAAGGGCAAAGTGGTGACAATTTGCACAGTGGCAACAATTACAGGGCACAGTGGCAACAGTTAAAGGGCACAGTGGTGACAATTTGCACAGTGGCGACAATTAAAGGGCACAATGGCAACAATTAAAGGGCACAGAGGCGACAATTACAGGTCACAGTGGCGACAATTAAAGGGCACAATGGCAACAATTACAGGGCACAGAGCCGACAATTAAAGGGCACAGTGGGGACAATTAAAGGGCACAGTGGCGACAGTTAAAGGGCACAGTGGCGACAATTACAGGGCACAGTGGCGACAATTAAAGCGCAAAGTGGCGACAATTACAGGGCACAGTGGTGACAATTTGCACAGTGGCGACAATTACAGGGCACAGTGGTGACAATTAAAGGGCACAATGGCAACAATTACAGGGCACAGAGGCGACAATTACAGGGCACAGTGGTGACAATTAAAGGGCACAGTGGCGACAATTACAGGGCACAGTGGCGACAATTACAGGGCACAGTGGTGACAATTACAGGGCACAGTGGCGACAATTAAAGGGCACAGTGCCGACAATTAAAGGGCAAAGTGGCGACAATTTGCACAATGGCGACAATTACAGGGCACAGTGGCGACAATTAAAGGGCACAATGGCAACAATTACAGGGCACAGAGGCGACAATTACAGGGCATGGTTGCAACAATTAAAGGGCACAGTGGCGACAATTTGCACAATGGCCACAATTACAGGGCACAGTAGCGACAATTAAAGGGCACAATGGCAACAATTACAGGGCACAGAGGCGACAATTACAGGGCACAGTGGCGACAATTAAAGGGCACAGTGGCGACAATTTGCACAATGGCGACAACTACAGGGCACAGTGGCGACAATTAAAGGGCACAATGGCAACAATTACAGGGCACAGAGGCGACAATTACAGGGCACGGTTGCAACAATTAAAGGGCACAGTGGCGACAATTTGCACAATGGCCACAATTACAGGGCACAGTAGCGACAATTAAAGGGCACAATGGCAACAATTACAGGGCACAGAGGCGACAATTACAGGGCACAGTGGCGACAATTAAAGGGCACAGTGGCGACAATTTGCACAATGGCGACAATTACAGGGCACAGTGGCGACAATTAAAGGGCACAGTGGCGACAATTAAAGGGCACAATGGCAACAATTACAGGGCACAGTGGCGACAATTACAGGGCACAGTGGCGACAATTAAAGGGCAAAGTGGCGACAATTAAAGGGCAAAGTGGTGACAATTTGCACAGTGGCAACAATTACAGGGCACAGTGGCAACAGTTAAAGGGCACAGTGGTGACAATTTGCACAGTGGCGACAATTAAAGGGCACAATGGCAACAATTAAAGGGCACAGAGGCGACAATTACAGGTCACAGTGGCGACAATTAAAGGGCACAATGGCAACAATTACAGGGCACAGAGCCGACAATTAAAGGGCACAGTGGGGACAATTAAAGGGCACAGTGGCGACAGTTAAAGGGCACAGTGGCGACAATTACAGGGCACAGTGGCGACAATTAAAGCGCAAAGTGGCGACAATTACAGGGCACAGTGGTGACAATTTGCACAGTGGCGACAATTACAGGGCACAGTGGTGACAATTAAAGGGCACAATGGCAACAATTACAGGGCACAGAGGCGACAATTACAGGGCACAGTGGTGACAATTAAAGGGCACAGTGGCGACAATTTGCACAATGGCCACAATTACAGGGCACAGTAGCGACAATTAAAGGGCACAATGGCAACAATTACAGGGCACAGAGGCGACAATTACAGGGCACAGTGGCGACAATTTGCACAATGGCGACAATTACAGGGCACAGTGGCGACAATTAAAGGGACAGTGGCGACAATTAAAGGGCACAATGGCAACAATTACAGGGCACAGTGGCGACAATTACAGAGCACAGTGGCGACAATTAAAGGGCACAATGGCAACAATTACAGGGCACAGTGGCGACAATTACAGGGCACAGTGGCGACAATTACAGAGCACAGTGGCGACAATAACAGGGCACAGTGGCAACAATTACAGGGCACAGTGGCGACAATTAAAGGTCACCGTGCGACAATTAAAGGGCACAATAAGCGACAATTACAGGGCACAGTGGCGACCATTGATGGGCACAGTGGCTGCAGTTGATGGGCACAGTGAGGTTGCAATTATTTTTATTTTTTTTCTCGTTCGTCTGCGCCCCCCAAAAAAATGTGAGCACCAGCCGCCACTGCTAATGATAACAATAGAAGCACATTGATAGCGCACATAAAAACGCATGAAAGGTGTGACCCCAGCCCCCCCCCCCCAGTGATCAATTTACCGCGATGGAAAGTCCGCTCAGCAGGACAGTCAGGAAAGATCATCTCAGGACCTGACAAAGCATCACTGCAAAAATTGCTTGTAAAATTCCCCTAAAATAAGAAAACTCGGCTGTTAGTGTGGAGGGAGAGCGCCCCCTACTGCAAGTTTAGGGGATGGCAGGAAAGCTATCTTTGGGAAATGATGGATCTTCACCAGCTCAGCCCTTATACCTTCCCATGGAGCAGAGACATTTCTACGTTTCCACTAGACGTCTGTTTATTCCGTAATAAGTTTGAAATTATGTAAATCGGAATTTTAAGGGGAGATTTACTAAGACTGGAGGGTGCAAAATCTGGTGCAGCTCTGCATAGAAACCAATCAGCTTCCAGGATTTTTTTTTACCCACTTGCCTACCGGGCACTTTTACCCCCTTCCTGCCCAGGCCAAGTTTCAGTTTTCGGCGCTCTCACAGTTTGAATGACAATTGCGCGATACCCATAGGACATCATTTTCTGCACACAAACGGAGCTTTCCCTTGGTGGTATTTAATCACCTCTGGGGGGTTTATTTTTTGCTAAACAGACAAGAAAATAAAAAACATTTGGAAAAAAATAAGTTTCTGTTATAAAAATCTGTAAAAAATGTGTCTCCTTCACTGATAGGTTGCACTGGTGGGCACTGATGAGGAGGCACCAATGGGCTTTGATAGGCTGTCTTGACAGGCACATGATGAGGCTGTACTTATAGACTGCATTGATGGGCACTAATAGGCTGCATTTAGGGGGCACTGATAGGCTGCATTTATGGGCACTGATAGGCTGCATTTTTGGGCACTGATAATTAGCACTGATGGGCACTGATAGGCTGCATTGATGGGCTCTGATGAGGCTGCATTGATGGACACTAATAGGCTGCATTGATGGGCACTGATAGGCTGCATTGATGGGCATTGATGAGGCTGCACTGATGGGCACTAATAGGCTACATTAATGGTCAGTAATAGGCTGCTCTTATGGGCACTGATGAAGCTGTACTGATGGGCACTGATAGGCTGCATTGATGGGCGCTGATGAGGCTGCACTAATGGGCACTAATAGGCTGCATTGATGGGCACTAAGAGGCTGCATTGATGGGCACTGATAGGCTGCATTTATGGGCACTGATAGGCTGCACTGATGGGCACTGATAGGCTGCATTTATGGGCACTGATGAAGCTGTACTGATGGGCACTGATAGGCTGCATTTATGGGCACCGATAAGTAGCACTGATGGGCTTTGTTAGGCTGCATTGATGGGCGCTGATGAGGCTGCATTAATTAGCAGTAATATGCTGCATTGATGGGCACTAATAGGCTGCATTGATGGGCACTAATAGGCTGCATTGATGGGTTTTGATGAGGCTGCATTGATGGGCACTAATAAGCTGCATTGATGGGCACTGATAGGCTGCATTGATGGGCACTGATGAGGCTGCACTGATGGACACTCATAGGCTGCACTGATAGGCACTGATAGGCTGCCATGATAGGCACTGATGTGGCTGTACTGATAGGCTGCATTGATGGGCACTGATAAGGAAGAACTTATGGGTACTGACATGCAGCACTTGTGGGCCCTGATTATCAGTGTAGATGTCCTCTATGGGGACCTGTTGGTTATCAGCTCTCCTCTCCCCATGTGTTGTCAGCATGAGGTAGAGTTGCACGATTATTCGTAAAAAAAATCGCCACCTCGATTTAACCCCTCTCACAATTGTAATCCGGCATTTCCACAATTCATTCATGTAAGGGCTCTTTTACACAGGGAGGTCGGCCCGACAGGCTCCGCTTTGCTCAGTGGGTGATCGATCCGCTGATCTCTGCTGAGCCGATGGATGACAGGTCCATCTTCACCAACCGTGCTGAGACAGGCCTGTCAGAGCCCCGCTCTCCTCTGTGGGGAGATCGGATGGAAAAAGACCGCCTGTACATTTTCATCTGCTCCGATCCGAGACGGATGAAAATAGGACCAGACGGGGTTTACAGACGGGAACGGATCAGATAGCAGCAGGTGTCAGCGGACATGTCACTGCTGACCTCCCCCGCCGCTCCATAGGAGTGAATGGAGGCTCCGATCGCGTCTGCCTGAAAAATTGACAGGTGGACCCTTCACCTGTAAAACCCTTCCTGTTTTGGAGGTCGTCTCATTGTTGCCCATCTAGTGCACCTGTTGTTTCATTAACACCAAAGCAGCTGGAACTGATTAACAACCCCCTCTGTATACACCCCTCCCCCTCTGTATACACCCCTCCCCTTCTGTATACACCCCTCCCCCTCTGTATACACCACTCCCCCTCTGTATACACCCCTCCCCTCTGTATACACCCTCCCCCTCTGTATACACTCCTTCCCCTCTGTATACACCCTTCCCCCTCTGTATACACCACTCCCCCTCTGTATACACTCTTCCCCCTCTGTATACACCCCTCCCCCTCTGTATACACCCCTCCCCCTCTGTATACACCCCTCCCCCTCTGTATACACCACTCACCCTCTGTATACACCCCTCCCCCTCTGTATACACCACTCACCCTCTGTATACACCCTTCCCCCTCTGTATACACCACTCCCCCTCTGTATACACTCCTCCCCCTCTGTATACACCCCTCCCCTTCTGTATACACCCCTCCCCCTCTGTATACACCACTCCCCCTCTGTATACACCCCTCCCCCTCTGTATACACCCTCCCCCTCTGTATACACTCCTTCCCCTCTGTATACACCCATCCCCCTCTGTATACACCACTCCCCCTCTGTATACACTCTTCCCCCTCTGTATACACCCCTCCCCCTCTGTATACACCACTCACCCTCTGTATACACCCCTCCCCCTCTGTATACACCACTCACCCTCTGTATACACCCTTCCCCCTCTGTATACACCACTCCCCCTCTGTATACACCCCTCCCCCTCTGTATACACCACTCACCCTCTGCATACACCCCTCCCCCTCTGTATACACCACTCACCCTCTGCATACACCCCTCCCCCTCTGTATACACCACTCACCCTCTGCATACACCCCTCCTCCTCTGTATACACCCCTCCCCCTCTGTATACACCACTCCCCCTCTGTATACACCCCTCCCCCTCTGTATACACCCTCCCCCTCTGTATACACTCCTTCCCCTCTGTATACACCCTTCCCCCTCTGTATACACCACTCCCCCTCTGTATACACTCTTCCCCCTCTGTATACACCCCTCCCCCTCTGTATACACCCCTCCCCCTCTGTATACACCACTCACCCTCTGCATACACCCCTCCCCCTCTGTATACACCACTCACCCTCTGTATACACCCCTCCCCCTCTGTATACACCACTCACCCTCTGCATACACCCCTCCCCCTCTGTATACACCACTCACCCTCTGCATACACCCCTCCCCCTCTGTATACACCCCTCCCCCTCTGTATACACCACTCCCCCTCTGTATACACCCCTCCCCCTCTGTATATACCCTCCCCCTCTGTATACACTCCTTCCCCTCTGTATACACCCTTCCCCCTCTGTATACACCCCTCCCCCTCTGTATACACCACTCCCCCTCTGTATACACACCTCCCCCTCTGTATACACCCTCCCCCTCTGTATACACTCCTTCTCCTCTGTATACACCCTTCCCCCTCTGTATACACCACTCCCCCTCTGTATACACTCTTCCCCCTCTGTATACACCCCTCCCCCTCTGTATACACCCCTCCCCCTCTGTATACACCCCTCCCCCTCTGTATACACCCTTCCCCCTCTGTATACACCCCTCCCCCTCTGTATACACCACTCCCCCTCTGTATACACACCTCCCCCTCTGTATACACCCTCCCCCTCTGTATACACTCCTTCTCCTCTGTATACACCCTTCCCCCTCTGTATACACCACTCCCCCTCTGTATACACTCTTCCCCCTCTGTATACACCCCTCCCCCTCTGTATACACCCCTCCCCCTCTGTATACACCCCTCCCCCTCTGTATACACCACTCACCCTCTGCATACACCCCTCCCCCTCTGTATACACCACTCACCCTCTGCATACACCCCTCCCCCTCTGCATACACCCCTCCCCCTCTGTATACACCACTCCCCTTCTGTATACACCCCTCCCCCTCTGTATACACCCTCCCCCTCTGTATACACTCCTTCCCCTCTGTATACACCCTTCCCCCTCTGTATACACCACTCCCCCTCTGTATACACTCCTCCCCCTCTGTATACACTCCTCCCCCTCTGTATACACCCCTCCCCCTCTGTATACACCCCTCCCCCTCTATATACACCCCTCCCCCTCTGTATACACCCTCCCCCTGTGTATACACCCCTCCCCCTCTGTATACACCCCTCCCCCTCTGTATACACCCCCCTCTGTATACCACTCCCCCTCTGTATACACCCCTCCCCCTCTGTATACACTCCTCCCCCTCTGTATACACCCTTCCCCCTCTGTATACACCCCTCCCCCTCTGTATACACCCCTCCCCCTCTGTATACACTCCTCCCCCTCTGTATACACTCCTCCCCCTCTGTATACACTCCTCCCCCTCTGTATACACCCCTCCCCCTCTGTATACACTCCTCCCCCTCTGTATACACCCTTCCCCCTCTGTATACACCACTCCCCCTCTGTATACACCCCTCCCCCTCTGCTACTTACCTGACCAAATCAATATCCCAGGAATTTAATTGACTCGATGCTACACTTTGATTAAAAAGTCTCTGCTGAATTTTTTTGAGCAGTGTATATTTACCTAGAAAAATGGTGACACGTTTACACTTATTTTAATCGCTGTACATATATACAGTGCCTTGAAAAAGTATTCATACCCCTTGACATTTTTCAAATTTTCTCATGTTACAACCAAAAACATAAATGTATTTTATTGGGATTTTATGTGATGGACCAACACAAAGTGTCACATAATTGTGAAGTGGAAGGAAAATGATAAATGGTTTTCAATTTTTTTTTACAAATAAATCTGTGAAAAGTGTGGGGGGGAAAGGCATTTGTATGGCGCCCCCCGGAGTCAATACTTTGTAGAACCTCCTTTCTCTACAAGTTTTTTTGGGGGTGTCTCTACCAGCTTTGCACATCTAGAGAGGGACATTTCTGCCCATTCTTCTCTGTAAAATATCTCAAGTTCTGTCAGATTGGATGGAGAGCGTCTGTGAGCAGCAATTTTCAAGTCTTGCCACAGATTCTCAGTGTGATTTAGGTCTGGACTGTGACTGGGCCATTCTAACACATGAATAGGCTTTGATCTAAACCATTCCATTGTAGCTCTGGCTGTACTTTAGAGTCGTTGTCCTGCTGGAAGGTGAACCTCCTCTCCAGTCTCAAGTCTTTTGCAGACTCTGAGGCGGCGTACACACGACCGAGGTTCTCGCTAGAAACCAGCGAGAACCTCGCTGGGAGCTGCATTCCAGCGAGAACCTCGGCCGTGTGTACGCTCCTGGCTCGCCCCGCCCATCGGGAATCCCGTCGAGCGAATAGAGAGCAGGCTCTCTATTTGCTCGACGGCCCATCGGGATGAATGGCTGGTTGCCATTCCCGACGGGCGGGTCGCCGATTTCGACGGCCGGCCGAGAACCTCGACGGGCGGAACGATGCCTAACAGGTTTTCTTCTAAGATTGTCCTGTTTGATTAAATTAAAGCCTCTTGGAGTAAACACAAAAGTAAACAAGCATAAAAGTACCATCATCCTAAATGTCAATAGAATAAATCAAATATAGCTGGGACCCCAAAGGTAACGCAGAAATAATTTGGAAAAAGGGGGGTGGGGGGTGGACTATAGCGGTACTGCGTACAAGAAGGTACAAGGGAACATGGACTGAGGTAAAAAATTACAATTGTTTATTATAATGAACAAGTAGGACACACGTTATTAGATCATAAAAAACAAACAAACAAAAACAATATTAAAAATGTGACACAGTGCATGCCAAACCAGGTCACCGAGGTGTTAAATCAACCCTAGGCAAGGGGAAGCGGTGAAGAGGGTGTGGTCATGCCCGTTGAATCTCAATCTCGACTAGTTTCGCAACAATAGTTGCTTCATCAGGAGAGGTAGTCTGCACTGTTTAAAGGAGACCACCGAAAGCTATGAACCGCAGTTGGAGGGAGGTAGCCTCTCAAGAACGGGTGGGAAGTAGAGGGAGCCACAATATGGGCTATCCTAAAAAAGCTGTGTGTAAAATTAAAAAAGTAAGGACCTGTGAACCAAATTAATGGATCAAGGGTAGGGCGTAACTGGCGTGGGTGTTTGGTAAGGATCCCACACTAGGTGCATGAAGTTAAGAACCAGTGGTCGGTAGAACGCACTGTATGGTCCACAGGATCCGATGTGTGTCACACATCGGATCCTGTGGACCATACAGTGAGTTCTACCGACCACTGGTTCTTAACTTCATGCACCTAGTGTGGGATCCTTACCAAACACCCACGCCAGTTACGCCCTACCCTTGATCCATTAATTTGGTTCACAGGTCCTTACTTTTTTAATTTTACACACAGCTTTTTTAGGATAGCCCATATTGTGGCTCCCTCTACTTCCCACCCGTTCTTGATAGGCTACCTCCCTCCAACTGCGGTTCATAGCTTTCGGTGGTCTCCTTTAAACAGTGCAGACTACCTCTCCTGATGAAGCAACTATTGTTGCGAAACTAGTCGAGATTGAGATTCAACGGGCATGACCACACCCTCTTCACCGCTTCCCCTTGCCTAGGGTTGATTTAACACCTCGGTGACCTGGTTTGGCATGCACTGTGTCACATTTTTAATATTGTTTTTGTTTGTTTGTTTTTTATGATCTAATAACGTGTGTCCTACTTGTTCATTATAATAAACAATTGTAATTTTTTACCTCAGTCCATGTTCCCTTGTACCTTCTTGTACGCAGTACCGCTATAGTCCACCCGCCCACCCCCCCTTTTTCCAAATTATTTCTGCGTTACCTTTGGGGTCCCAGCTATATTTGATTTATTCTATTAAGATTGTCCTGTATTTGTCTCCATCCATCTTCCCATCAACTCTGACCAGCTTCCCTGTCCCTGCTGAAGAAAATCATCCCCACAACATGATGCTGCCACCACCATGTTTCACAGTGGGGATGGTGTGTTCAGGGTGATGTGCAGTGTTAGTTTTTCCCACACATAGGGCCAGATTCAGTAAGAATTCACGTGGCGTATCTCGAGATACGCCGCGTAACTTATTAGATGTGCCGGCGTATCTATTTTCTGTATTCAGAAAACAAGATACGCCGGGATTGTGCTAAGATACGAGCGGCGTAAGTGTATTAGGCCGTTGTATCTTAGTTGCATATGCTGGCCTCTAAGTGGTGCTTCCGTCGATTTACACGTCGAATATGTAAATTAGCTAGATACGCAGATTCACGAATGTACGCCCGGCCGTCGCAGTAAGATACGCCGTTTACATAAGCCGATTCAGAATGGGGCTGGGCGTAAGTTACGTTTACGTCGTTTTCATTGAGTATTTCAATATTACAATACAACACTCCCCCTAAATGCCTAATTTGCAGGGCCGGACTTACCATTGGGCTTGACTGGGCCCATGGGCCCCTCCCAATAGGGGGCCCCTCTATAAAAAAAATAAAATAAAAAACATTTTTTTTTTTTTTTTTTTTTTAGGGGTCCGGAGGTCCCCAGGGCCCCGGACAGCAACCCTTCCTTTTTTTTATTTATTTTTATAAAAAAATATGTTTTATATATATATATATATATATATATATATATATATATATATATATATATATTATCATTATTATTATTATTATTAAAGGGCCCAGAGGTCTCCAGGGCCCCTGGATGGCAACCCCCCCCTTTTTTTTATAAAACAATTAAATTTTTTTTTATATATATATATATATATATATATATATATATATTTTTTTTTTTTTATTATTATTAAAGGGCTCAGAGGTCCCCAGGGCCCCATGTGGCAACCCCCCCTTTTTTAAAAAAAAAATTATAAATGTTTATTTTTTTATTTTTGTTTATATTTTTTTATTTTTTATTAAAAGGCCCAGAGGTCCCCAGACCCCCCGGATGGCAACCTCCCTTTTTTATGTATTTTTTATAAATGTTTATTTTTTTTTATTTTTTTTAGGGGTCTGAAGACCCCCAGGGCCCCTGGGCCCCCAGTGCCCCCGGACAGCAACCCCCACTTTTTTTAATATATTTTTTTATAAAAAAAATATGTTTTTATATATATATAAAAAAATAAAAATGGGCTAACTTTACTGCCTATTTTTTTTTTAAATTCATTAAATTCCTAATTTACATACAGAAGAAGTTAATTCCTTTGAAGAGATACAATGTTTAGACTTAACTTTCCACTGATAAAGAATGTTTCCAAAACTTGGCAGATTGCCCAGACTGACTTTTGGCTGAGAGCAGACAGGAAATTCTTTGCATACCAAAGTGCAGAGAGAAAATTATTTTCATGTGAAAGATCGTGAAACCCTGTATCAAGAATCGCAACGGGAAAAAGATCGCGATAACGATTCTTGACGATTAATCGTGCAGCTCTAATATATATATATATTTATTATTATTATTATTAAAGGCCCCAGAGGTCTCCAGGGCCCTGGATGGCAACCCCCCTTTTTTTAATAAAAATATTTACATTTTCTTTATATTTTTTTATTAAAGGGCCCAGAGGTTTCTTTTTTATTTTTTTATTAAAGGGCCCAGAATTTTTATTCCGTGCACAGATGAGAGTCTGTCACCCCGCCCAACAACTTTAATGTGCACCCCCCGCTCAACAACTTTAATGCCCCCCCGGTCAACAAATTCAATTCGCCCCCCCCCCTCGCTCAACAACTTTAATGCGCACCCCCGCTCAACAACTTCAATTCGCCCCGCTCAACAACTTTAATGAATGCGCCCCCCCCCCCGCTCAACAACTATGATCCCCCCCTCGCTCCAGGGGGCCCCTTTAACACTCAAGCCCAGGGGCCCCCACCACCCTACTAAGTCCTGCCCTGCTAATTTGAATTAGGCGCACTTACGCCGGCCAATTTACGCTACGCCGCCGCAACTTACGGAGCAAGTGCTTTGTGAATACGGCACTTGCCTGTAAAAGTTGCGGAGGTGTAACGTAAATAGGATACGCTACGCCTGCACAAAGATACGCGCTCCTACGTGAATCTGGCCCATAGCGTTTTGCTTTTAGGCCAAAAGGTACAATTTTGGTCTTATCTGACCAGAGCACCTTCTTCCACATGTTTGCTGTGTCCCCTCCCCCACATGGCTTCTCACAGACTGCAAACACATACCTCCCAACAGGTTGAGATTGTAATGAGGGACACCTACCAACAAACATTTGTAAGCATAGGACACGCCCCCTGACACACACCCTAAAAGAAGAATTAACCAAAAAAAGGTTAATTAAATCCACAAGTACTTTTTTTTTACCACTCCTATTCCTTTATATTGTCTTTTTAAATTTACAAATGCAACAATTTAGATTTTGGATTAACGGTTTAGGACTGAGAAACACTGTTTGAAAGATAAAAAAGTGCATTTCATATACAACTCTATAGATCAGATCACAATGAGGGACAACGAGGGGCATTGCTCCAAATCAGGGACAGTTGGGATCCATGCAAACAGGACTTCTTATGTCTTTCTTCTTGTCACTCTTCCATAAAGGGCAGATTTGTGGAGAGCACCACTAATAGTTGTCCTGTGGAGAGCACCACTAATAGTTGTCCTGTGGACAGATTCTCCCCCCTGAGCTGTGGATCTCTGCAGCTCCTCCAGAGTTCCCATGGACCTCTTGGCGGCTTCTCTGATGAATGCTCTCCTTGCCCAGGCCGGTCAGTTTAGGTGGACGGCCATGTCTTGGTAGGCTTGCAGTTGCGCCATATTCTTTCCATTTTTTGATGAACGCTCTCCTTGCCCGGCCCGGTCAGTTTAGGTGGACGGCCATGTCTTGGTAGGCTTGCAGTTGTGCCGTACTCTTTGCATTTTCCGATGATGGATTGAAGAGAAGCTCCGTGAGATCTTCAAAGCTTGGGAGATTTTTTTATAACCTAACCCTGCTTTCTACTTCTCCACAACTTTATCCCTGACCTGTCTGGTGTGTTCCTTGGCCTTCATGATGCTGTTTGTTCACTAAGATTCTCTAACAAACTCTGAGGGCTTCACGGAACAGCTGTATTTATACTGAGAATAAATAACACAGGTGGACACTAGGTGACATCTGAAGGCAATTGGTTCCACTAGATTTTAGTTTGGGGTATCGGAGTAAAGTATACAAATGCTCCTCCCCCCACATTTTTCACAGATTTATTTGTAAAAAAAATGTTGAAAAACATTTATAATTTTCCTTCCACTTCACAATTATGTGCCACTTTGTTTTGGTCTATCACATACAATCCCAATAAAATACATTTATATTTTTGGTTGTAACATGACAAAATGTGGCAAATTTACCTAAATACTCCCAGCACATATGTGATTTAGTGGCCACTTACCTATTTTTTGGGCCAGAACTGTCCTAGTCCTCCTGGGTCCGCCTCTATAAGGGTTAAAAGAAAAAAACAAATAGATTCTATTGGGATAGTGAGTAATGACGATGATCTGTTAAAGTGTTCCAGAAGAAGGGATCAGTTTAGATGAATGAGACAAACCACTCAACGCTGACAGGAGTGATTAAAATGATCAGTTTGATTTTTTTTTTCTGCAAAACTGTTTGCTGTAACTGCTTGTAAAGTGTGAGCTGGAATTTGGCTCCAATTTGTTAGTGTATCTAAACCTGCTAAAACATAATTTAACTCTTCCTTCCCCCCCAGACGACTCATTCCTCCAGAGTCACGTCTCACTAATAGAGGGAGGCAGGCCCGGACTGGGACAAAAAATAGGCCCGGCATTTTAGGCTGAGCAGCCCATTTTTTTTTAATACAAATCAGGGCATGTTTGTTATTCAATCAAAAGAGGGTGAGGTGGGTGCAGGGTTCAGAGGGTGAGGTGGGTTCAGAGGGTGAGGTGGGTGCAGGATGCAGAGGGTGAGGTGGGTTCAGAGGGTGCGGTGGGTGCAGAGTGCAGAGGGTGAGGTGGGTTCAGAGGGTGAGGTGGGTGCAGGGTGCAGAGGGTGAGGAGGTGGGAGCAGAGTGCATAGGGTGAGGTGGGTTCAGAGGGTGAGGTGGGTGCAGAGTGCAGAGGGTGAGGTGGGTTCAGAGGGTGAGGTGGGTGCAGGGTGCAGAGGGTGAGGAGGTGGGTGCAGGGTGCAGAGGGTGAGGAGGTGGGAGCAGAGTGCATAGGGTGAGGTGGGTTCAGAGGGTGAGGTGGGTGCAGAGTGCAGAGGGTGAGGTGGGTTCAGAGGGTGAGGTGGGTGGTGTGGGTGCAGAGTGAAGAGGGTGAGGTGGGTGTAGGGTGCAGAGGGTAAGGTGGGTGCAGAGTGCAGAGGGTGCAGAGTGCAGAGGGTGAGGTGGGTGTAGGATGCAGAGGGTGAGGTGGGTTCAGAGGGTGAGGTGGGTGCAGAGGGTGATGTGGGTGCAGAGGGTGAGGTGGGTGCAGAGGGTTAGGTGGGTGCAGAGTTCAGAGGGTGAGGTGGGTGCAGAGGGTGAGGTGGGTGGTGTGGGTGCAGAGTGCAGAGGGTGAGGTGGGTGTAGGGTGCAGAGGGTGAGGTGGGTTCAGAGGGTGAGGTGGGTGGTGTGGGTGCAGAGTGCAGAGGGTGAGGTGGGTGAGATGGGTGCAGGGTGCAGAGGGTGAGGTGGGTGCAGAGGGTGGGGTGGGTGGGTGCAGTGGCATATCTAGGGTATGGCAGCCATAGCAAGTGCCATGGGCGCCATATGAAGGGGGCGCTGTTGAGTGGCTGAGCAGCAAGGCACTTCCCAGGGTCTGAGGGTCTCTTCTTCCCTCCTCCCAAGCATAGGCAGGATCTCCTTTTCAGCACGTTTGTTAATGGACAATGGCAGCGCTATCCCTGCTGCGTTCAGCCACAGCCTTCCACTGTTCTGCCAGGCTCTCCCATTCCATCTGGTGAGGATTGGCAGCGCACAAAGAAGAGGGAGGAACATCAGTTTCTCCCTCTCCTCTGTGAAAACTGAGGCCTTAAGGGATGAAGATTTTATCACTTCCAGTATTGGTTCTGCATTTACCTGGCCTTGGAGGGCAAAGGAGGGATCAGGGGTCTAATAAACCCCAGATTTCTCCATAAAGAGGATATGTCACTACCCAAGGTATCACAAGGGATGATAAATATCACTAGTTTTGTTCGCTGTTTTTTTGTTAAGGTTAATCTGAAAGATGGGTTTCAAATGTTTCAACAGGGGCGCAGTTTTATTGCTTGCCATAGGCGCTATTTTCACTAGATACGCCTTTGGGTGGGTGCAGGGTGCAGAGGGTGAGGTGGGTGCAGAGGGTGGGGTGGGTGCCAAGGGTGAGGTGGGTGCAGAGGGTGAGGTGGGTGCAGAGGGTGGGGTGGGTGCAGAGGGTGGGGTGGGTGCCAAGGGTGAGGTGGGTGCAGAGGGTGAGGTGGGTGCTCTCCTCCCCCCCCCCCCCCCCAGATTCCAGTACAGTCAGAGCTCCACATTCAACTCCCCTCCAAGGCAAGACTCTCCTCCCACAAAGTTCCCCCCTTCCAGTTCAAAGTTTTCCTCATTCTACTCACAGAGCTCCAGGTGCACCTTTCCGACATCAGGCTGAAGGGGACTCCTCCAGGCAGCTCCTCCCCCTAATGGTCACCTGACCATTAGGGGGAGTCAGTCAGTCGGAAGGCCGGCTGAGTAGCCCCGACTCACGTAGCAGTCCAGATACCGCACCGTTTGGAGTAGGGGGCCCCCGCCAGAAGGACATGGATGCGGCCCTCCTCGTGGAGCCGGCCGCGGAGAGGCCAGCAGCGGGTGAGCCGGGTCGGCTCAAGCAGCTGCCAAATTAGGCCGAAATTGACATCTGGCCTAGCTGCTCCGGCCCACCGGGCATATGCCCGGTGGGCCCTATGGCCAGTTTGGGCCTGGAGGGAGGTGTGTCAGGCCCCGTACACACGACCGGTTTCCTCGGCAGAATCCAGCAAGAAACTCGATGGGAGACATATTCTGCCGGGAAAACCGGTCGTGTGTACACTTTTCGCCGAGAATCCCTTCGAGGAACTCGTCGAGCCAAAAAGAGAGCATGTTCTCTATTTCCTCGTTGGGCAATGGGAAAATTTTGCTCGACAAGTTTTTTGACTGCCAAACTAGGAACTCGACGGGGAAAACGACGTGTTTCGCCCAACGAGTTTCTCGGTCGTGTGTACGCCGCCTCACCGGCAGATCACTGGGTGAAAAAAATAAAATAAAAGCCTATAGAAAAGAAAATTATTGCAGCCACCACGTCTAATGCTTGGTGAGCTGCAATATATACAATTTTAGTGTTTTTGGTTTAATATTGCTTCAATTAAATTGTAATAATTTATTTTATAAATCTAATTTAATTTAAACCGTTTGCCGCCCGCCGCGCACAGATATACGTCTGCAGCATGGCAGGGGCAGGCATAAGGACGTACCTGTACGTCGCGTTTAAGAAGCGGTTGTTGCGGGCGCTCGTGCCTGCCGCGGTCGCTGTGAGAGCGCCCGCGGGTCACTCCTTAGGTAACACTTAACCCCTACAGCGCCACCTAACCCCTTCACTGCCAGTGTCGTTTTCACAGTAACCAGTGCATATTTATAGCACTGATCGCTGTATAAATGACAATGGTCGCAAAAATTTGGGGATTAGAGCGGTGCAGGAGAGGGGGGCGGTGCTCCTGCGCCTTTATGGACGCACCTCCGCTGGTGCTAAAATATGTTAGGAGCCGTGCCCTGATTGGCTGAAAAGTCTGTCAAACTTTCCGGCCAATCAAAAAACTTGATTCAGTCAGGTCCCCAAATCTCCATAGTGAGTTTATGGATAAGAACGAGTATCTCTCGGGATGTAGGACATTCGTTTATAAAGATGCTCATGAATGATCGGAGTCGTACTTTAATCTTCTCCTCCCCTCACAATAATTAATACCAGTAGACGCGGCCGGCGGCTCTGCGTATTTTCAGGAATCAGCACATTGCCGTGATAGGCAACAACAATTATTTCGGCAGCCTTGTCCTTCCATAACTCCCATTACATCCCCCCGAAGCACGCGTCCTCTCCCACCAACGCGGAGCGTGTAGACAGCGAGGATTAGGGAACGGCGTGCTGCGAAACGTTTGATTGACGCGTTATCGAGATCATTTGAGGCAGAGCAGAGCCGATCTAAGGATCCAAAACTGTCCTTCAACTTCTAATTGTGTCTGTTTATCCTTTTATGATCTGCAGATGTGGCCGGATGAAATGCAGCGACGGCGTTCCCGCTGATTCCCGCTGATTACTTTATGCGGTATTCCGGCTTCTGAAAATGCGCTTCTATTTGATGTGGGGGGGGGGGGGGAGTCTTGGAGAACAAGAAATGCTGCTGAAAGGAATTGTACATGAGCGGAGGCTCAATGCCTGTATGTGTATGGCGGCAACACTTAGGCCATTTTCATGGAACTCCCTTGTAAATGGCGTTTGTCACCACCGAGTGGACAGCGTTGTCAACATGCGGACCCTCTAGAGCAGTGGTCTCCAAACTGCGGCCCGGGGGACACTTACCCCGACTTGTTCATTCCCTGAATTGTTCTTTCCCCCGACTTGGGGGTGGGGTAGGCTGGGGTAGGCGGTACACTTTGGTGGGGGTGGGTCAGCCACGCCCTGTAACCTTTGACCTCTGGGAACGCGCCTTCTGACCTTTGACCTCTGGGGGAGGTCCCTGTTCCATTCTTCCTATTGACACCAATGATGGCATACTATTCTTCCTATTGACACCAATGATGGCATACTATTCTTCCTATTGACACCAATGATGGCATACTATTCTTCCTATTGACACCAATGATGGTATACTATTCTTCCTATTGACACCAATGATGGGATACTATTCCTCCTATTGACACCAATGATGGGATACTATTCTACCTACTGACACTAATGATAGGATACTATTCTTCCTACTGACACCAATGATGGGATACTATTCTTCCTACTGACACCAACGGTAGGATACCATTCTTAATATTGACACCAATTATAGGATACTATTCTTCCTATTGACACCAATGATGGGATACTATTCTTCCTACTGACACAAATGATAGGATACTATTCTTCCTACTGACACCAATGATAGGATACTATTCTTAATATTGACACCAATGATAGGATACTATTCTTAATATTGACACCAATGATAGGATACTATTCTTCCTACCAACACCAATGATAGGATAATATTCTTCCTACCAACACCAATGATAGGATACTATTCTTCCTACTGACACCGATGATAGGATACTATTCTTCCTACTGACACCAATGATAGGATACCATTCTTCCTACTGACACCAATGATAGGATACCATTCTTCCTACTGACACCAATGATAGGATACTATTCTTCCTACTGACACCGATGATAGGATACTATTCTTCCTACTGACACCAATGATAGGATACCATTCTTCCTACTGACACCAATGATAGGATACCATTCTTCCTACTGACACCAATGATAGGATACTATTCTTCCTACTGACACCGATGATAGGATACTATTCTTCCTACTGACACCAATGATAGGATACCATTCTTCCTACTGACACCAATGATAGGATACTATTCTTCCTACTGACACCAATGATAGGATACTATTCTTCCTACTGACACCAATGATAGAATACCATTCTTCCTACTGACACCAATGATAGGATACTATTCTTCCTACTGACACCAATGATAGGATGCTATTCTTCCTATTGACACCAATGATAGGATACTATTCTTCCTATTGACACCAATGATGGGATACTATTCTTCCTACTGACACAAATGATAGGATACTATTCTTCCTACTGACACCAATGATAGGATACTATTCTTAATATTGACACCAATGATAGGATACTATTCTTCCTACCAACACCAATGATAGGATACCATTCTTCCTACTGACACCAATGATAGGATACCATTCTTCCTACCAACACCAATGATAGGATACTATTCTTCCTACCAACACCAATGATAGGATACTATTCTTCCTACTGACACCGATGATAGGATACTATTCTTCCTACTGACACCAATGATAGGATACCATTCTTCCTACTGACACCAATGATAGGATACCATTCTTCCTACTGACACCAATGATAGGATACTATTCTTCCTACTGACACCAATGATAGGATACTATTCTTCCTACTGACACCAATGATAGGATACTATTCTTCCTACTGACACCAATGATAGGATACCATTCTTCCTACTGACACCAATGATAGGATACCATTCTTCCTACTGACACCAATGATAGGATACTATTCTTCCTACTGACACCGATGATAGGATACTATTCTTCCTACTGACACCAATGATAGGATACTATTCTTCCTACTGACACCAATGATAAGATACCATTCTTCCTACTGACACCAATGATAGGATACTATTCTTCCTACTGACACCAATGATAGGATACTATTCTTCCTACTGACACCAATGATAGAATACCATTCTGCCTACTGACACCAATGATAGGATACTATTCTTCCTACTGACACCAATGATAGGATACTATTCTTCCTACTGACACCAATGATAGGATGCTATTCTTCCTACTGACACCAATGATAGGATACTATTCCTCCTATTGACACCAATGATAGGTACTATTCTTCCTATTGACACCAATGATCGGTACTATTCTTCCTATTGACATCAATAATTGGATACTATTCTTCCTATGATGGGGCACTATTCCTCCTACTAACACCAACATCTGGCCCCCCTAAAGTCTGAAGGACCATAAACTGGCCCTTTGTTTAAAAAGTTTGGAGACCCCTGCTCTAGAGCAGTGTGTGCTGGGCCATGGGCCCTGGCTGGGCCACAGCCTCCTTTCTCCTGGGACACCAGCTAGCTCCAGAGCCCCTAACCTATCACAGTACCTCTCAGCTCTTATAGTGCCACCCAACAAACCCTAATTGCCTGGAGAGAGCCCTCAACTATCCCCTCCACCCCCCACCGAGTCACAAACAGAAGTCCCTTCAGGCCTCCTGAAAGCCACAATCTCTACAGTGCCCCCAACTTCCCACAGTCCCCCCCTTAATGGCTCCCTGCAGAGTCTTTAGCCTCCATAATGCCCCTACTTACGATAGCATTCCACGGTGCCACACAACCTCCCACAGTACCTCATATAAGAGATAAATAATATTGCATCTATTGCTTGTGACCCCCCTCCATAGGCCATTTGCAAGGAGTTCCCTTGTAAACAGCATTTGTCACAGAGTGGACAGAGCTGTCAAAATGTGTTCCCTCTGGAGCATCGGTTGCCAACTGCTGGGCCATGGGCCATAGCCTCCCTCCTCCTGGGTCACCAGCTAGCTACGGATCCCCTAACCTACCACAGTGCCTCCCAGCTCTTATAGTGCCCTCCAGTCTCCCACAGTGCCTCTGCAAACCCCCAACCTCATGGAGAGACCCCAGCTCCTTTAGAAACATTATCTCTTACAGGGCCACTAAGTCTGCTGCCGAGTCCCGTAACTCACTCCAGAACCTCCATCACCCCCATAATACCACCCAGCCTCCCATAGTCCACCCCACAGCATGTTGCAGTGTCTTCAGCTCCCATAATGCACCCAACTTCCAACAGTGTCTTATAGTGCCTCCTACCCCCTGCAGTGCCCTCCAGTTCCTCATAGTGCCTCTGAAAAGCCTCCAGTCTCCTGGAGAGACCCAAGATCCTCCCAAGATCTCATCCTCTACAGGGCCATAAAGGCTGCTTAGGAGTCCTCTAACCCCCTGCAGAACTCTCATCACCCCCACAGTGATACGCAGCCTCCCACAGTTCCCCCCACAACCTGCTGCAGAGCCTCCAAACTTCCATAATGCCCCAACCTCCAACAGTCTCCCACAGTGCCTCTGCAAACCCCCAACCTCATGGAGAGACCCCAGCTCCTTTAGAAACATTATCTCTTACAGGACCACTAAGTCTGCTGCCGAGTCCCGTAACTCACTCCAGAACCTCCATCACCCCCATAATGCCACCCAGCCTCCCATAGTCCACCCCACAGCATGTTGCAGTGTCTTCAGCTCCCATAATGCACCCAACTTCCAACAGTGTCTTATAGTGCCTCCTACCCCCTGCAGTGCCCTCCAGTTCCTCATAGTGCCTCTGAAAAGCCTCCAGTCTCCTGGAGAGACCCAAGATCCTCCCAAGATCTCATCCTCTACAGGGCCATAAAGGCTGCTTAGGAGTCCTCTAACCCCCTGCAGAACTCTCATCACCCCCACAGTGATACGCAGCCTCCCACAGTTCCCCCCACAACCTGCTGCAGAGCCTCCAAACTTCCATAATGCCCCAACCTCCAACAGTCTCCCACAGTGCCTCTGCAAACCCCCAACCTCATGGAGAGACCCCAGCTCCTTTAGAAACATTATCTTTCACTGGACCACCAAGTCTGTTGCAGAGTCCTGTAACTGACTCCAGAACCCCTATAATCCCCACAGTGGCAGCCAGCCTTAAACCCCCCCCCCCAGCCTGCTGCAGTTCCTGCAGCCCCCATAATGCCCCTAACAGTCTCCCACAGTGCCTCTGAAAAGCCCTCATCTTCCACTTGAACTCTCATTACCCCCACAGTAATGCATGGTCTCCCACAGTTTCCCCCAAAGCCTGTTGCAGAGCCTCCAAACTCCCGTAATGCCCCCCAACCTCCAACAGTGTCCTACAGTGCCTCTGAAAAGCCTCCAGCCTTCGGGAGAGACCCAACCCCCTTTAGAAACCTACTCTTCAGGGCTAAAGACTGCTTAAGAGTCTCCTAACCCCCTCCAAAACTCTCAAAAACCCCACAGTGACAGGCCACCCCCTGCAGTTCCAGTCGGCCCCCGACTGGACTGCAGACGTTCCCACCATCAGCCTTCCCTGCTCCTGCAGCCCTTTGGGATATTTGAAGCGGATATCCCAGGGAAAAAAAACATGTAATAATAGAAGGAGCTCCAGACCATGTGATAAACGAGTCCAAATTGATTTATTGTCTTTCACTTAAAGACAGCCAACATGTTTCGGGGGTCAAAAAACACTCCTCTTCATCAGGGAAATGTTTTCTGACCCCAGAAACATGTTGGCTGTTTTTTAGTGCAATATGATAAATACATTTGGATTCTTATCCTTTGGTCTGATGATCCTTCTATTGATACATGCTTCTTCCAGTAACCTGTTGGGTACCCACTGGAGGTTAGACCTGTCTGCAGTGAGCAGTCTAACTTGAGCCAATGAGCTCTCTGTATGGTTTGTCTCTTTTCACGACCTTATCTGAACTAAGATTCAAGCGTCAATACCTTTTGGTTGCTTTTTTCTTCATCTTAAGATATCCCAGGAAGCTGTGAGAGCAGGGACACGTCATTCTCACTGAGGCAAGAATAGCGGCATGGATGGGAACATGTAGGCAGACTGAAATCAGCTACCTACAAGGAGAATGTTTAGTGAGCCAGCTAGTCTGCTTAGGTTAGGGAAAGGTTAAGGCTATCTATGCTGGCTGGTGGGACTTTTGCAGGGCTCTGCCCTCTTCCCTGTGTCATATAAAAGGGGGAAGGCTCTGCCCAGATGAGTACTTCCACATGGGAACCAGCAAGAGGCAGAGGAAGATGCCCTTTACAACCAGCAATCACCTGCCTGGAGGGAGAGAGGTGTCTGCACGGGAAGCTGCTGTGCCTTGTAGTCTCACAAGAGATTGGAGCACTGCCAAGCATGGGCCTCCACCAGTAAATAGACTTTCTTCCCTTCAAAGGTATGCCTGGGCAGCCACTAAACAGACAATTAGTAAGGGTTAGGATGATCTAGACTTTGTTTGCACTATATTATGTTACTCTACAAGACTTTCAGTAAAGCTTGTTAACAGTGTTGAGCCTGGTCTGAAGTTACTAAAGGGGTTCACGAGTATCATATGGCAGATATACTAAACTGCTTGGGGTCTGTAAAGCACTACAAGGGTATGAAGTACACTACACTACTGGGTCAAGTGAATGTACCAAGAAGAAGCAAGGTTGTTACTAAGGGCAACTAAGTCCACACCCAAGACAAAAGGCAACAAGTCGAGGTGTGGTACCTGAGGAAGGCAAGGTATCCTCTGGTAGCTAGGGGGTCGCTTTTTGGGCTCCCTCCATAGCGGTCCATTGCCTGTAGAAACCAGGAGCAGACAAGCATCACAAAGCCCTTCAGCTTAACTGATGGCATGGAAGAGGAAAAGTTAACTCAAGACACGCATGAGTCCCACGCTATGATTCCAGTGGTGAACATTTTAGAGTGGATCACAGGACCTCTTCATTAGGCATGTATATTTCCTTTTATTATTCCGACGCACCTTGTTAAATATAATGGCATGTTAAAAGGGAAAGGTGGGTGAAGATGGCCACCCCCCCCCCCACTTATGGGGGCACCCCCAGCTGATACCCTCCTCTCTAAGGCTTTGGCTAGCCTATCCTCCTGTAACCCCTCCCACTGCATTATACCCTTTTACCTCCAACCCCCTCACATGTGGACCTCCCTTTTTTTTCTCTCTCTTTTTGCTCCTTCATGCCACCACTTCTACTCTCGCCGCTTCCCTCCCTTACTTCTTCCTCCCATTCTGCTCCCTTGGCTTCCCTCTTCTTCATCCCTCACCCTTTTCCCCCCCAGCACCCCCTTCACCAAGACACCTTTTTGTGGGGTTGGCTGGCCGGATTACCAGTCTTTAACCACATAATCAGCCTTTCAGACTGATGTTCATAGCAGACTTCCCACACATGAGCGGTTTCTATATCTCCAACAGCATCTGGACTCCGGCTCGCTACACATTGTTCACTATTTTGGGAATTCTACATTCCTAATCATATGTTCACATGTTCTTTGTTTATCAATAACGTATAACCACATGTCTTATTTAGACATTTGCCATATGTTCCCTATTGGTTACATTCCTTAATGTAGCAAAACAGAAAATTTGCCCTGGGACTTTAGATGAGGGGAGCACCGTTTTGCCAATAAGAGTAACAACAGTAAATACAGTATATATTTTATTCAAGTGAAAATAATACTGTACATGCATTGATATCATCAATAAAAGCCAATTCATACGGGATTGTCAGACTTGTATGGAGCTGGTCTGCAAGCCCAATGAAGCAAAGGAAGTTCTCCCTTACGGATCTGACTCGCGGCCCCTGGTAATGGAGACAGGAGGCATGGGAGTGTGGAAGGGTATGAGAGCCCAGAGGCTTGTTGCAGATGCGCGGCTCAGGAACCAGATGTGGAAGAGGTTGGTAGTCCGCTCGCACAACGGTCAGGCTGGTAGGACCACTGGAGAGTGGAGCTGGGCAGGAACAGAGTAGAGTGGTCGGGTCATAAGCAAGGTCGGCAACGGTCGGGCAGCGAGGTACAGTGGAGCAGGCAGATGCAAGGTCAGAACAAGCTGAAGTCAGATGCAGGCGTAAGGCAAGGAGAATTTAGGTAAACAGGCCGGGTGGTCAGAAGGTCACGGTTCAGGCAGGTAACAGGTGTAACGGGAGGGCCCGTGGAACCCAGAAGCTCTTGAAAAGTATGAGATGTTTCAGCTTCCCCGACGCCTCTTATGTCTAAAATCATCCTATGTCCACTAGGGGCATAGGATGACTGAGACATTATATCTTGGACTACCTGAGATGGGGCAGTAATGAGTATCTACAATATATTACAGGATATATTTAAAGAACTAATTACTGTTTGTTGATTCTGAACTCAACAGGTTAATTGAAAGATGTTAATGTCATCACCTCCAGCTACCTGGCTGCCTGTGTAATGTAAATTGAATCCAGACAAACTTCCAAAGATCTTGGGCCAGATTCAGCAAGCATTTACATTGGCGTATCTCCAGATACTCCGCCGTAATTTCAAATGTGCGCTGTTGTATCTTTACGCCGATTCACAAAGCGAGATACGCCGAAAAATAGCCTTCCTCTGCCTGACGTAACTTGCCTACGCCGGCGTATTGTGGGCGCATAGTTGCACTGGACGCATTCGGCGTTCTCATTCGAAATATGCAAATGAGGGAGATACGCCGATTCACGAACGTAGATACGCCTGGCCGCTTCATATACGCGCTTTGCGTAAGACTTACGTCTGGCGTAAAGTTACCCCTGCTATATGAGGCGCAGCTAATGCAAAGGTATGGGCCAGGGAACGACGCTGTAGAATTTTACGTTGTTTACGCCGTTTACGTAGTACGGGAATAGGGCTGGGCATAGGCATTGCGTGCCGACGTCACTTAGCGAGTTTTTTCGAAGTGATTCTGAGCATGCGCGCGCATGCCCAGTTCGAGCAACTATTCATTAGCATGGGGTCATGCTTAATTTAAATACATGACGCCCACCTCCTTCCTACTTTGAATTAGGCGGGCTTACGCCAGCCCATTTACGCTTACGCTACGCTACGCCGTCGTAACTTAGGGAGCAAGTGCTTTGTGAATACAGCACTTGCCTCTCTAAGTTGCCGCGGCATAGCGTAAACAAGATACGCTATGCCGCTCTAAAGATACGCAAATGTATCTGAATCTGGCCCCTTCTCTTTGTGGATTGGGCTAATTGACCCTACAATTGTGTGAAGGTGTATTGATGATAATGTGTATTGTAAGTTAACACCAAACTGGTAAGCCTAAAGGTCAGGTGTCTGAGTCATCAGCTGTAGTTAATTAGCTCATGTAAATTAGGTCAGGCCCTGGAGTCAGTGTGTCTGCTAAGAGATGTATTGAGGATGATGTGTATTGGGGGGGCTCGTTAGGTAACCATTGTGTGATGTTGTGGGTGGATCCGGGCCATGACTCTTGTGGTATCCTAAATTGTATATAAGAGAATGTAGTTCTCATTAAAGTCATTCCCGGTTTTGAACCTCAAACAGAGCAGTGTGTCTCATTACTGGGGGGAATTATTCTTATGGGTCTCATACGCCTGACTGTGGAGTATCGGTAGCTGCCTTGTGTTCGGGAATGGAATATCCTAAACGGCGTTAACCCCTTTCCCATTTGGGGTGCCATTACAACGGGTATAACAGGAAGCTGAAGATCAGACAGCACCAGTCTGAACTATTCCAGGAGTTTAAATGAACTGTTTGGCGCCAAGTGGTGCGCGCGCACACACCCACGTGCACAGGCACACCACCGCGCAAGAATGTGAACCAGCGCACACAGGGTCATGCACAACAGCGCGCACCGGAGTGCACAAATCAGCCAACGCCATGTCTAGCAAGGTGAGTTCTCTGACAGGGATATATATAAATAAAATGGTGGTACATAGATGTATAAACAGTCATATAGCACACAGGCATCAAGTGTAACCGACATATTTTGCGAGACCCAGCTCGCTCTTCAGGTGGTAGATGCGCATAAAATGTACCTAGAATGAGTGGATACAAATGGGGTATGTAGCGTCAATAGACGTCCTCCCGGCATTGTGGCCTTCATTTTACAATGGCCGGGGCTCCAAGTGGTTAAAAAAACTAATTGGGGTATTTATTATAGCAAAAAGTAAAAAATATTTATTTATTTTCAAAATTTTCGCTCTTTTTTTGTTTATAGTGCAACAAATTAAAACCACAGAGGTGATTAAATACCACCAAAAGAAATCTCTATTTGTGAGAAGAAAAGTACGTCAATTTTTAACCAAGGCTTTTGCATACTAGCGATCGGTTTTGACCTATCGGTTAGGCGTCCATCGGTTAAATTTTAAAGCAAGTTCTCTTTTTTTTGATCGAAGGATAACTGACCGATGGGGCCCACACACGATCGGTTTGGACCTTCAGTCCGTTTTCATCGGTTTTGACCGATCGTGTGTACGCGGCCTGACACGTAGAGAGCATCCTGCCACACAGATGTAGTTCACAGGAGGGGGCGAGCACGTCACTGACCACCGCAGTAAAGCCTCCTTTCACGGTGGTGAGTAACAATCAGACAAGCAGGAAGTGAACAGAACAGAGAAGAAATAGAGCAACTTCTGAGCAAAAACCAACAATGAGGAAGTGAAAAGAGGAATGTCTGCAGGTAAAGGATGCTTATTATGAAAAAAAAAAATTTCCTTTACAACCCCTTTAATATACAACATTTTTTGGAGTCTCTAGCCCATGGGTCTTCAAACTATGGCCCTCCAGTTGTTCAGGAACTACAATTCCCATCATGCCTAGTCATGCCTGTGAATGTCAGAGTTTTACAATGCCTCATGGGATGTGTAGTTCCGCAACAGCTGGAGGGCCGTAGTTTGAGGATCCCTGCTCTAGCCCCATACACACTATCAGTTTTCCTGATGGTTTTCTCATCAGGTTTACCAAAACCATGTAGTACAAGGGCCTGCCTTATTGCATACAAATTGAAACTCTTGAGGTTTGACCTCATATTAGATGGATTTGGTAAACCTGAAGAGAAAACCGTCAGGAAAACTGATAGGGCCAGATTCAGCAAGACTTGCGCTGGAGTATTTCGATATGCGCCGCGTAACTGTGAAGATGCGCCGTCGTATCTATGTGGCCGTACCCACCAAACTAGATGCGACAGAAAACGGGCCATTTCCGATCGGCTTAACTTTCCGACGCCAGAGTCTCGTTAATAAAAATGGCATAAAACTACCCCCTATTTTGTAAACGCTATAACTTTTGCGCAAACCAATCAATAAACGCTTATTGCGATTTTTTTTTTTTTGCGAAGAATACGTATCGGCCTGAACGGAGGAAAAAAAAAACGTTTTTTATATATATTTTTGGGGGATATTTATTATAGCAAAAAGTAAAAAATAGAATATTTTTGTTTATAGCGCAAAAAATAAAAACCGCAGAGGTGATCAAATAGCACCAAAAGAAAGCTCTATTTGTGGGGAAAAAAGGACGCCAATTTTGTTTGGGAGCCACGTCGCATGGCCGCGCAATTGTCAGTTAAAACGACGCAGTGCTGAATGGCAAAAAAGTGCTCTGGTCTTTGACCAGCAATATGGTCCGGGGGTTAAGTGGTTAAGCATGTGTTGCTTGATCCATAGAGATAATAATCTATAGAGATAATTAAAAATGTGTGCATTTTTTTTATTGCAGGCAATTACCTAGAAATCAGAATTTCCAAGTTTCTGTGCCCCCCCCCCCCTTTAAGTATAAGTATGGTCATTTTAGGAAGGCTTTAACTCCGTAAGAATTTATTTCAGCGTCCTGGACGCTTTAGTACATCACTGACAGTTTTATTAAAGTTGTGTTGTTCTGTGTGCTCATGGCCGCGTTGTGCGCGCCATCTGTTGTGTGTCTGGATTCTTCTCATACAAGCAGCTGACATGAGAACATTCTGGACGGCAAGTCCCACAAACAACACACGGAAAACGATGATGATTTAATTGATGACCAATTATTTTTATAAGTAAATCTCTGGATCGTTTCAAATAATGAAGGGGGGGGGAGGGGACATGCAGTGACCCTGGGCCGTCTCTTAGAACTTTCTCTGTTGTGTTCCCGGCACAAACGGTATACATACCATTATATATGCTCTAATGATAAAATACGGGACACCAAGTAATACCAAATAAAGATGTATTAGAAAAGAAATAGAAAGAGAAGGGAAGAGACAAGGAGTGAGAGAGAGAAGGGAGAGAGGGAAGGAAAGAGAGAGAACCAGCCAGGAAGTCACAAGCCAACCATGTAGGCCCGTTGCCCAACCTGCTGCCTGAGGACCCTTTGGTTTTTGCAGTGTGGCCCTTGCACCCAGCAGTCAGCAGTGGGAGTTTTGTCCCCAGTTTCTGACAGCTTGACTCCAGCCTCCAACCAGGGCTTTTTTCTCAGGGAATAGTTGCAGTGAATGGCCCTCCTTCTGAGTCACCTCTTGGTTCCACCCCCTATCCACCTTCGAGCACCATTCTTTGGTTCCATCCCCCTCTCCACCTACAAGCACCATTCCTTTTCTCCACCCCCTACCCACCTCCGAGCACTATACCTTGGTTCCATCCTCTACCCACCCCCAAGAAATATTCCTTGGTTCCACCCCCTACCCACCTCCAAGCACCATTCTTTGGTTCCACCCCCTCCCCACCTCCAAACACCATTCATTGGTTTCACCCCCTGCCAAACCTCTGAGCACCATTTCTTGGTTCCACCCCCTACCCACCTCCAAGCACCATTCTTTGGTTCCATCCCCTCCCCACCTCTGAGCACCATTCTTTTTCTCCACCCCCTACCCACCTCTGAGCACCATTTCTTAATTCGACCCCTACCCACCTCCGAGCACCATTCTTTGGTTTCATCCCATCCCCACCTCCGAGCACCATTCCTTTTCTCCACCCCCTTCCTACCTCCGAGCACCATTTCTTGGTTCCACCCTCTACCCACCTCTGAGCACTATTCCTTGGTTCCAACCTCTACCCACCCCCGAGCACCATTCCTTGGTTCTACCCCCTACCCACCTCCAAACACCATTTATTGGTTTCACCCCCTGCCAAACCTCTGAGCACCATTTCTTGGTCCCACCCCCTACCCAACTCTGAGCACCATTCTTTGGTTCCATCCCCTCCCCACCTCCGAGCACCATTCCTTTTCTCCACCCCCTACCCACCTCTGAGCACCATTCCTTGGTTCCACCCCCTATCCACCTCCGAGCACCATTCTTTGGTTCCATCCCCTCCCCACCTCCGAGCACCATTCCTTTTCTCCACCCCCTTACCCACCTCTGAGCACCATTCCTTGGTTCCACCCTCTACCCACCTCCGAGCACTATTCCTTGGTTCCACCCCCTACCAACCTCCGAGCACTATTCCTTGGTTCCATCCCCTACCCACCTCCAAACACCATTCATTGGTTTCACCCCCTACCCACCTCTGAGTACCATTTCTTGGTTCCACCTCCTATACACCTCTTAGCACCATTCATTGTGCTACTCCCTACCCACCTCTGAGCACCATTCCTTGTGCCATCCCCTACCCACCTCTGAGCACCATTCCTTTTCTCCACCCCCTACCCACCTCTGAGAATCATTCCCTTTCTCCACCCCCTACCCACCTCCGAGCACCATTCCTTTGTTCCACTCTCTACCCACCTCCGAGCACCGTTCCTTGGTTTCACTCCCTACCCACCTCAGAGCACCATTACATACATTCAGAGCTGGAGGTGCCGGAACTGCGTTCCCCTGCATTCCTGCTAAAAAAGAGCCATGACTTCAACTATTTCTGGAGCACAATCTATGACCATCTCCTCTTCCAAGTCTTCAATCTTTGGCAGTCTTTTGTTACAATATATATAATCAGAGCTTTTTTTCTCAGAAAATAGGTGCAGGAACTCAACCACGACCCGTTCAGATTTCACAAACAGTAGAAGGGTCTTAAAGGGGCAATAAATACCAGAATTGCATTACATACAGTGTGCAGAGTTCAGGGGGTTACAAAGCAGTCACTTGTAAACACAGAAACCAGACTTCTGTGTTCACAAGTGATTGTGGTGAGCGGGCACCAAAGGGTCTGAGCCAAAGGTGGTGGAACTGAGTTCCACCAAGTTCCCCCAGAAAAAAAGCCCTGTATATAATAAATATTGTACCCTTTGGTGATATCACGTTTCTCATTTAAGGCCCCAAATACAGTACCTTGTAAGTTGACAGCCACTTATGTAGGCCATAAAAGCCAAGGCATGCTCAATCTTCTGTTTCATCTGGAGACAGCTATACCACCTAAACTCACTGATAAAAGTCTGGTTTAAAACTCCAAAGGTTTAAAGACCAACCAAATGTGACTCCAGCTCAATAGAAAATGTATTCCAAGTCCATCAGAAAACCATCATCAGTGCTTACCGGGCTGAGCTGGGCAAATTTCCTTTACTGCTTGCAGTACACAAGTGGGAGCTATCATCACTGGAACCACCTACAAATGAGCAGCCCTAACTCATGCCATCAAAAAGCTTGACTAACCAACAAAGACCAGTCCAAACCATTCCAGGAGCACCTTGCCCATTTAAAACGACCTAAAACGTGTCCTGATAAAATCTCAGATATTTTTTTTTATAATAAACAATTCCAAAGAAAATTATGTCAGAGAATGGAAAATTAAAAAATCCCCCCTTCCCCTAAAAACTACAAACCAGTCACAACAGAGACTACACATTGGCCCAATATGGAGATGTTACAAGACCCCAAGGATAGACAGACCCTGAGCTTTTACAGAGTGAGTGCACACAGTCTGGAAATTAAATCAGGACAGTGCTCCACGTACTCAGGACTCAGGAGGTAGAGACACTCACTTCCAGAGACAAGACAATTTTTATTCTGAAGTGTATTATATCTGAGACAATAGTAGAGTGGCTGGAGAGTATGTAAGCAACTTGATTAGGCTGCAGTGTAAAATGGAGAGACAAGGCAATTTTTATCATTAAACAAAAACTAGAGTTTTGTAATAGCAGTAGACCAGCAGATGTGGCAGGAGATGGTAATGGTGGAAGTCCCGCAGAGATGGCAAGAGCTGGTAATGGTGGAAGTACAGCAGAGGTGGCAGCAGCTGGTCATGGTGGAAGTTCAGTAGTGTTGATAGGGGCTTGTAATGATCCTTTTTCTTGGGCCAGTAGCATCAGATTATTGTAATCATTTCTCAATTTAGGACTGGTTCAATGGACATTGGTGCAGTCTGGACACCCAATAGCAAAACACAAGTAAAAAATTCACAATAAAACAATGCCTCAGGTATCATATCAGCACCATAGATATATGAGAAAAATGGACAAAGTCAGTAGGTAATAGTTTACATAAACTGACAAAACAGATAGGTAAATAGAGTCTAAGTTTTTGATGAGGGTATACACTTTCAGGGCTGCCATCAGAGGGGAACAGAAACCATGTTCCAATTCTATAGGAAAACAACAAGGGAAGAGGCGCCTCTGAGTGTAGTAATTTAAGACAATTTTAATGGTAAAACATAGGTAATTGTCACTCACATTTTAGAAGTGACAGGTAGGCATGTAGCAAATGTTCCCAAGGAGGGGAGAGGTGTCATCCGGCCGTCACTTTCATCCAGGGTCTGCTGAAGCACTGTATGGGGAGGTTGCACTTCCACCGCTGATGGAGGGTAGCCGGCTGCGATGGGGGATCCTCGAACCGAGGCGTGGAGCGCAGATGGACAGCAGGCAAGGGATGATGGCGTCACCGTGTATGCGATGCGTTTCCGAGTGGTCAGGCAGCAAATGACGTGGCTGCCACACTTCTTTCTCAAGCATGTGACGTTCAATAGCCATTTTTGTTGTCGGAAACTCCGAGCCTACACATGGCCGGAATTTCCGACAACAAGTTCACATCGAGCATTTGTTGTCAGAAATTCCGACCGTATGTACGCGGCATTAGAATTATTATTTTTTCTATTGAAAAGCATATGGCGTGCAAAACACACCCAAAAACTCCCCCCGGTTCAGAAAAATGTGCACACACGTAAAGAGTGAATCACAAAAACGTGCAACGGGTGCTGCGTCAAACGGTCCTCCGCAAGAAGGACCTGACCCTGAACCCCCAGGGCTTTAGGCTCCAGGCAGGGACTGAGGTACTCAAGTGGTCCGAGCAGCCGAAGCCGACTTTGGACCCCATTCCTTGGAGGGTCTGCCGAAACAGAACCCTCCCAGTACTAGGTGGGGTTCCCCCGAAGGGAGACCCCATGAGAGCAGGCGAACTAAGCCAGAAGACCATGTCCACCCACTCCCAAGACGTTCAGGGCTGGCCCGAGAACCGGAACCCTACTAATCACACACAGTGACAAATAACGTGCACCAAACAAAAAAAGACATAAAGTGACAAACACGGGAAAATAAAAAAGAAAGTGGGGGAGAAGAAAGATGAGGGAGAGTGAAGAAGTGACCATCGTGCAATACGATGGCCGGCCCACGCGGCATTAGAATTATGCTGGGTATGAGAGGGGATCCTAAATGGAAATGCAGTCATGAGGTTCTCCCGTGACACCTCCTCTTAGAACCACACTTTTTGCTATCTTTGGGATGGTAGTATAAGATCTCCCATTTTTCCCTTTGTATCAGTTATCCAAAACAGTGGCCACCCAGAAAAGGAAGAGCCCGAGAGCCCGAATGGTCAGTCCGCCCCTGGTTGCAGGTGTCCTACATCAGGGAACAACTGACGTGGAAACAATGACACATTTTGCCTATAAATTCAAAGGTGGTGCCACCTTCTCCCACCTTCCAAAAGCCAAACCTCCACTTTACATTTCTTTACAAATTTATAGCCATTCAATTGGCTTTAGGAATCAGCCAGAAATGACTAACAATGTGGCTGGGGAATTGGGGATTATGTAAAATGTAAAGAATGTTTTAGTGGAAAATGTGTAGATTTTCCACGCTTATCTAAAAAAAAAATGCAAAGTCTAAATTTTCCCCTTTAACATATCCTACCAGTAAGAAATATATGTTTTATGTGTTTCATGTGGAGCGCCAGCAAACGATCGGATGATTCATACAGATTGTGTCTCACCGAGATTCTGTTATACAAGACGGCACAGAGTCTACACTTGGACGCCCCACAAACGCACAATACCCAAGTCGCTTTTTTTTTTTTTCCATTCTTCGCTCGTATACTGGCAATACAACATAATTAAGATCTATATAAATATAATTAAGACCAGATGGGTTTGTTATGGTGCAGAATTTAAGAGAATGTGCAACGGAATTTTAGGTGCGGCTTTTTTGAGAAAAAGAAAAATCCCGCGAAGATCCAAGAACAATTATGGAGGATTAGCATCGGCATGGATGGTTTCTGCGGGACGGAGAGATAAGAAGGAGGGAAACTAGAAAGTGCAACCGTTTATATGGTTTTCGTCAGTATAAACAACCATGAAATGTTATATGTTTAATGTCATGTAGTCAGGAAGATTGGACCGACCACCTCAAAGAGAACATGACCCAA
Organism: Rana kukunoris; assembly: GCA_029574335.1. Lineage (NCBI taxonomy): Eukaryota > Metazoa > Chordata > Amphibia > Anura > Ranidae > Rana > Rana kukunoris. The sequence goes on from CM056053.1 coordinate 20,017,074, forward strand.
CTGGGCGTGTGCAAGAATGTGCATGGTGATGATCACACGGGCCTTGGGTATGATTCGAGAGCATTTTTTTTTTTTTTCAATTCTTGCTTGAAATTTGGAGAACCCATTAAAGTCCAAAGTGGGGCATAAGAAGGTGGCAACTGCCAATAGAGGAAATGCAGCAGCACCCAAGTATTTATTTATTTTTTAACCACTTCAGCCTCGGAAGGTTTACCCCCCCCCATGATTAAAAGGTCTTTTATCTATGTATGACCATGCCATTTTTTGCGTGACGCACTGCGTTACTTTAACTGAAAATTGCGTGGTCATGTGATGCTGTACCCAAATAAAACTGACGTCCCTTTTTTCCCACAAGTAGAGCTTTCTTTTTTTAACCACTTTCTTACTGGACACATATACCCCCTTCCTGCCCAGGCGAAATTTCAGCTTTCGGCACTGCGTCGCTTTAACTGACAATTGCGCAGTCGTACAACGCTGTACCCAAATAAAATTGACGTCCTTTTTTTCCCCACAAATAGAGCTTTCTTTTGGTGGTATTTGATCACCTCTGCGGTTTTAATTTCCTGCACTATAAACAAAAAAATACCGACAATAAAAAAAAAATGTAAAAAAATCTAGCTTCCTCATCAATTTAGGCCAACATGTATTTGGTAAACAAATCCCAAAAAGTGTATATTGATTGGCCTGTTCAAAAGTTGGGATCGATTTATGGATTTTTTTTTATTGTTCTTACTAGTAATGGCGGTGACCGGGAGCCGGTAGGGCAGGGTACAAGGGTCAGCAGGAGGGAGGACCAGGGGTCAGTAGAGCAGGGTACAAGGGTCAGCAGGAGGGAGTACCAGGGGTCAGTAGGGCAGGGTACAGGGGTCAGCAGGAGGGAGGACCAGGGGTTAGTAGGGCAGGGTACAGGGGTCAGCAGGACAGAGGACCTGGGGTCAGCAGAACAGGGTACAGGGGTCAGCAGGATGGAGGAAAGGGGGGTCAGTAGGGTAGGGTACAGGGGTCAGCAGGAGAGAGTACCAGGGGTCAGTAGAGCAGGGTACAGGGGTCAGCAGGATGGAGGAAATGGGGGGGTAAGTAGGGCAGGGTACAGGGGTCAGCAGGATGGAGGAGCAGGGGTCAGTAGAGCAGGTTACAGGGGTCAGCAGGATGGAGGAACAGGGGTCAGTAGGACAGGGGTCAGCAGGACAGAGGACTGGAGTCAGTAGAGCAGGCTACAGGGGTCAGCAGGACGGAGAAAAGGGGGGTCAGTAAGGCAGGGTACAGGGGTCAGCAGGACAGAGGAAAAGGGGGTCAGTAGGGTAGGGTACAGGGTTCAGCAGGACAGAGAAAAGGGGGGTCAGTAGGGCAGGGTACAGGGGTCAGCAGGACAGAGGACTGGGGTCAGTAGGGCAGGGTACAGGAGTCAGCAGGACAGAGGACTGGGGTCAGTAGAGCAGGGTACAGGGGTCAGCAGGACAGAGAAAAGGGGGGTCAGTAGAGCAGGGTACAGGGGTCAGCAGGACAGAGAAAAGGGGGGTCAGTAGGGCAGGGTACAGGGGTCAGCAGGACAGAGGACTGGGGTCAGTAGAGCAGGATACAGGGGTCAGCAGGAGGGAGGACCAGGGGTCAGTAGAGCAGGGTACAGGGGTCAGCTGGATGGAGGACCAGGGCACAGGGGTCAGCAGAACAGTGGACCGGGAGTCATTAGGGCAGATTATAGGGGGTCAAATCCCCCCATTCCTCTTCTTAACCAAAATCCCCACCCCCTCCTAGTACAAATCCCCCCCAATCGATCCCCCTTTACTCTTACATCATCTGTCTTTCCCCCCTTTACTCTTTACACTCCACAATGACTGCCCCCCTCCCCCTGGTCACATGGGACCCCATCAAGGTAACTTCAAGCTGACAGCAAGCCGACTCTCTGCGATTTCCTCTGTCTTGGACAAGGAAGTGAGAGGGAAGAGAGCGAGGGAGCTGGCCGGTCCTGTCCGGAACTATACAGGTGCTTGGGGGGCATATCTGCGATCCTGCCCCCCCCCCCGGTAATGAATCATCCCTCTCCTGTGTATAGGAAAGCAGAATAGGTAGCCCGAAGACAAGGTGGGCTCACTCAGCTGCAAGCCACTCTGCACTGTGTATGTGTGAGGCAGCCGGCATCTTTCACCACCGGCTGCCTCACACATTTACACAGCCATGGTTGTGGCGTGCGGGACACCAGACACCCCGCACAAGCCGCAGAGCGGGCAAGCCATGCATCAAATCCCGGGACAGTCCCGGTGAATCTGGGACGGTTGGGAGGTATGATTTCTGCCAAAATGAATAAATTGAATTTACTAGATCACCTCCCCCGCTCCTACTTACTTACATGGGCTTAAATTATATTTACCTGGACCCCATCAGGTCAACAGAGGGGCCCAGAAGGTGGGAGCAAAGGAGGGACTTTTTTTTAATTTTTGGGGCATTGGTGGATAAAGTCAGTGCCGCTGTTCTGCTGCACCCCTGGTGTTGGAGGTGGGGGGGGCCTTATCAGGAAGGCTGCATGGGCCCCATGATTTCTAACAGTGGCCTACCTGCATGGAGTTTGCACGTTCTCCCTGTGCCTGCGTGGGTTTCCTCTGGGTACACTGGTTTAATCCCATGCTCCAAATACATGCTGGTAGGTTAATTGTCTCCAGTCTAAGGTGGTCCTACTATGTGAATGAATGCGAGTTAGGGACCTAAGACTGTAAGCTCCTTGAGGGCAGGGACTGATGTGAATGTATAATATATATGTAAAGTGCTGCGTAAACTGACAACGATATATAAGTACCGTGTACTTTGTACTGTGTGGAAGTGCCTATCAGAGCCAGCGGCTCTGGTAGGCTTTCCGAGTACAGCCCTCAGGCTGTAGTCAGCTTCTGAATGCTTATCCAAGGGACGTGCAGGGGGGGGGGGGGGGGGTGCGTTCCTTGGATAAGACTGACAGGCGTCTCAGCCAATCAGGTTCACCGGTTCTGGTTATCAGTAACCTGATTGGCTGAAGCGTCATCGAGGGCGGGAGAAGACATCGAGGGACGTGGAAGGAGGGTGGCTGACCCCCAGAAAGGTAAGTGCAAGGCAGAGGGAGGGGCATTTTACAGGGCACAGCGGCGACAATGGGCACAGTGGTGACAATAGGCACAGTGGCGACAATGGGCACAGTGGCATCAATGGGCACAGTGGTGACAATTAAAGGGCACAGTGGCATCAATGGGCACAGTGGCGACAATGGGCACATTGGCGACAATTAAAGGGCACAGTGGTGACAATTAAAGGGCACAGTGGTGACAATTAAAGGGCACAGTGGTGACAATTGGCACAGTGGCGACAACTGATGGGCACAGTGGCTGCGTTTGATGGCATGGCACATTGGTGACAATTGATGGCACAGTGGCTGTGTTTGATGGCATGGCACAGTGACTGCGTTTGATGGCATAGTGGTGACTGGTAACCTGATTGGCTGAAGTGTCATCGACGGCGGGAGAAGACATCGAGGGATGTGGAAGGAGGATGGCTGACCCCCAGAAAGGTAAGTGCCGGGCGGGGGGAGAGGCATTTTACAGGGCACAGCGGCGACAATGGGCACAGTGGCATCAATTGGCACAGTGGCGACAATTAAAGGGCACAGTGGTGACAATTGATGGGAACAGTGGCTGCGTTTGATGGCATGGCACAGTGGTGACAATTGATGGCACAATGACTGCGTTTGATGGCATGGCACAGTGGTGACAATTGATGACACAGTGGCTGTGTTTGATGGCATGGCACAATGACTGTGTTTGATGGCATGGCACAGTGGTGACAATTGATGGCACAGTGGCTGCGTTTGATGGCATGGCACAGTGGCTGCGTTTGATGGCATGGCACAGTGGTGACAATTGATGGCACAGTGGCTGCATTTGATGGGCACAGTGGCTGCATTTGATGGGCACAGTGAGGCTGCAATTGTTTTTTTTGTTTGTTTTTTCGTTTGCGATCCCCCAAAAATGTTGAGCACCAGCCGCCACTGTACTGGACATTGATCATATCAGACATTGATGGTATCAGACATTGGAACCCATTTGATATCTGATGGAGGTGTACAAGCAAGCTGATTTCCATGCAAGTACAATATATTTGGATCCTGTATTCGTATTGTTCTGAAACAAGCTTCTGTCCAAATATTACATTCCCATCTCCAAGCAGACTTTAGGAAGAATTTAATTTTTCAGCCCCTGATGAGGTATGTGAACACGTTCCACATCATTTTCCACTGAGGGAGAACGATGTAACGCAGAACATTGTGTGCAGCCATAAACTCTGAGAGACTCGACATTAAATCACAGACGCAACGGGTCAATGAGAACAACATCTTCTACATGGTATGGGACTGGGGGCCGCTCCTGTTGGCTGCACGTCAATGAGAGGAACACCTTAGGCTTAGTCTATAGTGGACCTAAACGTGGGGATGAGGATCTGATGCCGGCTGAGTGCCCCTTAATCTGGAGCCAGAAACACTTGTATTAAGCTGGCTGGCTGAGGACATTCAAGTGCTAAACATAGCAGGAAGTCTGTTGACTAACAGAAAAATCCATGGCAGGCCCCATGTCTAGGACAGTATTGGAAGCCCAACCTGTATTCGGGCCGCAGTGGTGGTGCAGGGATATCGGCATCCAAATGGAAAAAGTGTGTTTATGAATAGCGTTTGACTAATAAAAGCTTTGAAGTTATTAAAAATGTAAGATAAAACTCTAGCAAAGTTGAGACTGCAAAATTTGGGTAAGAGAGAGGGGGAGAAATTCCCAGAAGGAGCTGTCAGGACGCACTGCCTCTCAGGAGAGCCTGTGTCCACTCAGCGGCAACCCAAGCAAGATGCAGGGCACCCGCTACAGATAGGAACAAAAATTAGTTTTAATGTGGGGGGCCAGGGCACATGGTGGGGCACAGCATATTTGGGGGGGGGGGGGTCAGGGCTCCCCTTAGTGACTAGACATGTGCAGACTGGAATATTTTGTAATGGTTTTTTCGTTTTCGTTTGGAAAATAAATTTATTTAGTTACTCCCGAAAATCGTTTTGATTTATTTTGTTTTTCGTTGGGGAATAGCTTTCGTCCGAAAATCCAATAATACTTGGTTTCTGTTCGAATGGTCAAAAGAATATTCGACGGAACATCGAATCTTTTTGGTTAATGTCGAGTGGTCAAGATTATTCGACGGAACGTCGAATCTTTACATCGAATCGTACATTTCCGTTCGAATATTCCGCCTACAAGAATTCTAATGTTGTATGACTAGAAATAATGTCGAATCTATTCTCTATAATGTCGAATCTATTTTCTCATAATTCGAAATCTAATCTCTGTAATGTCGAATCTATTATTTCTATAGTGTCTAATCTTTTCTCTATGATGTCGAATCTTTTCTCTATGATGTCGAATCTTTTCACTATAATGTCGAATCTCTCTATATCAAATTTTTACCGCAACGAAAACGAAAATAAAGCATTTTTTATGTCGGATCTTTTGTCGGACCTTTAGTTTTTTCGAAAAAACCTGATTTTTGGACGAAAATGCATTCTAACGAAAACTAATGCACATGTCTATTAGTGACGCCATTGGGTAAGCACCATAGGCGGACTAGGCCAGGGTGCAATTGCCCCTAGAGGCTTCCTAGTGAAAAGGAGTAAAGTGTCCCTACCAAGTGCATGAGGAATAGGACAGAGTGCAGAAAGCACCCCCCCTCCGGCATTGATGGGGTACACTACGTCCGAGCAGACCGGCTCTGTGCCCCACCAGAGGCTTTCCATCCTCGGCCAGCCCTGACAGAGCCGCCTCGGCTCCCCCTGCTGGTCCCAGTTTGTAAACTCTGAGTCAGTGCGGCAGGCGTTGTCCAGCCTGACTCAACCTGCAGAGCCGAAAGTACCTGGAGCAGAGCTTCAGCCTGGGATGGGGGTCGGAGGAGGCAGGGAAGAGGGATAGTGGAAGAGGGGCTGTCAGAGAATGCTTTGTAGAAGATTGGCACATAGGAATTCTCCATTGCGTGGAAGGCGTGGAAGGCAAGAATGGCCGGGAGAATACATGCGCCAAGTGCACGCAATGCATGACAGATTGTAGCGCCCAGTGGCCTATTTGAACCCAACAGCATGAGCCTTTAGTTGCTGGATGATCTTCAGCTTCCCCCATGAGTTCCTGTGTTCCTGTTCCTGATATTATTGGATTTCCTGTTACAGACTCAGCTTGCCTAGACCTGTCTTGTCTGTATTCCTGGCTTTGATCCTTGGCTTGTTCCTGTGACTCCGCTTCTGCCTGCTGATCCATGTTTAAACCCTGGATTGCTCTTCTGACTCCGCTTCTGCCTGATTACCAGTGCATGACCCTGGCTGACTCCTGACTCTGCTTGCTGCCTTTCACCTGAGTGACCTTCTGTGCCTGGTTTCTGGCCTGGCTCCTGTGACTCTGCTCCTGGCTCTCCTAGCTGCCAAGTCTCACCCGGTACTCCTGAGGGACTCCTGCCCAGAATCCTCCTCATCAGCCGCCATCCAGTGGACATCCTATTAGTCTGTCGCAGCTGGTTATCCCTGCTTATCTGAGCATAGCACTCCCTGTTACCAACTTCAGGGGCGCTCCGCACGTAGCTGCAAGGGAAGCCCCCTCAGCACTTCTGCCTCTGACCAGGTACGTAACAGGGGTAAACCTCCCTGCACCATGGACCTCTGTGTTGTACTTGCCGCATGGGCCAGAAAATTGCCAGTCAGCCACTGGTGAACACTGTTGGGTAGTCTACCCTTTTGCTTGATGTACCCTCAAGGAGATATTTCAGCTCTGTTTTTCAAGTTACCACCTTCAGAAGCGCTCTGCACGTAGCCGCAAGGGAAGCCCTCTCAGCCCTTAGGCCTCTGACCAGGAACTTGACGAGGGCCAACTCACTGCACCATGGACCCCTGTGTTGTACTTGCTGCATAGGCCAAAAATTGCCAGTCAGCCACTGGTGAGCACCGTTGGGTAGTCTACCCTTTGGCTTGCTGCACCCTCTAGGAGATATTTCAGCTCCGTTTTTCAAGGTCAACACTTCTCCTGCTGGTTGGGGGTCCAATCACCTACTGGTTTCTTACACCTATTAGGGCATCCAATGGAGAGGTCACTGTGCCTTTGCTCCCCTCTCAGCCCCACAATGGTGACCCTTACAAGGGTGGTCTTACCTTAATTCTCTGCAGACGCATGGGAAGAACTGAGAAACCATGGTAAGCTCTAACTCATGTTTCTCTTGAGAGCCATTTGGGGGATCGGCCACCATCACCAAAGTATTATCTCTGGGAATAGAATTTTTTTAAAGTGAATCTTTCAGCAACTTTACAATTCTTCATTAACCACTTAAGTTCTGCAATGTTTTACTCCCTTCACGACCAGGGCATTTTTTTGCTATTTAGCACTGCGCTACTTTAACTGGTAATTGCACGGTCATGCAATGCTGTACCCAGAAATCAAATAAAAAATTACTCCTATGCTATGGTTACAATAGGAACTTGAAGTGAGCACTTGCTAAAAACACGCAATCTTTTCCCTTCGACCCTTTCGTTGCCAGTGGCATTTTATGTACTAAAATGTTCCAAATGTTGGCAGTAGGCATGTGCATTTCGTTTCGTTCCGAATCGAAATTCGGACGAATTTTCCATTATTCGGACATTCGGATGCATACGAATTTCCGAATTGCTATAATAGCGAAACATTTCGACCGTTTTCGGAATTCGTTCATTTTCGACCGAATTTCGAAAAAAAAAAAAAAAAAATGGTCGAAATCGATTTTTTTTTTTCGAATTCCGAATCGAATACCCGCTGACTAAATTCGATCGGAATTCGAAAAAAAAAAAAAAAAATTCGAATTTAATTCGAAAAATATTCTCGAATTTAATTCGAAAAATATTCTATTCGAAAAGAGACTATTTGTTTTCTAATCTGGTTGAAATATTTTGGATTTCGACCGTTTTTTTTTTTCGAAATTCGGTCGAAAACGAACGAATTCCGAAAACGAATTCAACACATGTAACGAACCTAACTCAACGAAATGTATTAAATGACGAATTGAAACGAAACGAAACGAAACGAATTTTTCACTTTTGCACATGCCTAGTTGGCAGTTCCAATTTTTTACTGACACCAAGCTCTAACTTACTGACACCATCCACTGCCCTACTGACACCGTCCACTGCTCTACTGACACCAACTTCTGCCTTACTGACACCATCCACTGTCAGTAAGGCAGAATCATATCAGGCGCCCAATCATAGCAGAGGATGGGAAGAGGGGATGGGAGAAGACATTGAGGAACATGGAGGACACCGCCGTCGTGACCTAATGCCCCACCGAGACAATGTAAGTGCCAGGCGGGCGGGCGATGCACATTGGCAGCATTTGATGGGCACAGTAGCGCCAATTGATAAGCACACTGACAGAAATTGATGAGCACACTGGCAGCAATTGATAGACACACTGGCAGCAGTTGATGGGCACAGTGTCAGCAATTTATGGGCACACTGGCAGCAATTGATGGGCACAGTAGCCACAATTGATGGAAACAGTGGCAGCAATTGATGGGCACAGTGTAAGCAATTGATGGGTACACTGGAAGCAAATGATAAGTACAGTAGCTGTGTTCGATGGCACAGTGGCAGCAATTTATGGGTACAGTGGCTGCGTTTGATGGGCACAGTGGTGGAAATTGATGGGCACACTGGCAGCAATTGATGGGCAGACTGGCAGCAATTGATGGGCACAGTGTCAGCAATTGATGGGCACACTGGCAGCAATTGATAAGTACAGTAGCTGCATTTGATGGCACAGTGGCAGCAATTTATGGGTAAAGTGGCTGCGTTTTTTGGCACAGTGGCTGCGGTTGATGGGTACAGTGGCGGCAATTGATGGGCACACTGGCTGCGTTTGATGGCACAGTGGCGGTAATTGATGGGCACAGTGGCTGCATTTGATCTGGACAGTGGCTGCGTTTGATGGTACAGTGACGGTAATTGATGGGCACAGTGGCTGCGTTTGATGGGCACAGTGGCTGCGTTTGATGGGGACAGTGGCTGCGTTTGATGGCACAGTGACGGTAATTGAGGGCACAGTGGCTGCATTTTATGGGCACAGTGGCTGCGTTTGATGGTCACAGTGGTGGCAATTGATAGGCACAGTGGCTGTGTTTGATGGGTACAGTGGCTGCGTTTGATAGCACAGTGGCTGCGGTTGATGGCACAGTGGTGGAAATTGATGGGCATAGTGGCTGCGTTTGATGGCACAGTGGTGGTAATTGATGGGCACAGTGGCTGCGTTTGATGGGCATAGTGGCGGTAATTGATGGGCACAGTGGCTGCGTTTGATGGGCACAGTGGCTGCAATTGATAGTGACAGTGGTTTTCGTTTAATGGCACAGTGGCGGTAATTGATGGGCACAGTGGCTGCGTTTGATGGGCACAGTGGCTGCAATTGATGTTTTTTTTTTTCAGTTTGCTTGCGTCCCCAAAAATGTTGCCACTGCTGCTCAATCAGCAACTGAAAGTGGGTTTTGTCAGATTTTCACCCATTTTGTGTCCATAACCCCCAGCTGATGATGTTGTATGGCATGTGTCAGTGGAAGCGAAGGGGTTAAAGAAAAACACACCGTCAGAAATGTATTCCACAATCCATTCCAGTAGTCCCAACAATGATATCATTCCCGGTAAACACCCTTGGCATCGATCTGCTGCGATCCCAGAGAACCTGAGTTAGTCACACACTTAAATATTTTTTCTACCACCGATGGGAACACGGGAGCTCCGAACACTGAGCCGTAGTGAAGATTAATGGTGATCTATGAAGGACGTTGGGTTATAATCGGTGTTGCAGCTAAAGACATAGGAGCCCAAGCTGCTGCTATAGGGTCCAAGGGTGGCAAGGGGGTGACCACGTGTCCCGGATTGCCCGGGACAGTCCCACATTTTGCAGGTCTGTCCCGGGCACCTTCATTCCAGGACAATACAGTGTCCCCGAATAAAACTGACACAGACACCCCCCCTCCCCCCGGGCCAATCTGATGGCCCCAAAAAAGGCCGCCACATCACCGCTTTACTCAAAGACAGTACTTGTCCTGGCCGGGAATGCCTGGAGGAGCACAGTCCCCGCCCTCTGCTTGTGATTGGAGAAATCATAAATCCCGCCTCTTGTGTCCAATCACTGTGCTGTGATTCGTTACAGCACAAGCTGATTTTTGGGAAAGGGGGGTGTCCCTGAATGGTAGTTTGGAAATGTTGTCACACAGAATCTGGTACAGCTGTGCATGGTAGCCAATCAGCTTCTAACTTCAGCTTGTTCAATTAACCACTTAAGGACCCCTCACTGTTTATATACGTAATTTTTTTAAAGATGGATCTCCCGGTAACGGCAGAAGCTGTTGCCACAACTGAGATATCCATCTTTAGCGGGAGCGGTCCTGTAAACGATAACGGTGGTCTCCGCTGCGAATTCGCCGCAAGATCACCGTTATCGGCGGCGGGAGAGGGGCCCCCCCTCCCGCCGCTCTCCCGCACCCTCCGCCGCTTACCGGAGCCATCGGACAAGTGATCTATTTTTTTTTTTTTGTAAAAAAGTAATAAAATAAATAAATAAAAAACATTTTTTCGAGGGGCCCCGTCCCGACGAGCTCACGCGCAGAAGCGAACGCATTCGTGAGCAGCGCCCGCATATGAAAACGGTGTTCAAACCACACATGTGAGATATCCCCACGATCGTTAGAGCGAGAGCAATAATTATAGCCCTAGACCTCCTCTGTAGCTCAAAACATGCAACCTATAGATTATTTTAACCGTCGCCTATGGAGATTTTTAAGGGTAAAAGTTTGACGCCATTCCACGAGCGGGCGCAATTTGGAAGCGTGACATGTTGGGTATCATTTTACTCAGCGTAACATTATCTTTCACAATATAAAAACAAAATTGGGCAAACTTTACTGTTGTCTTATTTTTTAATTAAAAAAAGTGATTTTATAGGGCCAGATTCTCAAAAAATTGCGTATCTGGCGGCGTAGCGTATCGTATCGCATTTACACTACGCCTACGCAAATTACTGGAGCAAGTGGCGTATTCTCAAAGCACTTGCTCCGTAATTTTCGGCGGCGTAGCGTAAATGCGGCGTCGTAAGGCCACGTAATTCAAATAGTGAAGAAGGGGGCGTGCTGTATTAAAATTAAGTGCGCCCCCACGTCAAACGAAGTGCGCATGCACCGGCCGGAAAAAAAGCCCAGTGCGCATGCTCCAGCTCACGTCGGAAAGCGACGTTGAAACTGACGTCAATACGACGTGATCGTCACTTACGCAATTCCCTTTTCGCGAACGACTTAGTAAAACGACGTGACCGACAGAAAAAGACGACGCTGACCCGACGCCATACTTAACATGGCTCCGACGGAACTTTGGAAACATACCCCTCATACAGCAGGGGTAACCTTACGCGTACGGAAATGACGTAAACGACGACGGGGCGGCGTAAAAATGTTCGGGAATCGGCGTATTAGGCTTATTTGCATAGGCAAATGAGAAAACAACGTAAAGGCTACCTAGCGGCCGGCGTTGTCATTACATCTACGATCCGACAGTGTAATTGCTTTACACCTGTCAGATCTTTAGTGTATCTATGCGTAAGTGATTCTAAGAATCAGACGCATAGATACCCATTGAAAAAAACTGCGATACGACGGTGTATCTGAGAAACACCGTCGTATCTCAGCTGAGAATCTGGCCCATAATGTTTGGGGGTTTTAAGTAATTTTCTAGCAAATAAAACTGTTTTAATCTTGTAAACGCCAAAAACAGGAAAGGTCCTTAAGTGGTTAGGATTTGACAATAAAACCTGGAAGCTTGGTTGGTTTCTGTGCAGAGTTGCACCAGATTTTACATGCCCCAGTTTTAGTAAATCTCCTCCAATGTCTGTAGTTGCTCTCTTTGTCGGCTAAGCATCTGGCTACATGCGTAATAGGGGTGCTAAAATTAATGGCTGCATCAATGCATCGTGATTCAGGTGTCCCCAATGCGGCATCGATGCATGCGCCCAGAAAAATCTTTTTCGGGGTGACGTCATCCGGACTAGCCCCGCCCCTCCCCGGAGAGCGCTCCGAGTCTATGCAACCTCGGCTTTACGGGGTTATACCTGGATGAAATGCAGCTGCAGGCATGATCCCGGTACGGTTTTTAGAGCGGGCGGTCGGCTTTCCAGGGATAACAACCAATGCAGCTAAAAGCCGCTCGGCTGTTATATCGGAGGAGACATCCCCCTTCCGCCGCTCTCACCGGGCCTCCCGTCCCACCGGGAGACACGATCCTCGATCCGCCACTTCCGGTGGCTAGAGACAAACTCCTGCATGTAAACACGTCATGACGTCACTTCCGGTTTACTCGGCAGCCAATGGCAAGTCTGGCTCGGGGTAAGATTTCTGTACCAAAAGCGGTAACCCCGAGCCAGACTCGGGCTCGCCTCACAGTAGCCACAGACTTACCTTGACCCTGGATCCTGCGATGCCTCCCCGCTGTGTGAGCGAGCGGCGTCCTCTCTCGATTCACAGAGTGTCCCTGTGTCCCCTTCCCTGCGACGTTACGACGCAGGGAAGTAAAAAAAAAGTAAATAAACACAGTACATATATATATCTTAAAGATTACAGTACTGTATGTAAAAAATACACCCCCCCCTTTTTGTCCCTAGTGGCCTTCCCAGTGTCCTACATGTACTTTTATAATAAAAACTGTTCTTTCTGCCTGCAAACTGTAGATTGTCCATAGAAACCAAAAAGTGTCCCTTTAAGTCAAAGGTGATTTTAGAGCAGCTAAAAAACAGCGATAAAAAATTATGCCGCGTACACACGATCACTTTTTGTGATGAAAAAAAACGACGTTTTTCAAACTTAATTTTCCAAAACGACGTTGCATACACACCATTTTCCAAAATGCTCTTGCAAAGCGCGGTGACGTACACCACGTTCGATGGCACTCTGTTCCATTGAAGCTCCGTCTCATAACTTGCTTCTGAGCATGCGCGGGTTTAAAAACGTCGTTTTCAACGTCGTTTTGCCCACACACCATCACTTTTTATGACATTTTGAAAAACGACACAAAAAATTCAAGCATGTTCGAATTTTTTTTTGGTCGTTTTTTTGAAGACTTAAAACGACGCTTTGCCCACACACGATCAATTTAAACAACGTTTTTGAAAACGTTGTTTTTTTTTCATCACAAAAAGTGATCGTGTGTACGCAGCATAAGAATCACTTGCAGAATTGAGCGATAGCGATTTGTGGGGAAATTCGTCATATAAAAATAAAAGTAATGACAGCGACAATTCTACAACTGAGCAAATTTCAGTGATTTTGATTTGATTACATTATTGAATAATTTTTATTATAATTACATTATCATTTGTTATAATTATTTATAGTTATTTATTATATTATAATTTCTGATTTTGTTTTTCAAACTTTATCATACCCGAGATGTCTACTAGACTCTTGTTTGGTCAGATTTAAGTGAGTTATTCCTAAGAATTGCAGGCCTACAGTATAAAACGCCAAATTTCCATGCAAAATAATTGTACCGCCTTTAGCCCCTAAAATCTGAAATAATCATACCGCCAGGGAGGTTAAAAAAAGAATACAGTATTCACAATCGCCGTCTTTGGCGATCTGAATACTTTAAAGTGCAAAGGATTTGGGGTCTTTTACACCTCTGATCCCTTCATAAAGAGGACCTGTCACCACCTATTAATGTCATAAGGGATGTTTACATGCCTTGTGACGGCAAAAAAATTGTAAAAAAAAAATTGGGGGGAAAAACACAATGTAAAAAACGAAAAATAAATCCGATTTTTTTGTGTGAAAGCGCTCCTGTCCCCGCGAGCTTGTGCAGCAAAGAAAACACAAGTCACGCCCACATATGTAAACGGCGATCAAATCACACATGTGAGATATCGCCACGATCGTCAGAGTGAGACAAATAATTCTAGCACTAGACCTCCTCTGTAACTCTAACCTGGTAACAATGTAAAGTATGGTAGCTGCGCTGTAAGGGAGGGAATGGGAAGGGAAAGTGAAAAGGGAATGAGGAGTACAGGGATTGTGGGTGAACTAAACAGTTAAAGAAAAGAAAAAAGGGGGGTATCTGGTGATACTACAATAAACAATACAGATGAAAGTGAACAAATACCTATAATACTGTAAATATTTAACAGTGAAAATACATAGTAAAATGGCTACTACATATACAAACACCAAAACTAGTATAAAATTTGTGGAAAAGGGTGCAAAACTATCAAAAATCACACATGTGATAAAGTCCTGTCCATAAATAAAGATCAGATCTAGCAGTCCAGTAATTCCTACACAGAACAGTATCTAGATGAGACCTCCACCCAAGATGCCACGTGCAAAAATGAAATCTTCAGTGATGACACCTCTGGGTGTGCTAGCAGCTCACCTCACGGCTGTTTGTCCAAACAGCTAATAGAGATACTGATCGCAGCTGGATGAGTGGGCTGATAAAACACCTCCTCCTGACTCTTAAGACAGCTCTATGAATGAAAGGACAGCGGGCATAAATCCACGAGTGCCCAAACTCGTATCCCCCTCAGAGTGTCAGCTATATAGGTGAGAGTGTAATCCTCATACGTCCAAATGGCAAGGCTCAGTGTATCATAGGAGCATTAAGAAGAGCGAGAAAGAGACCATAGCGTGACTCCATATAATAGATACATTTAATTTAAAAACATTATAATAAAACTCACATTTAGGTAGTGAAGTAGAATAAAACATCCACGAGCGCCAAACTCGTATTAAAACTTCAGACTCTGGGCTAGATTCAGGTAGGAGCACGTAATTTTAAAATGGCGTAGCGTAAGCTATTTACACTACGCCGCCGCAACTTTTACGGGCAAGTGCTGTATTCACAAAGCACTTGCCTGTAAAGTTGCGGCGGCGTAGCGTAAATGGTCCGTCGTAAGTCATATTGGGCGGGTAGGGGGCGTGTATTATTTAGATTACGCATGATCCAGCGCCGAACGTACTGCGCATGCGCCGGCCGTGAATTTGTCCCAGTGCGCATGCTCGCAAATACTCAATGAAAACGACGTGAACGTCACTTACGCAAAGCCCTATTCGCGAACATTTTACGTAAACGACGGGAAAAAATACACCGGCACGCCGTCCATACTTAACATTGGCTGCGCCTCATACAGCAGGGGTAACATTACGCCGGACCTACGCTTACGCAAACGGGAAAAAAAAATGCGTACGTTTGGGAATCCGCGTATTAGGCTCATTTGCATATTTTAGACGGGAACGCCACCTAGCGTCCAGCGTAAATATGCAAGTTAGATACGACGGCGTAAGAGACTTACACCAGTCGGATCTAATAGAAATCTATGTGTAACTGATTCTATGAATCAGTCGCATGGATAGGAGGGCTCAGACGCAGAGATACGACGGCGTATCTGGGGATACGCCGTGGTATCTCTTTCCTGAATCTAGCCCTCTGTCTGTAACCCGGTGCTCCAATCCTTACGTATCGTCACATCACGTGATTTCATCAGCGTTCAGCCAGTAACCTTTAAATGTTTTTAAAGCGTCGCCTATGGAGATTTTTAGGTACCGTAGTTTGTCACCATTCCACAAGTATATGCGCAAAGAAAAAAACACTCACCTGTCCACAATCCAGTGACGTGGCCACCTGAACCCTCCATTCTCTCCCCCGCCTGTCCACGGCGCTGGCGTAATCACGAACGTATTTGCGCCCTGTCGTCGTAGTTTACAGTGCAGGAAAAAAGCCCAAATGCAATGCATCTAAATACACACAACGACACATGACATCACACAACGGAAACACACAGTGACCGATGCCAATGCACCCAATTTTTTTTTTGCTAGGCCCTGATAGTTATGCTTTGGATATAAAACATTTATTTTGAATCCAGTTCAGTAATGAAAATGATAGAGGAGTGCATAGCAAGGACACCGCTGACCACAAGTTGGGGAAAGTGACGCGATCGCCGGGCTCAATGGAGAGGGAGGGTCCCGGCAGGTGGGATGTGTTGCCGCAGCTGCTTGCACCTGACTTATGGCCAATGTCTCTCTGACGTTCCCCCCCCTATTACATACACGTGGTTTCCATCTTCAGCGGAGACGTCACTAAAATACGCACTGCTCCCCCCCCCTCCCCGGCATCCCGCACAGCGGAGATCATACTATATAACACTGTTCCGCCTCATGTGAGCTCATCATTGACGGGTGGGGCTCTACAACTGTCACATGTCTCATTACAGAACACACACAGGTTCCCAGCGTCGTCACATCTGTGTATCTAATGGAGATCACTTCCCCTTCGTAGGATAACAATACAGAGTAACACTAACATGTCCTACTTCACATATTTGCTCAGCTTGTGCGTTTCCTCTCGGTGGGGACCCGGCTCATCGGTTTGCAGGCGAGCCGTCATTACAAGTTTTAAGTGTTTCCGATTCGCGTTTAACCGCATCTTCCGTTCCGAGGAGTTCGATTTCGCTTTCAGGATGATGTAACTGTATTATGACTTATGGGATTTTAAAGAGGACCTGTCAGTGCTTTTACAAAAATTGTACAAAAGTAATCACAGTCTTTTGCTCAATATTTTTTTGAAGCACCTTTGGCTCCAGTCTTTCTGAATATGATGCTACAAGCTCGGCACACCTATTTTTGGGCATTCTTCTTTGCAGAACCTCTCAAGCGTCAGTGCACAGTCATTTCTAGTAGGGCTGCGGAAATTAATGATTAATTCCTTGATTAATCGTTAATTTTTTTGATCGAGTACGATCCGCGAATTGAGCTCCGGTCTCACCCATGGGAGAGGCCGCGGCTTCAGCCTAGCCCTGGATCATCTGGGTACACCGGGCGGCGGCCTAGTTGGGGCCCTCTGACGTCATCGTCTGAGCTTTCAATGAGGCGTGTCAAGGTGGTGTGGCAGTGGCGGTGCGTCCATAGGGACGCCGGAGCGCCGCCCCCTCTGGATTGCTCACAGCCAGTAAAATATACAGATTCATACGCTGACTGGCTGTGTGGAAGTGCCCATCAGAGCCCCTGGCTGTAGTCGGCTTCCTGAAGCTTATCCTTGGGACGTACCGGCCATGCGTTCCGAGGATAAGACAGTGGTGACAATTGATGGCACAGTGACTGCATTTGATGGCATGGCACAGTGGCTGCGTTTTGATGGCACGGTGGCTGCGTTTTGATGGCATGGTACAGTGGTGACAATTGATGGCACAGTGGCTGCATTTGATATGTACAGTGAGGCTGCAATTGTTTTTTTTTTTTTTTTTTTCGTTTGCGCCCCCCCCAAAATTTTGAGCACCAGCCGCCACTGTGGTGTGGCCATTTTGTAACCGGGCTTTTCTGTGGAACTTGCACAGTAAAGTCTTCTTTCTGGCAACTTGACCATGCAGCTCTTTTTTGTACAAGTATCATCGTATTGTCCTACTTGAAAACAAACACACCGTCTTTTTCCAGAGAAGCCTGTATGTCTCCTGAGGTTACCAGTGGGGGATTTTACTTTTGTATCCTGAACAATTCCTGTGGCAGTTGTATCTGAAATCTTTCTTGATCTACATGACCTTGGCTTGGTATCAAGAGATCCTCAAATTTTCCACTTCTTATTAAATAATTAAACAGTACTGACTGGCATATTCAAGGCTTTGGGTATCTTTTTATATCCTTTTCCATCTTTGTAAAGTTTCATTACCTTGTTACGCAGGTCTTTTGACTGTTCCTTTCTACCTCCTCATGTCTCAGGGCCAGATTCTCGTATCCCTGGGAATATTCGAGCGGGGCGTAGCGTATCCTATTTACGCTACGCCGCCACAACTTTGGACGCAAGTGCCGTATTCTCAAAGCACTTGCGTCCTAAGTTACGGCGGCGTAGCGTAAATGGCCCGGCGTAAGCCTGGGTAATTCAAATGTGGAAGAGGTGGGTGTGTTTTATGTAAATGTGTTGTGACCCCACGTTTTTTACGCTTTTTTTGAACTGCGCATGCGCAGTGCGTGGACGTATCCCAGTGCGCATTCGCGAAATCACGTCGCAAATAGTCAATGCTTTTGATGTGAACGTAACTTACGCAAATCCCTATTCGCAAAAAACTTAGCAAACGACGTAAAAATCGATGTCCATACTTAACATTGCATGCGCCTCACCTACGCAAAGTTACCCCTCATATAGCAGGGGTAACTTTATGCTTAGGCAAACAACGTAAAATACGACAACCGGGCGCAATTACGTTCAGGAATCGGCGTATCTAGCTCATTTGCATATTCAACGCGGCTAATCGACGGAAGCGCCACCTAGCGGCCAGCGTATAATTGCACAAAATTATACGCCGGCGTAGGCTAGTTACGTCGGCAGGAGAAGCCTATATTTTTAACGTATCTGCGTTAGAGAATCGGCGTAAACATACGCCAGCGCAGATTTGAAATTACGGCGGCGTATCTGGAGATATGCCGCCGTAACTGTTTTGAGAATCTGGCCCTCAGTGTCTAGCCTTAGTGCATCCACGTGAGAGCGAACAAACTCATTGACTATTTATACACAGACACTAATTGTGATTTAACCACTTAAGACCCGGACCAAAATGCAGGTAAAGGACCCGGCCCCTTTTTGCGATTCGGCACTGCGTCGTTTTAACAGACAATTGCGCGGTCGTGCGACGTGGCTCCCAAACAAAATTGGCGTCCTTTTTCCCCACAAATAGAGCTTTCTTTTGGTTGTATTTGATCACCTCTGCGGTTTTTATTTTTTGCGCTATAAACAAAAATAGAGCGACAAGCGTGCAATATTTTTTACTTTTTGCTATAATAAATATCCCCCCAAAATAAATATAATTTTTTTTTCCTTAGTTTAGGTCGATACGTATCCTTCTACATATTTTTGGTAAAAAAAATCGCAATAAGCGTTTATCGGTTGGTTTTCGCAAAATTTATAGCGTTTACAAAATAAGGGATAGTTTTATTGCATTTTTATTATTTTTTTTTTTTTTACTACTAATAGCGACAATCAGCGATTTTTTTCGTGACTGCGACATTATGGCGGACACTTCGGACAATTTTGACACATTTTTGGGACAATTGTCATTTTCACAGCAAAAAATGCATTTAAATTGCATTGTTTACTGTGAAAATGACAGTTGCAGTTTGGGAGTTAACCACAAGGGGGCGCTGTAGGATTTGAGTGTTCCCTGTGTGTGTGTTTACAACTGTAGGGGGGTGTGGCTGTAGGTGTGACGTCATTGATCACGTCCCCCTATAACAGGGATGACGTGATCGATGTTGCGGCCACAGTGAAGCACGGGGAAGCTGTGTTTACATACGGCTCTCCCCGTTCTTCAGCTCCGGGGACCGATCGCCGCACTCCAGTGGCGATCGGGTCCGTGAGTCCCGTGGTCCTGGTCACGGAGCTTCGGACCGGGTCACGGGCGCGCGCCATGGGCGCGCGCCCGTGACCCACGGCTGGGTACTAGAACCAACGTATATATACGTTGATGTGCCCAGCCGTGCCATTCTGCCGACGTAAATGTGCAGTAGGCGGTCCTTAAGTGGTTAAAAAGCCACAAGTGTGGAAAATTAACCTTTTAATTGCCATTTTACCCATGTGTGCCGCCTTCTGTGTCTGTGCCAAGGCCAAACATTCCGGGGTATGTAAACTTTTTATCAGGGCCGTTCGGGTGATTTCTGTTATCATTATGATTTTAAAAGGAGCCAAAAAAGGTTCAGAATATTGAGGAGACGTCTGCCATACTAGGTATCATGTAGTGTCCCGAGTACTCATATCCATAGTCAGGAAGTGTTCATTTTGCATGCCAACCATATTTGTTAAAGGGGTTGTAAAGGTTTGTTTTTTATTTTCTAAATATGGTTATATTTAACCACTTCCATACCGGGGGGCACTTAGGCACCTTCCTGCCCAGGCCAATGTTCAGCTTTCAGCGCTGACGCGCTTTGAATGACAATTGCGCGGTCGTGCTACACTGTACCCAAACAATGTTTTTATCATTTTGTTCCCACAAATAAAGCTTCCTTTTGGTGGTATTGGATCACCTCAGTTTTTAATTTTTTCTGTCATTTTTTTGTAAAAAAGTATGTTTTCTTCTTCGATTATGGGCACTGATGGGCACCGATGAGGTGGCCCTGATGGGCACAGATGAGGCGGCACTGGTATTCGGTACTGATGGGCACTCATAGGCGGCACTGATGGGCACTCATAGGCAGCATTGATGGCCATTCATAGGCGGCATTGATGGGCACTCATGGGCGGCACTTATGAGTGGCACTGATGGGCAGGGCCGGCCTTTTGGGGTGTGCGAGCTGTGCGGCTGCACAGGGCGCCATGGACAACAGGGGCGCCGTGCGGCCATCACAACCCGCAGAATGTGAGTCACAGTCAGTAACATGATCATCACAGGAGTCCGACTCCTGCCAGGTCCCCCTGCCCTGTGACTGGATGAAGAGCAACGCATCGATTGCGACAACTGAAAAAAAATGTCTGCTGCCGGCCCTGACAGACACACTGCGCATGCGCTGCCACTGCTCAGGAAATCCTGAAACCGCTTGGCTATTCTCGGGCAGACGACGCATGCACAGTGGCGTCTAAGTGCCGGGCGGCGCCATTTTTAAAAGAAAAGACGTTTGGGGGGTGCCACAGGATTAGCTCGCACAGGGCGCCTGAACACCTAAGGCCGGCCATGCTGATGGGTACTTATAGGTGGCACTGATAGGTGAGCACTGGGCATGGATGGGCACTGAGAGGTGGCACTGATAGACACTGAGGGGTGGCACTGATGGCATTGCTGGGCATCACTTATTTATTTACAAATTTTTCACAGTGCCCATGTTGCCAGTCAGTGCCCATTTGTGGGCACTGATTGGAATCTATTGTCATTTTTTTTTACAAGTGGATGGCCATGGGGCATGTAGCTGGCCATCCACATGTTGCCCCCTTCCTTGGTGGCCCTGGTGGCTTCCCTGTGGTCCAGTGTGGGCATCCGAGGGGGGGCTGCGCTGATAAACAATCAGTGTGAACCCCCCCTGTCAGGAGAGCCACCGATCGTCTCTCCTCTACTCGCGTCTGTCAGACGTGAGTGAGGAAGAGCCAATCAACGGCTCTTCCTGTTTACATCGTGATCAGCCGTGATTGGACAAGGCTGATCACATGGTAAAGACTTTTTACCGAGATCGGAGATGCAGGGTGTCAGACTGACACCCCGCATCACTGATCGCCGCGCGTGCCAGCATGTAATCCTGCTGAACGTCAATAGACATCCAGTTAGGATTTCACAACCACTTCCCGGATGTCAATTGTCTATTGACCGGGCGGGAAGTGGTTAAGCTCGTGCATTGTTGGTTCACTTACCTTTTCCTTCAATTTCCCTTCTAAATGTTTTTTTTTTCTTTGTCTGAATTTATCACTTCCTGTTTCTCCTCAGTAAGCTTCCCACCGTCATCCGAGTGGTGGAAAGTCAGCCAGAACAGATTACTGAGGAAGAACAGGAAGTGAGAAATTCAGACAAAGAAAAAAAAAAAACATTTAGAAGGGAAATGGAAGGAAAAGGTAAGTGAACCAACAATGCACGAGCGTAAAGGAACCCATTTAGAAAATAAAAACAAACCTTTACAACCCCTTTAAGCCCTAACTGATATGTTGTTTATGTCCCTGTTGTCTTTCTCTTTTTGTTTTATTGTTCAAAAATGCAATAAAAATGTGATAATAAATGGCTTCACGTGATCTCTATCCTCAAATAAAATACATTTCTGGCAGGGTATGCAAACTTTTGAGCACAACTATATATATATATATATATATATATATATATATATATATTTATAAAATACAGTAATAATATAAAATAAAGTATAAAATAAAATAATGCCACAATATATTTAGCCAGATGTTGGACTACAGCAACATGGGGGAGGGGACTATGTCTTTTGCTGCTCTACTTTTTACTGTAATGCTGATGCTGTAATGATTTAAAAAAATTATATTATGAATAAAAAATGAATTATATAAATAAAATAATATTAATAATACAAATAATACAAATAATACGTACGTACGTTCGTGGATCGGCGAATCTAGCTCATTTGCATATTCTGCGCGGAAATTCTACGGAAGCACCACCTAGAGGCCAGCGTTAAAGCGGAGGTTCCCCCTAAATATAAGCCCTCCCATGTGATCCAGCATACTGGCGTCAGCGCCAGTATGCTGTTTTTTTTTTTTTTAAATCCATGTACTTACTGTATTATGCAGAATTTTTTTTTTTTTTACCCCGCGGTGGACGGCGCCAGTATAGCGCGTCACATCTTACGAAAGTACCCGAAAAGGACTCGGGTAATCTCGGCGAAAATGCGGCGCCTGCGCACAGACCTAGGAGCTGACTGCGCAGGCGCCGTATTTCTCCGAGTCCTACGGCTGTGGCGCGTCACGCCCTCCGAAAAACGCCGAAATAGGACTCGAAGAAATACGGCGCCTGCGCAGTCAGCTCCTAGGTCTGTGCGCAGGCGCCGCATGTTCACCGCGATTACCCGAGTCCTTTTCGGGTACTTTCGTAAGATGTGACGCGCTATACTGGCGCCGTCCACCGCGGGGTAAAAAAAATACAATTCTGCATAAGACAGTAAGTACATGGATTTAAAAAAAAAAAAACAGCATACTGGCGCTGACGCCAGTATGCTGGATCACATGGGAGGGCTTATATTTAGGGTGAAATTCCGCTTTAATATGCAACTAAGATACAACGGCGTAAGAGACTTACGTCAGTCGTATCTTAGCTGAATTCCAGCGTATCTTGTTTTGTGGATACAAAACAAAGATACGCCGGCGCAGATTTAAAATTACGGCGCCGTATCTGGAGATACGCCGCTGTATACTTTTGTGGATCTGGCCCAGCATATGTATATATTATAAAAGAATATGGTATAAAATAGGGTTGTCCAGATACTGATACTAGTATGGGTATCGGGACCGATACCGAGTATTTGCGGGAGTACTTGTACTCGTGCAAATGCTCCCGATACCTAAATAGAATACTTTTTTTGTATTTATCAACATGTTCTGTGAAAATTCTTTGAGTTTTTTACTACTGCGTGACAAGAAAATACATTTTTTTTATTCATTTTTATTCTTTTATAATTTAGAGTTCTTCATAATTCTAAAGAAAATATCCTTAGTCTGTATTGCGGTTTGAAAACTGTCACATGACATTTAAAAAAAGTATCGGTATTCGGTATCGGCGAGTACATGAAAAAAAAGTATCGGTACTTGTACTCGGTCCTAAAAAAGTGGTATCGGGACAACCCTAGTATAAAATAATAATAATATGAAATGAAAATATAGCTTAAAATAATAAAACATATATGTAGCCAGGTGTTGGACTACAGCAACATGGGGGAGGGGACAATGCCTTTTGATGCTTTACTTTTTACTGTAATGCTGATGCTGTAATGATTTAAACAATATATATATATATATATTATAAATAGAAAATAAATGATATAATTATAATAATATTAATAATATGCTGTAATGTTTTTTTTTAAATAAATAAAAAAATCTTATAGATTTTGGGAAGGTAATGTGCAGGTAGATTATTCTTCAGATTTTGTATCAATTTTGGGCGGAGTCGTACTTTAAAAAAATAATCATTTTTTTTCTCCCTCCAGGGAGGGGGAGGGGTGTGTGACATGTGCTGTGAATTTCGTGTCCCATTATACAGAAGGTATATTGAAGCTCGTCATCCCGAGTAGATGAAATCCTATCTCCCCCCCCCCCTCCCTCGCTCTCCGGAGGGCTGACCATGCTGCGTACACATGAATATAATCCGGGGTGTCCCTGGCTACATCCATAAACACAGACAAAACAACCGTCAAACTCTGCGCAGGATCACGGCAACGCTCCGCATTCCGCCGGGGACACGGAAATCGCACGCTACTGTCAGTGTAACAATCGTCAGCCGGCGCGGGAGAATGTACGGAGCCGGATCACACCAATCCACATAAAGTGTACCTGTCATCGGGTGTCATTTTTATGTTATGTACGATCATGTGATCGCCGGGTATTATCACAACACTCCCCCCCTAACAATGCCTTTTCTCTCCAGAAGCATGGCGCCATCTTTCGTCACGCATCATTCAGGGTTACCATTTACGTCCTTGACTGAGATGACACAATCTGGTAAATCCTGGCTGTGTTCACAAATGTCTGACACAGTTCAGCCCCATCTGTAGACATTCTTGATGTGTGTAAATGTACAGTCTGATCACTGGGGGGGGGGGGGGGCAGAGGAGACTGAGGAAATGCTTCCCCTGCCTTTTACAAGGTTACAGTGTACAGTCTGATCCAGGGCTGTCTTAATGAGAGGGCACACCTGGGCACTGCATGGGGGGCCCCTGCACTTTCCCCAAAGCAGCTGGTCCTTGAGCCCATGCTGCCCTGAAATCGGGGGCCCCATGATGGCACTGAGAGTGATAGATACACAGGGGGGGCCGTCTGCCTTCTACCTACCTGTTTGTCTGTTTACTTGCACTGTCATCATTGTAGGGGCCCCAGAACATGACTTTGCCCAGGGGCCCATGATGCTATTAAGACGGCCCTGGTCTGATCACTGGGGGGAGGGGAGACTGAGGAAATGCTTTCTCCTCCTTCTACAAGGTTACAATGTTGCAATCATTAATGGGAGAGAGGAGACTGAGGAAATGCTTCCTCCTGTCTGAAGCAGACTGATGACATCATCTCAGCCTAGGCGGAGCTCGTATAAGGTTGACGCGTTTCAGCCTATAAGGCCTTAATCATAACCACAGAGAGAGAGAGAGATGAGGAAAAGATGATCCGCACTCTGGTCGTTGCTCTTAAACAATTGACATATTTATTGACAAGCCACAGTAGACAAACACAAATAGGAAATTTTTACGCGTTTCGGCCTATAAGGCCTTAGTCATAACCACAGAGAGAGAGAGAGAGAGAGAGAGAGATGTTTTCTGCATTGTAGGCATTTGGGAGGTCATACTGATCTGTACAATCTGTTATCTGGAAAAAACGCTTCTAAAGGAAAACGCTAATGAACGCCGCTGAACGCGACATGCAACAGTATCGAGACTGAAGTTTTTAACCATCGGTTACCAGCTGTCAAGTTCCAGCGTTCAGAAGAGGTTTTCATGCGCCCCGTGTACATGAAGCCTGAGATGGGGGCACGCCGTACATTTGTCATGTGTCAGGAAATTACTTGCGGGTTGTAACTTTCTCTTTACCTCCCATTCAAACTTCCAAACCAGACTTGAAGCCGACTGTCAGCTGGAAGAAACATCTTAGTAAAGAAGGCTATACATTATTTTATCGAGAGAGAAGAGCGAGGAGGAAGAGAGAGGGGAAGAGAGAGGAGGCAAAGAGAGAGAGGGGAAGAGAGAGAAAGGGGGGAAGAGAGAGAGAAGAGGAAAGGAGATAGGGGAGAGAGAGGAGGAAGAGAGAGGAGGAAGAGAGATAAAGTGGGAAGAGAGAGAGAGAGGGAAGAGAAAGAGGGAGGAGATAAAGAAGAGAGAGGAGGGAGAAAGAGAGTGAGAGGTATAGAGAGAGGGGAGACAGAAATAGAGGGGTGAAGAGAGAGAGAGAAAAGGGGCAAGAGAAGGATAGAGAGGGAGAGAGAGAAAGAGGACAAGAGGGGGAGAGAGAAAAAAGAGAGGAGGAGAAGGGAAGGGAGAGAAGCATGAGAGAAGAGAAAGAGAAGAGACGGGGAGAGGGGATAGAGAGAGAAAGAGGCAGTGGGGAGAGAGCGGTGGGAAACAGGGAGATAGAAGAGAAAGAGGGGGAGAGAAAGAGGAGGTTAAAGAGAAAAGATAGAAAGAGAGCAAGAGGGGGAGAGAGAGCAGAGATGGGGAGAGAGAGGGAGGGAGTGAGAGGTGGGAAAAGGGGAGAGAGAAGAGAGAGGAAGGAGAGAGGGGAGAGAAAGAAAGGGGCGAAGAGATAAAGAGAAGAGAGAGAGAGGGGGAGAGAGAGAAGAAAGGGGGAGAGAGAAAGAGAGTGATGAAGAGAGAGAAAGAGAGGGCAAGAGAGGGAGAGATAGAAAAGAGAGGGAAGGAGAGAAGCACGAGAGAAGAGATGTTGAGAGGGGATAGAGAGAGAGAGGGGGAAATGGGGGAGAGAGAGGTGGGAGAAAGGGAGAGAGAAGAGAGAGAGAGGGGAGAGAGAGAAGAGAGGGGGAAGAGAAGAGAGGGGAAAGAGAAGAGAGGGGGAGAGAGAAAGAGAAGTGAAGAGAGAGAGAGAGAGAGAGAGAGAGAGAAAGAGGGGAAGAGAGAGAAGAGAGCGGGGAGAGAGGGAGGGAGGGAGGGAGAGAAGTGAGAGAGAGAAGAGATGGGGGAGTGGGAGAGAGAGGTGGGAAAAAGGGAGAGAGAAGAGAAAAAGGGGGAGAGAGAGAAGAGAGAGGGGGAGAAAAAAAGAGAGGGGTGAAGAGATAAAGAGAAGAGAGAGAGGGGGGAAAGAGAGGGAGGAGATGGAGAGGGGGAGAGAGAGAAGAAAGGGGGATAGAGAAAGAGAGTGATGAAGACAGAGAGAGAAAAAGGGCAAGAGAGGGAGAGATAGAAAAGAGAGGGAGGGAGAGAAGCATGAGAGAAGAGATGGGGAGAGGGGATAGAGAGAGGGGGGAATGGGGAGAGAGAGGTGGGAGAAAGGGAGAGAGAAGAGAGAGAGGGGGAGAGAGAGAGAGATAAGAAAGCTGGAAGAGAAGAGAGGGGGAGAGAAAGAGGGGAAGAGACAGAAGAGAGCGGAAGAGAGAAAGAGAGAAGTGAAGCGAGAGAGAGAGAGAGAGAGAGGAAGAGAGCGGGAGAGAGGGAGGGAGAGAAGCAAGAGAGAAGAGAGGTGGAGAGAAAGAGAGGGGTGAAGAGATAAAGAAAAGAGAGGGGGAGAGAGGACGATAGAGAAGCATGAGAGAAGAGAGGTAGAAGAGAGGGGAGAGAGAGGATAGAGAGGGGGGAGAAAGAGAGTGAGAGAGACATGACATGATTAGTATCTGTTTACACAACCATACATTGTTGTGTGCACTAAAATAAACAAATATTGTGCAACCTAAAATATTGCAACTAGCACTATTTTGTTCTACAGGGCTCTTGCCTTCAGAAAACATATAATGTTCTGGGGATCTTTAAGTTATTTTCATGCCGCAAAATGCTGATTTTAACAGGTGTGATTTTATTTTTTATAAGTTACTCCTCAATTTTCTCCGCATGAGATGCAATATAACGCTGACATGACAGGGGAAAAGTCACTCCTTACGTCTGATGCCGCGTACACACGGTCGTTTTTTGCGATGGAAAAAAACGTCGTTTTTTAAAACGTCATTTAAATTGATCGTGTGTGGGCAAAACGTTGTTTTTTGTCTTCCAAAAACGACCAAAAAAAAATTCCAACATGCTTGAATTTTTTGTGTCGTTTTTCAAAACGTCGTTTTTTGTTTCACAAAAAGTCACCGTGTGTAGCAAAAACGTCGTTTAAAACGACGTTTTTCAACCCGCGCATGCACAGAAGCTAGTTATGAAGCGAGCTTCAATGGAAAAGAGTGGTGAACGTAACCTCGCTTTTTGTGAAAAAAACGATGGTGTGTATGCAACATCGTCTTTGAAAGTGACGTTTCAAAAACGTCGTTTTTTACTTCACAGAAAACGTCGTTTTTTTTCATCACAAAAAATGACCCTGTGTACGCGGCATTATTCTTTACAATTCTGCTACTTTACATGAAGGTCACACTGATGGAATATCATTTTTTTCAGCAATATTTGCCGGTTATAATTTTCGGTACATGTTTGGGGGTTGGGCAAATTACGCAAAAGCTGTGTTGGGGAAAAGCTTACAGGAAAAAGCATTTTTTGATTTTTCATTAGTATTGTTATTATACAAGATTGATGTAGTGCCAACAGTTTGCAAAGCACTTTACAAAATTATATTTACTATTTATTCCCAATAAAAACGAAGAAAATAAAAACAAAAAATATGTATAGAAATTTGCATCCAAATGAAATCAGTAGACTTTGCCTTTTATATTTATCAGTAAATATTTAGAAGATGCGCAAATTGATAAAAGTTACAGGAAAATGCATTTTTTTTTTTTTTTACTATTTATTCCCCCCCAAAAAAAACACAACAAGGAAATAAATATATATATATACCCAAATTTGCCTCCAAAATGAAAAATCAACAGACTTTGCTTATTAATAATATTTAACAGTAAATATTTGGTGAGTATGCAAATTACGTGAATGCTGCATTGCTAAAAATTACAAGAATTCCATTTTTTTTACATTGTTATTATTATTATACAGAATTTATATAATATAAAATCTACTAATTTATTACCCCAAAAAAAACAAGGAAATAGGAAAAATGTATAGAAACTTGCATCCAAATAAAATTAGCAGACTTTGCTTATTATATTATTCAGTAAATATTTGGGAGGGGTGTGCAAATGACATTAATTCTGCATTGTTACAGGAAATTGCATTTATAAATTTTTTTGCTATTTATTCTACAAAATATGTATATATATATATATATATATATATATATTCCAAATTTGCCTCCAAAGGAAATCAACCGACTTTGCTTATTATATTTAGCAGTAAATACTTGTGGGAATGCACAAAATTACGTGACTTGTGCATTGCTAAAAGTTACAGGAAAATGCATTTTTCTATTTTTTATTTTTTTTTAATTTATTCTCAATAAAAAAAAAGTAAAAAAATATATATATATATGAATTTGCCTCCAAAGGAAATCAACAGACTTTGCTTATTATATTTAGCAGTAAAAATTTGTGGGAATGCACAAAATTACGTGAATGATGCATTGCTAAAAGTTACAGGAAAATCCATTTTTCTATTATTATTTTTTTACTGTTAATTCCCAATAAGTGTTAGGGGGTTAGGGCTTAGTGTTAGGGTTAGGTGTTAGGGTTCCCTTTGAAGAATATGGCTACGACTCAGAAATTGGAACAGGGACCTCCTCCAGAGGTCAAAGGTCACAGGGTATGGCTGACCCACCCCCACCAAAGTGTAACGCCTACCCCAACTAAGTCGTGGAATGAACAAGTCGGGGAAATTTACATCCAAATTAAATTAGCAGACTTTGCTTATTATATTTAGCAGTAAATATTTGGAGGATGCGCAAATTATGTGAATGGAGATTTGCTAAAGTTTACGGGAAAAGGTATTTTTCTATTATTATTTTTTTTACTGTTAATTCCCAATAAGTGTTAGGGCTTAGGTTTAGGGTTAGGTTGTTAGGGTTTCCCATTGAAGAATATGGCTAGGACTCAGAAACTGGAACAGGGACCTCCCCCAGAGGGTTCCCAGAGGTCAAAGGTCACAGGGCGTGGCTGACCCACCCCCCTCAAAGTGTACCGCCTACCCCAACTAAGTCGGGGAATAAACAAGTCAGAGAATGAACAAGTCGGGGTAAGCGTCTTTTTATTCCTATATGTTACTATTTATTCCTTGTAAAAAAAAACATAGATGTATAAAAAGATAGGGTAGGCTACAAAACCTAAAATATATACATTAATACAAGGGTCCGAGATTTTATCAAAACGAAGAGAAAACCACTCTGGGACACAAGGAGATTTCGGGGGGAAATAATCCCGGGGACTTGGTTTCTTGGTACTGTATAGCTTGGGAGGATGTTGGAGGCTTTGCCATTTTCCGGGAGGCCCGCGGCGGTAGAGACGAAGGTCTCAGTCCAGCCCGTGTCAGGCACGCTTTTGGAAGCTGTGGAATTAAATCTCGCGGCTTCCAAAATAAAGAACCATAGTAATAAATGCCTACAAATTGGACGGCAAGTGATAATGTTCCACATAAATGTGGTAAAAATAATATTATTGTACAATAAAAATATACACCAAACCTTCCGCTGCTTCCACCACACCGCCGTTGTTGTTGGACTATCCTGCTGCTTTTTTTCAGAATTACTTTTTCAGAATGTGTGTAATAAACACGTTATTATTACTACGGGTGTAAAATATGTCTTTTATGTATGTTTAGAAAATCAACCATTTAGATGTCTCTTTAGCACCAATGAAGCGCCACAAATCAAGGATAAATCCAGTAAAATGTATTGATCACAAGGAGAGGTTCAGAGGATACGTCCGACACATTTTGGGGGCACAAATCTCTCTTCATCGAGGCTTAACGTATATACTCGAGTATAAGCCGAGTTTTTCAGCGCATTTTTTTTGTGCTGAAAATGCTCCCCTCGACATATACTTTTTGTGCCTGATCTCCTGGATATTTGGGGACCCGGTACCGGTTGGCCGTAGGCCCCCTGGACCCCAATCTTGGCACACGTGTAACACCACTCTTCCTCTACAAGTGTGCAAAGTTTGTTGTCCGGGGGACCTACGGCCGGGGAGTACAGATTTTTCAATGCCGGGCACCCCTTCCATAGACTCCCATGTTAAATGGTAATTTCTCCATTGAATTTGGGGACCCGGTACCGGCCAGTCCTAGGTCCCCTGGACCCAGAACTTGGAACGCACGCAGCCCCATTTCTCCTCTACAAGTGTGCAAAGTTTTTTGTCCGGGAGACCTACGGCCCCTGAACTCTGCACTTTGTACATAACATACTCCTGAACTCTGCATTCCGTACATAGCGCACCTCTGAACTCTGCACTCTGTACATAGCACACCCCTGAACTCTGCATTCCATACATAGCACACCCCTGAACCCTGCCCTCTATACATAGCACCCCTCTGAACTCTGCACTTTTGTGCACAGTGCAACCCTGAACCCTGCACTCTTTACATAGCACACCGCTGAACCCAGCACTCTGTACATAACACACTCTTGAACTCTGCACTCTGTACATAGAGCACCCCTGAACTCTGCATTCCGTACATAACACACCCCTGAAGCCTGCACTCTGTACATAGCGCACCTCTGAACCACGCACTTTTGTACATAGAGCACCCCTGAACTCTGCGCTCTGTACATAGTGCACCTCTGAACCATTTACTCTGTACATAGTGGACCTCTGAACCCTTTACTCTGTACATAGCAAACCCCTAAACCCTGCACTCTGTATATAGTGCACCCCTGAACCCTGCACTCTGTATATAGTGCACCCCTAAACCCTGCACTCTGTATATAGTGCACCCCTGAACTCTGTACATAGCGAACCTCTGAACCTTGTACTCTGTACATATCAAACCCCTGAACCCTTTACTCTGTACATATCAAACCCCTAAACTCTGCACTCTGTACATAGCACACCCCTGAACGCTGCACTCTGTATATAGTGCACCCCTGAACTCTGCACTCTGTACATAGCAAACCTCTGAACCTTTTACTCTGTACATATCAAACCCCAGAACCCTTTACTCTGAACATAGCACACCCTGAACCCTGCACTCTGTATATAGTGCACCCCTGAACTTTGCACTTTGTACATAGCAAACCTCTGAACATTTTACTCTGTACATATCAAACCCCTAAACTCTGCACTCTGTACATAGCACACCCCTGAACTCTGCACATAGCGCACCTCTGAACCATTTACTCTGTACATAGCTCACCCCTGAACTCTGCATATAGCACACCCCTGAACTCTGCACTCCGTACATAGCGCACCCCTGAACCTTGCACTCTGTACATAACACACTCCTATACTCTGCACTCTGTACATAGCACAACCTTGAACTCTGCACTCCGTACATAGCGCACCCCTGAACCTTGCACTCTGTACATAACACACTCCTATACTCTGCACTCTGTACATAGCACAACCTTGAACTCTGCACTCTGTACATAGCGCACCCCAGATAAAACTAGCCCTTTGAGGACAACCATACTGCTGATGCAGCGCATGATGGAATTGAGTTTGACACCCCTGTTATAGAGCTATTCGTACTGCAGGACCTCGTGTCCACTTGTTCTGTGTGAATGCTGAAATTTTTTTACTAGGTTATTTTCTTTCCAAGTCAGATGTCCTTTATTCATAAGAATAGCATGAATCAGGAAAATACCACAATGTGGCCAATAGATGGCACTGGTGATCATAGTAAATAAGTATTTATTTCCTCATTAGCTCCATCTAGTGGTGGTATTTTCCTGATTCCTTATAATTGAACTTCTAAAAAGCCTAGTAACATTTAATTTGCACAGAAGGAATGTACATGTCGTTTCGCTGGATGAATATTTATGCAAATAAAACTAATAAAGTGATGGTATCAGATGTGTTCTGGTTTTATTTGACTTACATTTAGGCACACTTTATTACAACGACCTGCAAATTTCACTTCCATCTCCAGTTCTGTTTTCACTTCTGAAGACAAATTGCTTCCACCTGTTTGGGGGCCGATCCTCGCTGGCACCTCGCACCAATTCTCATACCGCCGACGCCATAAATCACCGCCTGTCCCTGCATGGGCCCGTGTGCGCCCTTGGACCGCGCCGATGTACCTTTGGCGTGGAGGGGAGGGGTAGGTGGGATTATGGGAAAGTTCGGCCGGCTGGGCCAAGATGTGTCTTACCGGAGTTAACTTGATACAAATGGAAGAATTTAATTTCCTTTGAAAAACACCAAAAACACGAAGCGAACAGGATTTTCCCAGCATGGACCCATCCATCAGCCGGCGTGGTTGGAAGGGTCCAGGACGGAAATTTTTCAGGTGCTGCTCAGGTGGGCTGGGAGTTAGAACATTCCTCCGAATAAAAACACGCAGTAGGGTCAGCGACAGGGCTGGACTGGGACAAAAATTTGGCACTGGACGTCATCCAGACTGGCCCACTTTGACAGGTCTCTCCCATGGCCGTCGGACAACTCCCACCCCCCCCCCCCCACCCTGGTCACCCAAACCCCCTCTCCCCCTTCACTAGCCGTTCTACTTTATTAGAGTAGAACGACTGGTACTGGTACTCTTATAGGTAGTACCAGTGGGGAAGGTAGATATTATTTCACCCGGGGCAAAGCATCAGTTCGGTGCCCCCCCCATATGGGACAAGATTAGGCAGAAGTTAGAAGCTCCCAGGCCATAGCTGTTGAGTCAGCTGTCTGTCCCCTCCCCCATGCTCCTTCTGGTCCCCCCATGCTCCTCTGTCATCCCCCCTGCTCCTCTGGTCCTCCCCCTGCTTCTCTGTTCCCCCAGGTGAGCTCTGCGGGGAGGGAGAGGAGGTGAGCTCTGCGGGAAGGGAGAGACAGAGGAGCGGAGGGGGGCGGCGGTCCGCTGTCACTGAAGCCGGCCCACTGAGCCATCGGCCCACCTGGAAACTCCCTGTAGTCCCAATAGCCAGTCCATCCCTGGTCAGGGAAGGTGATATTGTACATTAGAGCACATCTACTGACCAGACATGCTTATCCTCTGGATTCAAAGCATGGAGATCTGAAGCTACTCACTGCATACACACTATATTAACAAAAGTATTGGGACGCCAGCCTTTACACGCACATGAAATTTATTGACATCCCAGTCTTAGTCCGTAGGGTTCAATATTGAGTTGGCCCCGCCCTTTGCAGCTATAACAGCTTCACCTTTTCTGGGAAGCCCGTCCACAAGGTTTAGGAGTGTGTCTATGGGAATGTTTGACAATTCTTCCAGAAGAGCACTGATGTTGGACGAGATAGCCTGGCTCACAGTCTCCACTCTAATTCATCCCAAAGGTGTTCTATCGGGTTGATGTCAGGACTCTGTGCAGACCAGTCAAGTTCCTCCACCTCAAACTCGCTCATCCATGTCTTTATGGACCTTGCTTTGTGCACTGGTGTGCAGTCATGTTGGAACAGGAAGGGGCCGCCCCCAAACTCCTCCCACAAAGTTGGGAGCATGAAATTGTCCAAATTGTCTTGGTATGCCGACGCCTTAAGGCTCGATTCACACCTATGCATGTTGCTTTTGAGCATTTTTGGCAGTGCTTGCTGCGTTTTTCGACGCACGTTTTTACCACGATTTTCTTTTTTTTTTACATTTTCTTTAACAACCAGCTATAAACAGGTTTAACCACTTCAATACCCACCCATTGTGAAATGACGTCCTGGGTTTCAGTGGGGATATCTGAATGATGGGTGCAGCTCCAGGCATCATTCAGATATCCATCTCTTCAGCCGGCGATTCCGTGCACCATAAGAATGATCATAGCGGCGGTTCCACCGCTTGATCGTTCTTATAGGCGGCGGGAGGGGACGCCCCCCCCCTCCCGCCGCCATCCGGTGCTTCTCCGGGCTCTCCCATGCCATCGGAGACCCGGAGAAACGATTCGCCGGCGTCGGATAGAAACCATATCTATCTATGATTGTCGGATCCCCGGGCGCGATGTTATGACGTCACGCCCGGGTCCTGGAATGTAAACACAGCCGCAATCGTGGATGAAAGCATTAGATCTGTGAATTTTTTTTCACGATCTCATGCTTTCTAGCCTGGAGGAGAGGTCTTTTTGACCCCCCCGCATCTCTCCATAAAGAGTACCTGTCACGAACCATTCCTATTACAAGGGATGTTTACATTCCTTGTAATAGGAATAAAAGTGATCAAAAAAAAAAAATATGTCAAAAAAAGAGTATAAATAAAAGAAATTGAGTAAAATAAAAAATAAAAAAATAAAAAAAATGTTTTAAACCGCACCTGTACCCAGTAGCTTGCGCCCAGAAGCAAACACACGTAAGTCCCGCCCACATATGTAAACGCCGTTCAAACCACACATGTAAGGTATCGCCGCGTGCGTTAGAGCGCCAGCAACAATTCTAGCACTAGACCTCCTCTGTAACTCTAAAATTGTAACTTGTAAAAAAATAAAATAAGCGACGCCTATGGAGATTTTTAAGTACTGACGTTTGGCGCCATTCCACGAGTGTGCGCAATTTTAGAGCGTGACATGTTGGGTATCTATTTACTCGACGTAACTTCATCTTTCACATTATACAAAAAAATTGGGCTAACTTTACTGTTTTGTTATTTTTTAATTCACAAAACCATTTTTTCCCAAAAAAAGGCGTTTGAAAAATTATTGCGCAAATACTGTGCGAGATAAAAAGTTGCAATGGCCGGCATTTTATTCCCTAGGGTGTCTGCTAAAAAAAACATATATAGTGTTTGGGGGTTCTGAGTAATTTTCTAACAAAAAAAATACGATTTATGCATGTAGGAGAGAAGTGCCAAAATAGGCCCGGTATTGAAATGGTTAAAAAAGAAAACGCAAATCGCAGTTAAAAACGTGGAACTTGTGTTTTCGATGGGGGTCCATTGAATTCTATTACATGAAAAATGCTGCTTTTTGCAGGAAAAAAAGTCCCTGACCCTTTCGAAAAACGCAGAGGCACAAAAAAGTATTGATGTGAAGATATTCCATAGGAAACCATGTTAAAAAATTTCCCTGCATTTCTGAAAAATGCATCAAAAAACACATTAGTGTGAATGGAGCCTAATGCCGCTTACACGCGATCATTTATCAGCATGAAAAAAAACAAAGTTTTTCGGCATGTAGAAAAAAAAAGACGACGGTTTTCCAACTTCATCATTAAAACGGAGTTGCCCACACACCATCGTTTTTAAAAAATGCTCTAGCAAAGCGCGGTGACGTACAACACGTACGACGGCACTATAAAGGGGAAGTTCCATGCCGATGGCGCCACCCTTGGGGCTGTTTAGTGTTAGTAAAAGACGATTTGCGCTTTTCTGTCCGTTACAGCGTGATGAATGTGCTTACTCCATTACGAATGCTGGTTTTACCAGAACGAGCGCTCCCGTCTCATAACTTGCTTCTGAGCATGCGCGGGTTTTTAACGTCGTTTTAGCCCACACACGACTATTTTTTACAACCAGAAAAACGACAACGTTCAAAACATCGTTAAAAAATGCAGCATTTGGTAGTTTTTCAGAACCCAAAAAATTATGTGAAGCCCACACGCCTTTGTTTTAACTCCTAAAGGACCACCGCGGTTATTCGATTTTCCTTATAACAAAAAGTAGAAAATATCATTTTTTTTCCAAAATGTTGGTCTTTTTCCGTTTATATCGCAAAAAATAAATATCGCAGAGACAATCAAATACCATCAAAAGAAAGCTCTATTTGTGGGAAGAAAAGGATGCAAATTTTGTTTGGGAGCCACGTCGCACGACCGCGCAATTGTCTGTTAAAGCGACGCAGTACCGAATTGTAAAAACGCCTCTGGGCATTTAGCATCGTATTGGTCCGGGGCTTAAGTGGTTAAATTACATTTTTAAAAACAACGGTTTTTTTTTTTTCATGCCGAAAAATGATCGTGTGTACGCGGCATAAGAGTTCCCTTCGCTGGAACTAAGCCCAACCCCTGAAAAACAACCCCAATTTCGGAAATTCAAAGTTTCGGAAATTCTGAAACTCCAAAATGCAAAAATTCTGAAATTCGAAAATCTGAAAATTTCGATTTTTTTTTCCGTATTTCCAAATATTCGAATTTATGAACTCCGAATTTGCAAAGAAAGCTAAAAAACAAATCAAACGAAAAATAAAAACATTTCAGCAGCGCACATGTCTACTGGGATCTAACAGGCTCCACATGTCTCAGTAAAGAGGTCATGGCCCATGTTGTTTATCTCTTGTGATACCAATACAGTTGATTAAAAAAAAAAAAAAAAGTGTAAAAAATAAATAAAAATAATAATAAAAACTAAACAATTACATTTCTTGGTATGCCTTAAGGGCTCTTTCACACGGACGTTCCGTATGTCCGTTTTTCATACATCGGTTGTCGGACCCGCTCCGATCCGCCAAAGTATGCCGGAGGAAAAAACTACTTTTCCTTCTGTCTGGCGGATCGGATCGGATGAACACGGACAGACGGTCCGTGTTCATCCGATCCCCCCATAGGGACCTTGCACAGTGTGCGGGGACCACCCTTTCATCCGGCAACTCAGCGGGGATCAACGGAGCGATCCCTGCTGAGCAAACGGAGGTGCACGGGGCGGATCCCTAAGAGTTTCCTTCACTGGAACTAAGGGGCCAAACCCAACCCTTTTACCAAAAATATGTAGTAGAATACGTATCGCCCTAAACTGAGGGAAAAAAGTTGTTTTTATATATTTTGGGGGGATATTTATTATAGCAAAAAGTAAAAAATATTGCATTTGTTTGAAAATTGTCGCTCTATTTTAAATAAAAACCGCAGAGGTGATCAAATACCACCAGAAGAAAGCTCTATTTGTGGGGGGAAAAAGGACGCCAATTTTGTTTGGGAGCCACGTCGCACGACCGCGCAATTGTCAGCTAAAGCTACGCGGTGCCGAATCGCAAAACGTGGCCCTGGTCATAGGGCAGACAATTCTTCCGGGGCTGAAGTGGTTAAAGTAAATCTGAGAAGTATAAGAGGAAGAGGTGGAAAGCTGCTTTCCTTTAGTTATATTTCCGCCCTCCATCTTCCCATGGAAGTCTCGCCGGTCCTCCTCCTCCTCCATCCTCGCGCACTGAGGAGTCTCATATGTTTCTCATCTGTGGTGCCCGTGGTTCATTCCCCCGTGGCGGGGCTCTTGTCGCTGTGATGTCAGAGATAGATAAGGTGGTTGGTGGGAAGTGGCGGTCGCCGTTCGTGCCAAGGAATCTCTTTACTGTAAACGTATTCAGCGGTTTGATCGCAGCCAGGCTATCGCGCCAGTCCTCCAGCCAAGCTCCAGCGCCAGTCCTCCAGCCAAGCTCCAGCGCCAGTCCTCCAGCCAAGCTCCGCTTCTTCCAACAACCACCGGAGAACGCCGAACAATTCTTCTATTGGGATGACGGAGAGCAGACAGAGCTCAGAGAGAGGTGCCGCCGTCCTCGGGTCAGGAAAAAAAAACACCGGCTGTGAAATGACGCAACGTCAACTCGTGTGCGTTATTTGAGAAGGACCCCCAATAAGACTTTGCTTACCTATAAACTGTCCAAATGACATTCCCCCCAATACAAATTCAAATAGAGCCCACAGTGTGCGGTGAAATCAGAGGAGGCCATTTCAGTCCAGAAGAGGCAGGGCCACCATCAGGGGGGTACTGGCATTACACATGTAAGGGGCCCAATGGTCCCCAGGGGCCTGGACGCCACCCCTTTTTTTTCGTCTGACCCCCCCCCCCATCCCCACCCTTAGAAATCCACAGCCCACCCCTCCG
Source organism: Rana kukunoris (assembly GCA_029574335.1). NCBI lineage: Eukaryota > Metazoa > Chordata > Amphibia > Anura > Ranidae > Rana > Rana kukunoris. The sequence continues at coordinate 20,055,207 of CM056053.1, forward strand.
TTTTTTTTTCTTTTTCTATTATTTTTTTTGTCTGACCCCCCCCCCCACCCATTTTTTTTACATTTGAAATATTTTTTTACACTTTTTCATCTGATCCCCCTCCACCTTTTCCCATCTGACTTTAGCAACTTGTGGCAGGAGAGAGAAGAGAAAACTTGACTTGCCCCCCCCCCCTTTTTTTTTTCCGTCTGACACCTCCGCCTTTTAGAAACTCGCGGCAGGGGGACACCCCTCCCTTGGACTACAGGAGAGTCGGGACGCCCACTAACACACAGCTCCTTTCTCTATCTGCAACGTAGAGAGTGTCCTGACTCTCCACATCAGGGAGAAAGCCTCGCAATCAGGGAGAAAGCCTCGCATTACTGTGTGGAGTTACAGACAGAAGAACAGGAAGTGAGGATTTCTCAGAAGAAATAAGGACATTTAAAAGCAAAATGGAAGGATGAAGTAAGTGAAGGAGGACTGCACTAAGGGAAAGGAAGATATTTAGGGAAAAAATAATTCCTTTACAACCCCTTTGATTAAAATAGTATTCATTTAGTCGACTAAATTAACTCTGGAGGGCACTTCTGGACAGAACACCCGCGCCCCTATAGAAATGTTCCTCAGGCCAACAGGTCTGACACCTTCATCGGCGGTGCAGAAAAGAAGAATCTAGCAATGGGAACTGGAGGATTTATATGATTTATTTTGTTGTAAAGTGTATACAATAAATCAAATAAAACAATATATACATACAGTACATATATATGGACACCTAATAACAAAACATATAAATAAATAACAACGCTCTCACGGAATTGTAGGTATAACGGGAATGACCGTTCCTCCGACTCCGGCAGCACCGACGACACGGAAAAATCCTGGAGACAAAGTAATGGTTGGGATTGGCTCGCCGTTTGCTTTATTATTATTATGTTACATTTTATAATATAGACAACCGGCTTCCATATTCATTTTATACAAAGTAACTTTTCGGACCAAAGAAAATAAATAAATAATAAAAATTCCACAACGGCAAAATTTCCCATTTGCTGATCGTCCCGCTACCATGCACTGCAGGGCGGCGGCGGCGGCTCCTTCTGTGTGCAGAATCACGTACCTGTACGTCATTCTGCACTTCCGAGTCCGGGGGGTGTGGACGCGCGCCTCCGCCAGTGACCTGCTCCTGTTGCGATTGGACACAGCGGGAGCCAATCAGCGGGTACGGCAGACCTGATGTCCGCCAGGACCCGACAATCGTTCCAGAGAGGCAGAACGGCGGTCTTCCTATGTAAACTAGGCAGATCGCCGTTCTGTGATAAGGGAAGACAGAGGTCCTGTGTTTCTGCTAAGCGGGAATATGGATCTCTGACTTCCCACATAAAAAGCACCTCCCCCCACACAGTTGGAAAGCACTCCCTAGCATCACATTTAACCCTTTGATCTCCCCCTTCCCTGATAGCGTCATTAGTCAGGCAGCACAGTGGTGTAGTGAGTAGCGCTCTCGCCTAGCAGTAAAAAGGGTTGCTGGTTCGAATCCTGACCACGACACTATCACCCGGTACAGTAGAAGGTACAGTAGAAACCGGCTGATATGTGGCCCGTGTGTACAGCTTCCTGTCCGACAGAAGCTCATGACCGGCTTCAGTTAACCACTTAAGGACCGCCTCCTGCACATATACGTCGGCATACGGCTGGGCACAAGCTCGTACAGGTACGTCCTCTTTAAGTGCCCATCCGTGGGTCGCGGGCATGCCTCCGCGACCCGGTCCGAAGCTCCGTGACTGCGCCCGTGGGACCCGTGGAACCCGATTGCCGCTGGAGTCCCGCGATCAGTCCCCGGAGCTGAAGAATACCATTCTACACTGTGGCTGCGTCATCAATCGTGTCATCCCTTTTATAGGGATACACAATCAATGACGTCACACCTACAGCCACACCCCCCTACAGTTAGAAACACATATGAGGTCACACTTAACCCCTTCAGCTCCCCCTTGTGGTTAACTCACAAACTGCGATTGTCATTTTCACAGTAATCAGTGCATTTTTATACTTTTTGCTGTGAAAATGACAATGGTTCCAAAAATGTGTCAAAATTGTCCGAAGTGTCCGCCATAATGTCGCAATCACAATTGCCATTAGTAGTAAAAAAAAAAAAAATCATGAAAATGCAATAAAACTATCCCCTATTTTGTAAACGCTATACATTTTGCGCAAACCAATCGATAAACGCTTATTGCGATTTTTTTTTACCAAAAACAGGTAGAAGGATACGTTTCGGCCTAAACTGAGGGAAAAAAAAACATTTATATATTTTTTGGGGATATTTATTATAGCAAAAAGTAAAAAATATTGAATTTTTTCTAAAATTGTCGCTCTATTTTTGTTTATAGCGCAAAAAATAAAAACCGCAGAGGTGATCAAATACCACCAAAAGAAAGCTCTATTTGTGGGGAAAAAAAAGACGTCAATTTTGTTTGGGAGCCACGTCGCACGACCGCGCAATTGTCAGTTAAAGCGACGCAGTGCCGAATCGCAAAAACTGGCCGGGTCCCTTAGCTGCCTAAAGGTCCGGGTCTTAAGTGGTTAAACAGGCCTGCTGAGAAACCAGCATCCGATCAGCGCTTTGCAAATGCAGAAAAAAAAATGATGACTTTAAAAATGGTTTGATTTTTAACCCATACTGGAATTTAGCCTTAGTGAATGTCATGTTTGGTTCTGAAATACATGGGGGAAGGGGGAGGGTACCATGATATTCTTCAGGTTTTCACATAAAAAGGCACAGGACCTAAAGTAAATGAATACAACGAAGGCAAAGCGGAGCCATGTACAGGAATTCACAGGCATGGCTGCAGGCATTCCGCATTCCCGGCATCTTGCCACGTGTGCATGCGGTACATATGAGGGGTGTTTTGCATTGTCGGTGCATGTAAACATCGGTAGCGTCATGCTATCATTTGCAAACGGTGTATGGTAATTAGAGGACTCCCAAAAACTGCAAGTGAGGAGATGTGGACCCGCCAACCCAATGCCGCCCGTCATACCATATCCCTGTGTTAGGAGTATGACACCTTAGTGTGGTCGGCTGAGGCAGTCAGTGCAGACAGTCCTTTCCTCCAGTTTATTCCGACTGATCTCGTGCTACAGGAGCTTTCTCATCCTGCGAGTCTGTTTGTCGATGCTGAAAACCGATCGGTCCACAGAAGACGTGATCTCATCGAGGGCTTCGTCCTGACGCTCCAACTCGTCCTCTGCGTCCAGGGCAATGCTCTTCAGCTTCATGAGGATCTGAAAAACACAGGCAACATTTTATTTTCTAATGGAAATACCCGACGAGAAATACATTAAACCGGTAGTAAAGGTTACATTTAAAAAAAATAAAAAAAAATAATCGTACGCAAGGTTCATAAAAAATAAATAAATAAAATAACAAACATATCATACTTGCCTCCACTGTGCAGTTCGTTTTGCAGAGTGGCCCCGATTGTCCTCCTCTGGGGTCCCTCCACGCAATAGCTAACCCCCTATGGAAAACTCTCTCCCGAGGGGGTTACCTTGCGGGCGCACTCCCATGTCATACACTCAGCGTCCATAGACGCTGAAGCGGCGTACACACGACCGAGGTTCTCGCTGGAAACCAGCGAGAACCTCGCTGGAAGCTGCATTCCAGCGAGGACCTCGGCCGTGTGTACACAGAGCGCTCGCCCCGCCCGTCGGGAATCCCGTCGAGCGAAAAGAGAGCACGCTCTCTATTTGCTCGACGGCCCGCCTGGATGAATGGCTGGTTGCCATTCCCGACGGGCGGGTCGCCGATTTCCACGGCCGGCAGAGAACCTCGACGGGCGGAACGATGTGTTCTGCCCGTCGAGGTTCTCTGCCGTGTGTACACGGCCTGAGTGTATGACTCGGCCCCGCCCCCCGGCTGCCACATCATTGGATTTGATTGACAGCAGCGGGAGCCAATGGCTGCACTGCTATCAATCTATGCAATCAACGCCCGAGACTCCGTGGAGTAGAGGACGCCGGGGATGTGCCGAGCAGGTGAAAGGGCTCAGGTAAGTAAAACGGGGGAGGGGGGCCCTTGATTGCCAGGTGTTTTTTCACCTAAATGCATAAAAAAATGTTTTGCTGAAATGACTGTTTACAGGGTATAGAGACATAATAGTTAATGGATTCCTTTTAAAAATGATTAAAAACAGATAAAAATCAATCATATAATGTGCCTGCAGTTTAGTTTCATTTTTAGACTAGTTTTAGTTTGTTCTGTGTGTACAGAGACACACAGAACAAAAACAAACAAATCCAGGGCAGCGTCTTGATCATGGACCACAGTGAAAAGCTAACATGAGTTTTTTCATAAGGAGCCAGACAAGCAGGAAGTGTGGCGTTCAGCAAGGGATTACAGCAACTTCTAAGCAAAAACGGACATGGAGGACATGAAAGCAGGACTGCTATAAAGGAAAGCAAGCTATTTAGCATTAAAAATAAAATCCTATACTGATCCTTTAACTACAACCTGCGCTGCTAAAAGTACTATTGATCCAGTGATCTTCACTGCTGGCGAGTGCCAGCATCCAAGAAACAAATCTCTCCTTGCTCACTATCTATCAGGAGATCCTCACTGCTGGAGAGTGCAAGAAGCTCATCCCTGCTTGGTCACTATCTGTCCTGATGTCCTCATTGTTGGCGGGTGCCAGCATCCAAGAAGCTCATCCCTGCTTGGTCACTATCTGTCCTAATGTCCTCATTGTTGGCGGGTGCCAGCATCCAAGATGCTCATTCCTGCTTGCTCACTATCAGGTGACCCTCACTGCTGGCACCCAAGAAGCTGATCCCTGCTTGCTCACTATCTGTCCAGAGATCCTCATTGTTGGCGGGTGCCTGCATCCAAGAAGCTCATCCCGGCTTGCTCACTATCTATCTGGTGATTCTCACATGCTGACGAGTGCAAAAAACTCATCCCTGCTTACTCACTATGTGGCAACCCTCACTGCTGGCACCCAAGAAGCTGATCCCTGCTTGCTCACTATCTATCTGGTGATCCTCACTGCTGGGAACAGCCAAAAAGCTCCCCCCGGTTTGCTCTACAACATAATAGTACAGGAGAATGGGACAGCCAAATGCATTGCCCATGTCACTTTGTTGGGTTATAAGCAAAGTCGTTCAGTGGGTTTTAGTTCCAACTGGGCCACCTAATCATAACCTGTTGGGTCATACCTTCTCATTACTCCTCAAGCTGTACACCCTACTCCAGGCATGTCCAAAGTCAGGCCCGGGGGCCAAATGCGCCCACCCTGTGATTCAATATGGTCCCATTGGAGATTTGGATATATATATTGTTTGTGGCCCCCATGGCCACAAAAGGTTATATACTGTATTTATTGGCACTGCCTTGGATGGGACAGGGAGGGGGCAGGACGAGCGCCGTCAGATTACATGAAGAGAATCTCCTCAATTGGAAGTCCCGTCGACACTCGCCCCGGGCCCCCTCCCTCTGCCATACGAGGCTGCAGATGGGCATCGTTCAGGCTGCACTGATGGCAATGGTAAGGCTGCATTCATGGCACATGTGAGGCTGCATTGGTTGCAATGGTGAGGCTGCATTGGTTAGGCTGCATTCATGGCACATGTGAGGCTGCATTGGTTGCAATGGTGAGGCTGCATTGGTTGCAATGGTGAGGCTGCATTCATGGCACATGTGAGGCTGCATTGGTTGCAATGGTGAGGCTGCATTGGTTGCAATATTGAGGCTGCATTCATGGCAATGGTAAGCCCATGCGTGTTATATGCCGATAAATATTGAATATCCAAATAACACGCCCAAGCTCATCCTTAGACCTGAGCAGCGCTCTGGGATTCTTTGAGGCCACAAAAGAGATATATACGGTATATCCAAGTAACACGCCTGAGATCATCTCTTCACCACACACAGTCACAAAGGCGAGAGAATTCTTGTTGGGCCGTGTATTAGTTGCTCAGATGAACACACTTAGAACACATTTTAATGGTTCAAAGAATGTCAGGCAAAATAGTCGGCCCTCATCAAATCTGGCCCTCTTTGAAAAAAGTTTGGACACCCCTGCCCTACACCATACAAGCCTATGTTTCCATGCACTGCACTGATGTTGAACGAGTCTTAAACAGCTTTACACTGGCACAGTGAGGCATGCTCATGGATACAGTGAAGCAAAGTGAGGCACAGTGAGGCATGCTCATGGATACAGTGAGGCAAAGTGAGGTACAGTGAGGCATGGGCACAGTGAGGCATGCTCATGGATACAGTGAAGCCCCGTACACACGGCCGAGGTTCTCGCCAGAAACCAGCGAGAACCTCACTGGGAGCTGCATTCCAGCGAGAACCTCGGCCGTGTGTACACTCTCTGCTCGCCCCGCCCGTCGGGAAACCCGTCGAGCAAAAAGAGAACAGGTTCTCTATTTGCTCGAAGGCCAGTCGGGATGAATGGCTGGTTGCCTTTCCCGACGAGCGGGTCGCAGATTCTGATGGCCGGCAGAGAACCTCGACGGGCGGAACGATGTGTTCCGCCCGTCGAGGTTCCCTGTCATGTGTACGGGGCTTCAGGCACAGTGAGGCATGCTCATGGATACAGTGAGGCAAAGTGAGGTACAGTGAGGCATGGGCACAGTAAGGCATGCTCATGGATACAGTGAGGCACAGTGAGGCATGCTCATGGATACAGTGAGGCATGCTCATGGATACAGTGAGGCACAGTGAGGCATGCTCATGGATACAGTGAGGCATGGGCACAGTGAGGCATGCTCATAGATACAGTGAGGCATGGGCACAGTGAGGCATGCTCATGGATACAGTGAGGCAAAGTGAGGTACAGTGAGGCATGGGCACAGTGAGGCATGCTCATGGATACAGTGAGGCACAGTGAGGCATGCAGATGGACACCCTAGGCTTATTCTCGAGTCAATAAGTTTTTCCATTTTTTTTTGTGGTAAAATTAGGTGCCTCGGCTTATATTGGGGTCGGCTTATACTCGAGTATATACGGTATAATGTATTGTAAGCTACAATACACAGAGACAGCGGAAGGAAAGCTCTGGTGATAAGGCCTTGCTCCTCTCCCGGCTTTGCTCCGGCAGCAGATGAGGTTAAGAAGGGAGGGAGATAGGCGAAGGCGGACGGAGCCGGGGATTTCCCCGCTTACAGTACGCAGAGTTTCTAAGATAATTTGTGAGTGTCAGTTATCTCTCTCTTTCAGAGTTATTAATGTCCCGGATCAGCAGTGTGTACACTGGATACAAACACAGAGCTCAGCCCCGGGGTAATCCTCTCCTCATAGGTCATAAATGTTTATGTCTACTGTATATAAAATGGAAGAGCCGAGGATTATAGCTCTTCAGAGGGATTTATAAAACGGCTCGTTAGAGTAAATCCACTTCCATAAACTCACAGTTGGCTCATAACGACGGTACCGGCACAGATACAAGATTAAAGGTTTAAAGCTGAGCTCCAGTCAGGGGTGGACTCATTAGAGGTGCCAAGGGTCTCGTTCTGGCGCCCATCTTCTTCGCTTCGCTGTCTTGAAGGCTAAAGCCTCTCCTGCCTGCTTCCTTAATATTTCATTATTATTCACTATTTATATAGCGCCAACAGTTTATGCAGCGATTGTAAAGGGAGGACAGCACAATTACAGTACAATACAGGAGGGCCCGGCTCGTAGAACTTACATTCTACAGCAGGGGTGTCCAAACTTTTTTTTAGCCTCATTATTGCCATGAATGCAGCCTCTGAATGCAACCTCACCATTGCCATGAATGCAGCCTTACCATTGCCATGAATGCAGCCTTACTATTGCCTTGAATGCAGCCTTACCATTGCCATGAATGGAGCCTCACCAGTGCCATGAATGCAGCCTCTGAATGCAACCTCACCATTGCCATAAATGCAGCCTTACCATTGCCATGAATGCAGCCTTACCATTGCCATGAATGCAGCCTTACCATTGCCATGAATGGAGCCTCACCAGTGCCATGAATGCAGCCTCTGAATGCAACCTCACCATTGCCATAAATGCAGCCTTACCATTGCCATGAATGCAGCCTCACCAGTGCCATGAATGCAGCCTCACCAGTGCCATGAATGCAGCCTCATTAGTGCCCGAATGCAGCCTCACAAGTACCATAAATGCAGCCTCACTATTGCAATTAATGCAGCCCCACTATTGACATGAATGCAGCCTCTGAATGCCCGACGCTCGGAGATTCGTTGGGAGCTACAAAAGATATATATATTCAAATTGCCAGTGGGGCCACATTAAAAAAAAACGCGGGCCGCAATTAGCCCCCGGGCCTGACTTTGGTGGAGGTACAAAAGGTAATAGCTGAGGAGAATGATTTTATGGGGGTGGGTGTGGGATAGGCCTCTCTGAATAAATTAGTTTTCAGGGATCTCCTAAAGGTGGACAGGGTAGGGGCTGATCAGACATACCAGGGCGCAGGGAGTTCCAGAGGATAGGAGAGGCTGTGGAGAAGTCCTGAAGGCGAGCATGGAAGGAGGTAATAAGGGAGCTAGAGAGCAGGAGGTCCTGGGAGGAGCGGAGGGGGCGATTTAGACGATATCTGCAGATAAGGTTGGTGATGTAGATGGGGGAGATGCTGTGAATGACATTGTATGTTGTGGTTAGCATTTTGATTGAGTGAGCCTGCAGAAGATAAGGTGTTTTAGGGTTCCGAGCACGTTCTTCCTGAAGTTTTTAGGTGGGTGTGGAATAGGCCTCTCTGAATAAATTAGTTTTCAGGGATCTTCTAAAGGTGGACAGGGTAGGGGCTGATCGGACATACCAGGGGGCAGGGAGTTCCAGAGGATGGGAGAGGCTCTGGAGAAGTCCTAAAGGCAAGCATGGGAGGAGGTAACAAGGGAGCTAGAGAGCAGGAGGGAGGGGGGGGGGGAGATATCTGCAGACGAGGTTGGTGATGTAGATGGGGGCGATGTTGTGAATGGCCTTGTATGTTGTGGTTAGCATTTTGATAGAGGGAGTCTGCAGAAGATGTTTTGGGGTTCCGAGCACGTTCGTCCTGAAGTCACCAAAGCACAGATTTCTGACTACCAAACCAAAGGCCTTCTGTGAAGTAAATTTACTGCTATCTGATCGATCTGAACCTAAACCAGACACACCCAATTTCAAAAGCGACTGTTTCACTAAAATTCCCAAGAAATGTTTCCATGCAAAGAAGATTGGAGAGGAATTTCCCCTGAGTAAATAGATACCTAACACGTCACGCTTCAAAATTGCGCACACTCATGGAATGGCGCCAAACTTCGGTACTTAAAAATCTCCATGGGTAACGGGTTAACATTTTTTACAGGTTACTATTTTTGAGTTACAGAGGAGGTCTAGTGCTAGAATTGTTGCACACGCTCTAACGCACGCAGCGACACCTCACATGTGGAGTTTGAACGGCATTTACATATGTGGGCGGGACTTGCATGCGTGTACGCTTCTGCGCGCAAGCTACTGGGGACAGGGGCGTTTTAAAAAAAAAATGTTTTCATTCTATTTTTATTTTACTTCATTTTTTTTATTTACACTTTTTTTTTTTATCACTTTTATTCCTATTACAAGGAATGTAAACGTCCCCGGGAAGTCCTCGGTCGTCAAGAGGTTAAAAACGCTTTAACCCCTTGCCTACAGGGAACTTTCACCCCCTTCCTGCCCAGGCCAATTTGCAGCATTCAGCCCTTTCACACTTTGAATGACAATTGCGCGGTCGTGCAACACTGTACCCATGTGAATTTTTAGCATTTTCTTCACACAAATAGAGCTTTCTTTTGGTGGTATTTAATCGCTGTTGGGTTTTTATTTTTTACAAAGAAAAAAAACGTTTTTTTTTTTTTTAAGTTTCTGTCAGAAAATTTGGTAAATAAGTAATTTTTCTCCTTCACTGATGTGCACTGATGTGGCGGCACTTATGGGCACTGACTAGGTGGCACTGATAAAGAGGCACTAATATGCCTCACTTATGGGCACTGATAGGTGGCACTGGTGGACACCCATAGGCAGCAATGATGGACATTGATGGGTATCACTAAAGGGCACTGATTGGTGGCACTTGTGAGCACTGATAGGCAGTACTGATAAGCTGCACTTATAGCCAGCACTGACTGACATCACTGACTGACATCACTAATGGGCACTGATAGGCAGTACTGGTGGGCACTGATAGGCAGCACTGATGGGCAACAGGGATGGGCAGCACTGATAAGCGGCAGTGATAGCCAGCACTGACTGGCATCACTTGTGGGCACTGATTGCTAGCACTTGTGGTGCTTTATTGTAAACAGAGCACTGAAGATCAGTACCCTGATTACATGTCTCAATGTCCCCTGCGATCACCGTAAACAGGCGCGTAAGAGCGGCCATTCTGGGACGACGTCATTTGACAATGGTTACTCATAGGTGGCACTGATAGGCATTGATGGACAACAACGATGGGCAGCACTGAATGGCATCACTAATGGGCACTTATGGGCACTGATTGCCAGCACTTGTGGCGCTTTATTGTAATGAGGGCACTGATGATCAGTGTCCTGATTACATGTCTCAATGTCCCCTGCGATCACCGTAGGCGGGCGAGCGAGAGCGCCCGTTCTGGGAGGACGTCATTTGACGGTGGGGACTGATAGGTGGCACTGGTGAGCACTGATAGGCATTGATGGACAACAATGAATGAATGAATGAATGAAAAAACGTATATAGCGCGGCACATGCAAACTAAATCGCCTCTGGGCGCTTGTTGTTCCTGTCTCCTTTGATATCAATAATGGGCAGCACTGATAAGCGGCACTGATAGCCAGCACTGACTGGCATCACTAATGGGCACTGATAGCCGGCAAAAAAAAAAAAAAAAACTGGAAGGCGATTGGTTTCTATGCACAGCTACACCCCAATTTTAGTAAATGAACCCCTCTGAGTTTAGATTCAGACTGGTAGAAAGGTATAAATGCCCGAGACTAGGTTCACCTTTATAAATGGATCTGTATTTTAGGTGTCCAAATTTAATCGGTCCGTGTTTACCTGTGCAGGTGGCTGCTTTGTTTGTTCACCTCTACAAATGGTCACCATCAACGTAACAAAGTACTAGGATCAAGGTCACAAGGCCGGGGGGCCCAGAAAGAGCCAGTGGCCACTGTGATATGAGCGTGTCTGGCACCCAGTCGGGGAGATACGGGCCTCATTATAGATATTAATCAGATAAGAGCGCGGCTTGTCGGAGGAGACTTTTATCCCCGCTGAAGCCGCGGTGACATCGGCTCGCTCTATACCTGTGGGGGTCCGACCTTCTGGGTGATTAACACAACTTGATATGAAAACCGCAGCCTTTGATCAAGGATAAGAACTCGCAGAAACGCAAAGTCAACCTGCCGTCCAAGTCGTAAGAAGTAAATTGATTCGCTCACCGATAAGGACTCAGTTAGATGCCATACGTAATATTAATTACAACAGTGCCAAAGTAAGTGTGGCAAAAAAAAAGTCTGGATTTTTAAATACAAAACCGGTTCCCTCAAAAAAAAAATCAAACCTCTGTCCACATTTTACCAGAAATTGGCCTGTAATAACCACTAGCTGACGGCCGTACGACTTTGTACGGCCGCAGCGCGGCTCTAGTTCTCCAACAGGCCGTGTTTTTACAGCCGCCCCTTTCCTCGCTCCCGAGCGTGCAGCGTGTAGCGGGGAACTGCTGTGCTGGCCGTGTCCCTTAGACACAGCCAAACACAGATCGTGGTAAATAGCCAAACACATCGGCTATTTACCGCGCGATCTGTTGTGCGGCCAATGAGAGATGATCTCATATGTAAACATATGAGATCATCTCTCATTGCCGACTCTCCCTCCTCACACAGACAGCGCGTGTGAGGAGGGAGAGCAAACGAAGCAACCAGCGATTTGAAAAAAAAAGTGACCAATCAGTGCCCCCAGAACCATCTGTGCCCCCCAGTACCACAGTGTCCCCCAGTACCACCTGTGCCCCCCCAGTACCACCATGCGCCCACCAGTACCATCGTGCGCCCACCAGTACCACCATGCCCATCAGTACCACCGTGCCCACCTGTGCCACCAGTACCACCTGTGCCCAGTGCCCATCTGCCACCTCAGTGCCACCTCATCAGTGCCCACCTGTGCCACCTCATTAGTGCCCACCTGTGCCACCTCATTAGTGCCCACCTGTGCCACCTCATTAGTGCCCACCTGTGCCACCTCATCAGTGCCCACCTGTGCCGCAGTCAATCAGTGCACATCAGTACCCATCTCATCAGTACTCATCTCAGTGCCATCTGTGCCGCCTCATTAGTGCCATCTGTGCTGCCTCATTAGTGCCATCTGTGCCGCCTCATTAGTGCCATCTGTGCCGCCTCATCAGTGCCCACCTGTGTCCACCAGTACACAGGCCTCATCGGTGCACATCAGTACCCATCTCATCAGTACCCATCTCAGTGCCATCTTTGCCGCCTCAGTGCCATATGTGGGCATTTGTACTTTCCTGGCTTGTTAGGGTCTCAATAAATGAGAGAGGCCTTCAGTACATCAGGTGTGATCAGATGTGATATTTTTTTATGATTTGCACTATAGCTTGTAGAGTCTAAGGGCCAGATTCAGGTACAGTTAGGCTGGCGTATCCAGTGATCCGCCAGCCTAACTGTCACTTTAAGCCGGCGTTTTTGTTTTCTGTAACCAGAAAACAAGAAACGCCGGGTTGAAGTTCCGATGCGAGCAGCGTAAATGAATTTCGCCATCGCATCGTTACTTCAACTTAAAAATGGCGCCGGGGGCGTTCCCGCCGATTTACGCTCAAAAAATATGTTAATGAGCGGAAATCGGCAATTCACGAGCGAATTCGGGCGCGACGCAGTGACGTTACGATGTTTCTGGAAGCGATACGTGGCGCATAGATAAAGCAGCCCCCTAGTGGAGTATCCTATGTTAGGTATAGGCGTCGTCATCGCGTCGGAAAAAAAAAAATGGCGTCGCTTGCGTAAAAAGTTCATGAATGGGAATGTGACGTCATTGACGTTCATTCACAGAATTTGGAGCATGCGCACGGGGATGCTTTGACACTCGACGCATGCGCAGTACGTTTGCCGCGGGATCGCGCTTAGTTTAAATACTACACGCCCCGTACCCGCCCAATTTGAATTCCGCCGGCTCATTTTCGATACGCTGCCGCAACTTTAGGAGCAAGTGCTTCTTGAATAACAGCACTTGCTCCTAAAATTTCGGCAGAGTAACGTTAGTGAGAAGCGTTACTCTGGAGCAAAGATGCTCCCATCTACCTGAATCTGGCCCTATAACTTTCACACAGACCAAATAATTTCCAAAAACGTTGGGTTATTTTTTATCAAAGACATATAAAGCAGTATAAATTGTGGCCAAAATTTATGAAGAAAAATTAATAATTTGCAAAATTTTATCACAGAAACTAAGAATTTTTTTTTTTTTCCAAATTTTCGGTCTTTTTTCATCAATAGCGCAAAAAATAAAAAACGCAGAGGTGATCAAATACCACCAAAAGAAAGCTCTATTTGTGGGAAAAAAGGACAAAAAAATCATTTGGGTACAGTGTTGCATGACTGAGTAATTGTCATTCAAAATGTAAGAGCGCTGAAAGCTGAAAATTGGTCTGGTCAGGAGGGGTATTTAAGTGCCCAGTATGGAAGTGGTTAAATGAAAGGCGAGGGTAACAGTCCATGCTTTATCTACACGAAAGTCAAAGGCCCGGATTCACAGAGAGTTGGGCGCACATTACGCCGCCGTAGCGCAAACGCCGTACGCCACACCAACGTAGCGCGGAGAGGCAAGCATTGCATTCAGCAAGCTTTTGCTCCCAACGCTGCGTCAGCGTGGCGTAGGTTTCGAAGGCACAGGCCGGCGTAGGTGGAAGTGGGCGTGACCCCAAGCAAATGATGGTCCGAACATGGTGCAGTGTTTTATGCCCGGGGTATCACGAACTGCGCATGCGCCGTGACGTTGCCGTGGACGCATGAACAGCACCCTTATGCGCCTGCTCACAACCACGCCGGCACAAATGCCTAAGCTACGCCGGATCACCACGTACGCCGTGAACTTAACGTACCCCCAGCCAGACACACGTCCAACGCACAATACGCCGGCTTGTGTTCCCTGATGCAGACCTGTGCATGTCTGTTCCCGGGTTGCACCTCATCTATGGGGAATAACTTTACGCCGGACATACAACTTACGCGCACCTCGCGTAGTATGCGTTGGGCGCATGCACGTTCGTGAATCGCCTTTTTGACCTCATTTGCATGTTTGAATGCCTAATCAATGGAAGCAGCAACATGTGTCCAGCCCATATATACGCCCACGCTGCGGCGGCGTGTGCAAGCTACGTCGTCATAGGGTGGCCAGTTTTTAGGCGTATGTTGGTTTGTGGGTCTGGCGCACACATACACTTACATCGCCGTAATGTGTTATACGTCGGCGTAAGTGCTTTGTGAATCTGGCCCATTATGTTTATTTTTTTTCTTGTAGAAATATCACTTTTGGTGAAAGAGTAATATTTATACAATATGTGGTCACAAGTCTTTGGACACCTAGCCATTACACCTCCTGTATATGAATGAGCTTGTTGGACTTCCTATTCTACCACAATGGCCAATAATATGGGGTTGCCCCCCTTTGTGGCTATAACATCCCCCACTCTTCTGGGAAGATTTCCACAAGATTTGGAGGATGTCTGTGGGAATTTATGGCCATTTGTGAGGTCGGGTACTGATATTGGATGACAAGCCCTGCTCACCATCGGCATTCCAATTCATCCCGAAGAGTTCAGTAGAGTTGAGGTCAGGGCTTTGTGTAGGACACTTGAGTCCCTCCACACCAAACTGGTCACACCATGTCTTTATGGAGCTGGCTTTGTACACGGGGGGGGGGGGGGGGCACAGTCATGGTGGAACAGAAAAGGGTGTTATACCAAATTATTTCCAACAAGGTTGAAGGCGTAAAATTGTCTACCGGGTCCCTCTAAAGTGCAGGTACCTACCTTGGAAACAGAAAACAGAAAATTCTGTGCCATCAATAGTAAGCAGCTCACACTACCAATGGAATGAATGAATCAAAAAGGTATATAGCGCTACACATGCGAACTGAATCGCCTCAATGGACAATGGTGGAATACAAGACACATAAAAAGTGTAGTGCATAAAATGAATAGATCACCCAATGAAAGGATGAATAAACAGTGCATCAAACAAATGGTGAAAAAATTATGATAACAATATATCAACCAAAAAAAGTAGGGTTGTCCCGATACCACTTTTTTAGGACCGAGTACAAGTACCGATACTTTTTTTTAAGTACTCGCCGATACCGAATACCGATACTTTTTTTAAACGTGTCCCCAAATGCAGCCATGTCCCTCCACATATTGTAGCCATGTCCCCCACATATTGCAGCCATGTCCCCCATATACAGCCATGTCCCCCATATACAGCCATGTCCCCCACATATTGCAGCCATGTCCCCCACATATTGCAGCCATGTCCCCCATATACAGCCATGTCCCCCATATACAGCCATGTCCCCCACATATTGCAGCCATGTCCCCCATATACAGCCATGTCCCCCATATACAGCCATGTCCCCCACATATTGCAGCCATGTCCCCCATATACAGCCATGTCCCCCATATACAGCCATGTCCCCCACATATTGCAGCCATGTCCCCCATATACAGCCATGTCCCCCACATATTGCAGCCATGTCCCCCACATATTGAAAAAAATGAAAAGAAAGGAGGGCGCACCGACCTTGTGCATTACCACTTAAAAGTTTATTTATACAAGATAAAAAAGCAATGGTCCTACTCACAAACCAATCAGAAGTATGCGCTTTTTCGAAACAGTGGAGACTGGACCTCATGGCACCTGCCAGTCAAACCTTTGACATCAACATGGCTGACACGTTTCTGGGGCGTACCCCTTTCCTCAAAGCCTAGGTGGTCCGTAGTGTCCTGCGCGCGTGCCCGGCGGGTACGATAGCCGCCGGCCACACGCGATCGCTCGTTACAGAGCGGGGACCGGGAGCTATGTGTGTAAACACACAGCTCCCGGTCCTGTCAGCGGGGGAAACGCTGATCTCCTGTTCATACAATGTATGAACAGAAGATCAGTGATTTCCCCTAGTGAGTCCACCCCCCCATACAGTTAGAACACACCCAGGAACACACTTAACCCCTTCCCTGCCCCCTTGTGTTAACCTCTTCACTGCCAATGGCATTTTTATAGTAATCCAATGCATTTTTATAGCATTGATCGATATAAAAATGCCAATGGCCCCAAAAATGTGTCAAAATTGTCCAAAGTGCCCGCCATAATGTCGCAGCACTGAAAAAAATGCTGATTGCCGCCATTACTAGTAAAAAAAAAAAAAAATTATAAAAATGCCATAAAACGACCCCCTATTTTGTAAACGCTATAACGTTTGCGCAAACCAATCAATAAACGCTTATTGCAATTTTTTTTAACGAAAAATATGTAGAAGAATATGTATCGGCCTAAACTGAGGAAAACAAATTGTTTTTATATATTTTTGGGGATATTTATTATAGTAAAAAATATCGCATTTTTTTCAAAATTGTCGCTCTATTTTTGTTAATAGCGCAAAGAATAAAAACCGCAGAGATGATCAAATACCACCAAAAGAAAGCTCTATTTGTGGGAGAAAAAGGACGCCAATTTTGTTTGGGAGCCACGTCGCACGACCGTGCAATTGTAAGTTAAAGCGACGCAGTGC
This sequence comes from Rana kukunoris, assembly GCA_029574335.1. Classification (NCBI taxonomy): domain Eukaryota; kingdom Metazoa; phylum Chordata; class Amphibia; order Anura; family Ranidae; genus Rana; species Rana kukunoris. The sequence goes on from CM056053.1 coordinate 20,071,969, forward strand.
CGAATCAGAAAAAGTGCTCTGGTCATTGGACAGCAATATGGTCCGGGGCTAAAGTGGTTAATGAAGATGTATTTAATATGTATTGTCATAGTGTCACCCATTGTTGGTTTTCCTGCAGCCCGCTCTAGAGAGCTGACTGGAGCGGACTGAGTCTGTTTGAGATACACTTCCTGATTTGGAGAAGGGTGTTTGTGGAGTGGGGGTGTCGGCCGTCGAAAGGGCCCCTGTGTCATGCACAGATATTCGCCTTCCGGGTGTGTCCACTCTGCAAACGCATTGTCAGTTTAGCTGGTGTGCGCTCCTGTCATCTCTCAGTAACCAGGGCTGGACTGGGACAGAAATTTGGCCCTGGACTTCATCCAGACTGGCCCATTTTGACAGGTCTCTCCCATGACGGCCAGACAACTCCTTGTATTATTACTGTATCCTATTGTTGTTGTATTATTGTATCGTATTGTTATTGTATTATTACTGTATCGTTATTGTATGTATCCCTGTCGGAAGGGTTTATGATGCCAAATCCATTTATAGGCATCTGCCGTGTGGAGCCCCCATGCTGTGTTTTGGCTTCCCATGGAGGAGGTCACATGCTGTGACATCACTTCCTATGGTCACGTGCTGTGATCTACTCCAATCAGCTGTGGTCTGTGAAGCCTTTTGTTGTAATAAAAGGACACTGGATGGGCATCGGCGGCAGTCTGATGAGGATGTCGAGATGAGAACAAGCTGCTCGTTTTGATGGTGTCTTATTGAATGAATGGAAGGGGATGAATGGTGAGTGAAACTTTTAGCTTAAAGGAGTTGTAAAGGTACATCCTATGCATGAAGGTAAAAAAACATCTAGCAGCACCGGCCCCCCCCGAGCCCCCGTTGTACTTACCTGACCGTTCGAATCTCCCGGGCGCGTCCACGTCGTCCTCTTCGGTTCCCAGCCTGGCCGTTGATTGGCTAGGCTGGGCGGATTGATAGCAGCGCAGCCATTGGCTAGCGCTGCTGTCAATCAGGGCGGATGACGGGGCGCGCTGGGGGGTGGAGCCGAGTGATACAGTCGGCGGCTATGGCCGCCGCTGTATCACGGGAGCGCGCTCGCAAAAGCTTTCCTCCATGCGAGCGCCCTCGCATGAAGAAGGAAAGCTTTTGCGAGGAGGAGCCCAGACAGCCGCCGAGGGACCACAGAAGACAGGTTTCCGGGCCACTCTGTGCAAAACGAACTGCACAGTGGAGGTAAGTATCACATGTTTGTTATTTAAAAAACAAAAAATTCCTGACTTTAGTGTACCTTTAAAGATGGATTATTTCACTAAGATGAAGTGTGTGCTTATAGCACAGGGCAGGATGGCGGTGTGCTCTGCAATACCACACAAACTGCCACGTCAAACTGCAGCCGATGATCCAGGCCTGAGAGTGGTTTATACCCTGCTTTACTGACCCTCTGGGCATATGTCCATTAGGGTACAGTATCTCTGGAAAGCCTTCCTTTCAATGATCGGTGGTGGATTTCTTTACTGCACCACATTCCGAGGCATTGGGACCATTATCACCAATTTTCATCACATTGGACTTTTTTTTCCACATATATTTATTTAGATTTTATATATACACCATCCAGTCTCTATACATATACATCACTTTTTTGGTTGATGTATTGTCATCAGGCTGCTCACTGTCACAAAGCCCCACCTCCTCCTCTTCCGTGATAGACGGAACACTAAACACTGATCCCAGCATTGTATCAGTGTTCCGTCTATCACGGACAAGGAGGAGGCGGGGCTTTGTTACAGTGGATAGCCGCCGACTGCAGTTAAGACTGCATGAACAGCGGGAGACTAGAGTATAAGCCGAGGGGGGCTTTTTCAGCTTTAAAAAATGTGCTGAAAAACTTGGCTTATACTCGAGTATATACGGATTGTTGTCCCAGCAACCCGCATAAGAGAGATAAGAACAACACACTCCTGGGAGGCTTAGAGCATTAAAAAGCCACACTGCACATGTGCCCAAAATTCTGCACATGCGCTGTATCCTGCGCACTGCGCATGCGGCAAAACGTCATCAGGGAGCTTTCAGGAAGACGAAGCTGGCCCCCTGATGAAGTAGGAAAAGAAGATGGCATTGCGGGACCCAACGTGTGGTGGAGCAATGGATTACAGCCAACTCTGGATTCCCCTGGTTGGGTGAGCACATTTTTTAACTCAGCAGACGAGGTAGGACAATGTAAGGAGGACGTGGAGTTCCCCTTTAAGTAATGTTTTGGGCTCACTTTCGTCAGCGGCGGGCTTTTTAGGTCACTCTTTGCAGCCTAATGACGCGGCCCGAGTTCTCTGGTTGCAATTCTTGCCGCATTTTCTGCCTGGAATAAACACAAAACAGAGGGCGCAAGCAGATTTCCAGAAGGACGCGCCGGGCTCTGAAGTCTGGCCAAGCCTTAAACAAATGGTCGGCCGGCTATTTTTGAACCTGGGATGATGACAGGCTGTCTAGCCGAGGGACGCACAAACCACTAAGTAATGTCCCCTCAGCAGATGTGCGAGAGGATTAACACTCGAGAGGAACGTCTGCTTCTGGACAGCCTCGTGGGCCAAGACAACACAGGTCATCGCCGGGCGGTTTGGGGGTCATCTACGCCGCATGACCAAAACCGGCCCGCATTTGATGGTGGATCGCATCAATCATTCGATGACAGCTGCAGCCGCCCACTTCTCCAGTGATGTCCAGATAGATGCAGCAACTGAAAAAAATAACTAAAGGATGATTGAAGTCATCGCAGTCACTACGGTGGCGAATGGATGTCATTTTAGGAAAAACCACTGTGGCAATCCGCAAGGGTTGATGGGCGATTTCTGGTCGCAAATTGTGAAAGTGTGGAGGGACCACAAAGATCGACACTCCTGGAAGTGTTCCTTTTTCAGCAGACTTTAATCCTCTGCAACAAAGTAGCACTGAATAGCTTGTGTAGCGGGAGAGGTAAGTATTCCGTCTCTTATTTACAGTGGATCAAAAGGCTGAATGGTCTCTCCCTCTTCATTGGCTGAGAAATTGGCTGCCGCTCAGAGGCGGGGAGGAGGCATGGGATCAGTGGCAGTGCTGGTGGGGAGGGGGAAATGGGATCATTGGCAGCGGTGAAGGTGAGGGGGGGTAGGATCAGTAGCCGCAGAGGTGTTGAGGGGCAGTGGCATCAGTGGCAGCGGTGGTGTTGAGGGGGGTGGCAGTGGTGGTATTGAGGGGGTGGCAGCGGTGGTGTTGAGAGGAGGTGGCAGGGGTGGTGTTGGGGGGGTGGCAGGGGTGGTGTTGAGAGGAGGTGGCAGGGGTGGTGTTGAGAGGGGGTGGCAGAAGTGGTGTTGAGAGGGGGTGGCAGAAGTGGTGTTGAGAGGGGGTGGCAGCGGTGGAGTTGAGGAGGGGGTGGCAGAAGTGGTGTTGATGGAGGTGGCAGCAGTGGTGTTGATGGGCGGTGGTGTTGAGGGAGGTGAAAGCGGTGGTGTTGAGATTGAGAGGTGGGGTTGGCGTGGTATTGAGGGGGTGGTAGTGGTGGTGTTGAGGGGGGTGGCAGTGGTGGTGTTGAGGGGAGGTGGGCGGAGTGGTGTTGAGGGGGGTGGCAGCAGTGGTGTTGAGGGAGATGGCATCAGGGGGGTGGGGTGGCATCAGTGGTGCCATCCTCTCCCACCACCTCTGCCTCTTGCTGATCTCACCTCATCACCACAGCAGATCTCATCGCTACCCCCCCCCCCCACCACCTCACCTCTGTTATTAGAGGTGATGTGGGGGGTAGTAGGGATGAGATTTGCGGTGGTGGTGGGATGGGATCAGTAAGAGGCAGAGGTGGTAAGGGTTGAGATTGAGTGCAATTGGTCACTTAGGTCAATCAATCAATCGATTCCCCCTCAGAATTCCATTGTGCCTCCAGGGATGCCTTTGCCTCATGGGGACTCCTCGCAGTCACAGAGGGGTAAGCACCTCCCCCTTCACTCGATTGGTGTCAGCTGAATATCTTTATTTCAGTGTCTGCGCCCCCCCCCCCCCCCGCCTCTCTACATTCTCTCTGAATAGGTGGGCGGTTCAGAGTCTCAGCTCTGCCTTCTCTCCCCTGAGTGGTCAACGGACAAAAGCCCCTCTCTCCGCAGCGGAACGAACAGACAGGCGAGCCTCAATAGCACAGCAAGAATGGACAGGTTGACCCCTCACACCGGCAGACAGGTGGGGGGTGTGGCCCCCCTAAAGTGGCGGAACTCCAGGGCCTAGTCACAAGTACAACTGCTGCGACCCTGATAATTCCGCCACATCTCCTGCTGCTGTCAATCTCAGTGACGATGGAGCGGGGGGGGCGGGGCTAGCCTCACTCCATGTGCATCATAGACACACAGTGCCAGAGCAAGCAGCTCTACTGTATCTGTACAGCAGCTCCCTCAATACCTACCTTAGCCTCATCACGACCTCAGCTCTCTGGGGACTCTTCCTTCTCATTGGATGAGACAGCAGCGAGAGCCATCAGCCAGTAAGCCAATGAGGAAGGGGTGGGGCGAGCATGCAATGTGGTGTGAACACACCCTTAATTATTATTATTTTATTTATTGTTTTGCGATATTTATTGCAGTTAATTACCACCAGAGTGCACTATAACTCTAAGCTGAACATAATCAAGTGGAATTTTCAATCCATGAAAGCCAATTCCGTCACAGGAAGATCCAAGACTGAAGAGGCACAACACCCCCCCCCCCCTCCCCCCCAAAAAAATGGCAAGTTCCTAACATATTGAAGCCTGATTAATGATCCATCCAATAATCAGGTTGGCGGATACATTGTAAATATTCGGTTAACCTCTCCATCCGCGTTTTTTAACATTATTATTTTGGGCATTTATTACTCTCAGCTCATAAATCTCTGAATTACAGCCGGGGGTGGGGGGGGGGTGGCTTGAGGGGCCGGGTCGCTTACTATTATTTCAGGTTTGCGCGGTCAGTCTGCCGCTTACGCATTTTTCAACATTATCGCTTTATTATTTCCAATTTCTGTTATGTAATGGCGTTCCCGCTATTGGATCTGACGGAGGAACAACTTGTTAATGTCCCGCTGCGGCTCATAAATATCCCTCCGGAGCCCCTCCCCTGAACCCCCCCAAACCACATCGCTGTCCAAATATTGTCAGGGCTTCTGCGACACCTCCGCGTACCATGTCACCCCCCCCCCCCCAAATGAGCTGTCAGCTCGGAGACCTCAGACACCGATGGGGGCTCCGTATCAATAACAAAAGAGGGGCCCCCCGGGGGGGGGGGGGGGCCCGATCCACCGCTGAAGGTTGGGATATTTGATCGGAAGAATGACGTGTTCTGTGTGCGTTTTATTATTTCTACAATCGGCTGTAATACTCACATCACCACCTTCCAATAAATATCAATATCTGAAGATTGACTGAACTTTCTCACCAAATTCATCCTGGAGGAACCAGCATGTTTTTTTTCCTTCAAATTACTTATTTATACAAATGTGGAAATGACCAGATTAACCCCTTTACCACCAAAAGTCACTGACACCAATGATGGGGCACTAGTCATACCACTGACACAGTAATTACTGGTAACACTATGCACTGTCACTGTACTAATGACAATGGCTGGGAAGGGTTTAACATCTATGGGCGATCGATGGGTTATGTATGTGTGCGACTAACAAGTGTAATATGTGTTGTTTTTACTTTGCTATCTGGATGTTTTTTTTTAAAATAGGGAGATCGCTGTTCCTTGTGTTTCTGTGAACGCAGAACTTTGTGTGCGACTTCTTGTGACTGGTCTTGTCTCCGCCCCCTCCTGTAATAGTGGGTGGAGTCTACTTGACCTCTCCTACAAATCTGCTCTCTCTCTCTCCTTGTGCAGGGTGACTGGCCTCGTCTCCGCCCCCTCCTGTTGTAGTGGGTGGAGCCCACGTGGCCTCTCCAACAATTTTGCTCTCTCTCCGTAAGCAGGTGATTCATCTTGTCTCCGTCCCACTCCTATAGTAGTGGGTGGAGCCTACTTGGACTCCCCTACAACTCTGCTCCCTCTCCTTGTGCAGGGGGACTGGTCTTGCCTCCGCCCCTACTGTTCTAGTGGGTGGAGCCTACGTGGCCTCTCCAACAACTCCGCTCTTTCTCCTTGTGCTGGGGGACCTTTTTGTCTCCGCCCCCTCCTGTAGTAGTGGGTGGAGTCTACTTGACCTCTCCTACAACTCTGCTCCCTCTCCTTGTGCAGGGTGACTGGTCTTGTCTCTGCCCCTCCTGTAGTAGTGGGTGGAGCCCACATGGCCTCTCCAACAACTCTGCTCTCTCTCCGTATGCAGGTGACTGATGTTGTCTCCGTCCACTCCTGTTCTAGTGGGTGGAGCCTACTTGGGATCTCCTACAACTCTGCTCTCTTTCCCTGTGCAGGGTGGCTGGTCTTGTCTCTGCCCGCTCCTGTAGTAGTGGGTGGAGCCTACTTGGCCTCTCCTACAACTCTGCTCTCTCTCCTTGTGCAGGGTGACTGGTCTCGTCTCTGCCCCCTCCTGTAGTAGTGGGTGGAGCCTACTTGGACTCCCCTACAACTCTGCTCACTCTCCTTGTGCAGGGGGACCCGTCTCGTCTCCGCCCCCTCCTGTAGTAGTGGGTGGAGCCTACTTGGACTCTCCTACAACTCTGCTCTCTCTCCTTATGCAGGGTGACTGGTCTTGTCTCCGCCCCCTCCTGTAGTAGTGGGTGGAGCCCACGTGGCCTCTCCAACAACTCTGCTCTCTCTCAGTATGCAAATGACTGATCTGGACTCTGTCCACTCCTGTTCTAGTGGGTGGAGCCTACTTGGAATCTCCTACAACTCTGCTCTCTCTCCTTGTGCAGGTGGAGCCCATGTGGCCTCTCCTACAACTCTGCTCTCTCTCCTTGTACAGGGTGACTGGTCTTGTCTCCGGCACCCCCTCTTGGTGTAGTGGGTGGAGCCTACTTGGCCTCTCTTACAACTCTGTTCTCTCTCCTTGTGCAGGGTGACTTGTCTTGTCTCCGCCTACTCCTGTAGTAGTGGGTGGAGCCAACGTGGCCTCTCCAACAACTCTGCTCTCTCTCCTTGTGTAAATGACTGATCTAGTCTCCGTCCACTCCTGTTGTAGTGGGTGGAGCCTACTTGGAATCTCCTACAAATCTGCTCCCTCTCCTTGTGCAGGGTGACTGGTCTTGTCTCTGCCCCCTCCTGTAGTAGTGGGTGGAGCCTACGTGGCCTCTCCAACAACTCTGCTCCCTCTCCTTGTGCAGGGGGACTTTTTTGTCTCTGCCCCCTCCTGTAGTAGTGGGTGGAGCCTTCTAGACCCCTCCTACAACTCTGCTCCCTCTCCTTGTGCAGGGTGACTAGTCTCGTCTCTGCCCCCTCCTGTAGTAGTGGGTGGAGTTTACTTGACCTCTCCTACAACTCTGCTCTCTCTCCTTTTGTAGGTGGCTGGTATTGTCTCCGCCCCCTCCTGTAGTAGTGGGTGGAGCCCACATGGCCTCTCCAACAACTCTGCTCTCTCTCCATATGCAGGTGACTGATCTTGTCTCCGTCCACTCCTGTTCTAGTGGGTGGAGCCTACTTGGACTCTCCTACAACTCTGCTCCCTCTCACTGTGCAGGGTGACTGGTCTTGTCTCCGGCACCCCCTCTTGGTGTAGTGGGTGGAGCCTACTTGGCCTCTTACAACTCTGTTCTCTCTCCTTGTGCAGGGTGACTTGTCTTGTCTCCGCCCACTCCTGTAGTAGTGGGTGGAGCCCACGTGGCCTCTTCAACAACTCTGCTCTCTCTCCTTGTGCAAATGACTGATCTAGTCTCCGTCCACTCCTGTTGTAGTGGGTGGAGCCTACTTGGAATCTCCTACAACTCTGCTCCCTCTCCTTGTGCAGGGTGACTGGTCTTGTCTCTGCCCCCTCCTGTAGTAGTGGGTGGAGCCTACGTGGCCTCTCCAACAACTCTGCTCCCTCTCCTTGTGCAGGGGGACTTTTTTGTCTCCGCCCCCTCCTGTAGTAGTGGGTGGAGCCTTCTAGACCCCTCCTACAACTCTGCTCCCTCTCCTTGTGCAGGCTGACTAGTCTTGTCTCTGCCCCCTCCTGTAGTAGTGGGTGGAGTTTACTTGACCTCTCCTACAACTCTGCTCTCTCTCCTTTTGTAGGTGGCTGGTATTGTCTCCGCCCCCTCCTGTAGTAGTGGGTGGAGCCCACATGGCCTCTCCAACAACTCTGCTCTCTCTCCATATGCAGGTGACTGATCTTGTCTCCGTCCACTCCTGTTCTAGTGGGTGGAGCCTACTTGGACTCTCCTACAACTCTGCTCCCTCTCACTGTGCAGGGTGACTGGTCTTGTCTCCGCCCCCTACTGTTGTAGTGGGTGGAACCTACTTTTACTCTCTCCCACAACTCTGCTCTCTCTCCTTGTGCAGGGTGGCTGGTCTTGTCTCCGCCCCCTCCTGTAGTAGTGGGTGGAGCCTAACTGGACTCTCCTACAACTCTGCTCTCCTTGTGCAGGGGGACTCGTCTCGTCTCCGCCCCCTCTGTAGTTTTCTGTAGGTGGCTGGTCTGGTCTCCGCCCCCTACTGTAGTAGTGGGTGGCCTCTCCTACAACTCTGCTCTTCTTGTGAATGGTGACTGGTCTTGTTTCAATAGCTGGGTTCAAAGTTAATTTATATACTTTGTTGCAATTGACCAATGCCTTTAAATCAGTGGTTCTCAACCTGGGGGTCGGGACCCCCTTGGGGGTCAAATGATGATTTGCCAGGGGTCACCAAATCCTGGACTGTTCCTAAAGCCTGCACCTCTTTTGCAGCCACCCAGCAGGACTGTCCCACAGCCGCCCACTCAGCCTCTTTGTAGCCGCCCATTAAGTTCACAACATGGCTGGGGGGGCAGAGACTCCAGGTCAGCTGACTGGTGAGGAATGTGAAGTGTGAGACCTACTAAGTAACACTACTTCTCCCACCAGCACTGCCACTCATCCCAACTCTCCCACCAGCACTGCCACTCATTCCAACTCTCCCACCAGCACTGCCACTCATCCCAACTCCCCACCCCCCACTGCCACTCATTCCAACTCTCCCACCAGCACTGCCACTCATCCCAACTCCCCACCCCCCACTGCCACTCATCCCAACTCCCCACCCCCCACTGCCACTGACTGATCCCAGCTCCCCAACGCCAAGGAGTAGGGGAAGGAATAAAAATAGAGAATACGTTTAAAAGGAAAGAAAAGAGGGGGAACAACAAATAAAAAGGGAGAGAATGATTAAGAGAAAGAGCAAGAAAGACGGCTAGATTAAGGGATGGGGGGAAAAAAAAAGAAGAAATTAAGATAGTGAGATAAAAGGGAAAGAAAGAAGAACAAAGAGTGGTACATACTAAAATGTACCATAAGGGGTTTTAATACTTCACAAATGTAAGGGTTATGGGGCGCAAATTACTTGTTTTTCCTTGGGTGCTGACAACCCACGCTACGAAAATTTTTACTGTTAGGGGTCCCCACAAATTGGGAAATTTTATCAAGGGGTCACGGCACTAGCACAGGTGAGAACCACTGCTTTAAGGCTCCATTCACATCTAGGCGTACGCTGTAGCGGTGTATTGCGGCGACAAATCAATAGGCGTTTTGTCCCCGCGATTTGCGGCGACAAAACGCCTATTGATTTTTTGCAGATGAGGTGAATTAACATTGCTGGCTATGCCCGTACGCCCGATACGCCTGAAAAAAAGGGTCCGGGACTTGTTTGAGCTTCAGGCGTATGGGCGTTTGGCGTGGAGATGTGAACCATCTCCATAGCCGACAATGTTAATTCGCCCCTCCAGCGTATCACAGGCTGCTGCAGCGTCGGGCTTCAGGCGACAAAACGCCTAGATGTGAATGGAGCCTAAATGAAAGTTTCTGTGCCTGGGGTTCTGCTTTAACACCACGAAGCGCGCTCCCATTGGATGAAGTGAGTTCTGACGATCTTATCCTGAGGCTGCGATCGCTTTCGAGCCGCTGAATGACAGATACGTGCGGTTCCGAGAGACGTACGGATCCGCGCCAAGCTTTCTCGCCGAGAAGAAAGTGCCCTCGTCCACAAATACACAAACTGTCAGCGCTGCCAACCGCTTGATAACCAATGTGGTTACGCTCTTTCCCGGATACACCCACAAATGCGGCGCTTTTTGGAATCCCGAGTCTTTACCAGCAGCGGAGGGGAAAGCCATGAAACCAGAAAATGCTTCTACATTATTAATGTCATTCCTGATGGAGACGGGGAAACACTCTGCACAGGCCGAACCATTTATCTCCCCCCTCCTCCTCCTCCTCTGCTGTGAAAATGGATGTGCCCCCCCCGACATCCCCTGTTTTTTTTTTTGCAAGACTAACTTATATTATTTAATTTTTTTTAACCACTGAAGGACCTTAGGCGTTTTTCAGTTTTGGTGTTTGCGAGACTAAAACATTTTTTTCTGCTAGAAAATTACTTAAAACCCCCAAACATTATATATATTTTTTTCTAACACCCTAGAGAATAAAATGGCGGTCATTGCAATACTTTTTGTCACACCATATTTGCGCAGCGGTCTTACAAGCGCACTTTTTTTGGAAGAAATACACTTTTTTGAATAAAAAAATAAGACAACAATAAATTTGGCCAAATTTTTTTATATATTGTGAAAGATAATGTTACGCCGAGTAAAATGGTACCCAACATGTCACGCTTAAAAATTGCGCCCACTCGTGGCACGGCGTCAAACTTTTACCCTTAAAAATCTTGATAGGCGACGTTTAATAAATTCTAGAGGTTGCATTTTTTGAGATACAGAGAAGGTCTAGGGCTAGAATTATTGCTCTCGCTCTAACGATCGCGGCGATACCTCACTTGTGTGGTTTGAACACCGTTTTCATTAGCGGACGCTACTCGCGTATGCGTTCGCTTCTGCGTGCGATTTATTTATGTTGGTGCGTTTTATGTTATTTTCGTTTTTTTTATTTTTTCGGAAATTCGGGAAAATCAAAAAGTTTTTTTTTTTTTCGTTTTGTTTCATTCGTTTTTTTTCCCGGAAATTTGGGAAAATCTATGAATTTTTTTTCCCGTTTTGTTTTTTTTATTTTTTGGGAAATTCAGGAAATTTGGAAATTCGGAATTCCGAATTTTCGGATTTCCGAAAAAGCAAAAAACAAATAAAATGGAAAAAACTAAATTTCCGAAAAAAAAACGAATGAAACGAAAATTAAAAACATTTTTTTTCGGAAATACAAAAAATTCAGAAATTTCCCATTTTACAATTTCGAATTTTCCAATTTTTTTACTTTTCGAAATTTCGTAAATTGAAAAATTTGAAAATGGAAAAATTCGAAATTCAAAAAAATCGAAATTGCGAAAATTGAAAATTTGATTTTTCGATATTAGAAATTCCGAAAACGAGAAAATTTGAAAAATTCGAAATTTCGAAAATTGAAAAATTACAAATTCTAAAATTCCAAAATTGAAAAATTCCAAAATTTGAGAATTTGAAAAAGAAAATTTCTGAAATTCTAAAATTGAAAAAAAAATTCTAAAATGAAAAATTTGAAAATTCGAAAAAAAAAACGAAATTTGAAAATTCGAAAATTCTAAAAATAAAGAATTCTAAAATGAAAAATTGTTTAATTCGGAATTTCGAAAATTTGAAAATTAAAAAAAATCGAAAACTAAAAAAATTAAAAATAAATCGTATTTCCGAATTTCTGAAAATCATAATACGAAAAATCGGAAATGAAAAATTCGGAATTGAAAAAATTCTGAAATTCGAAATTTCGGAAGTTCGAAAATTTGCGGAGTGCCCAAATGACATTCTGCTCCTCACACACAGCTGCATATTATCTATAGTATTAACATGTGGTGGGAGGAGTCTGTAGGGGGAGGAGTTTGTCTTAACCAATCCTGTTGCTTGTTTTTTGTAAATTTGCATATTCCAGCATGTCCCCATAGACACTCCCATTGCTTCAATTTTTCTATTTTCTAAGTAATAAATAATAAAAAAAAGATGATGATGGGATGGGGGAAGGTAAAACTAGTAACGGTATAGTAAATATCGCCTGTAGTGACAGGAAAAAAAAAAAGTGCAAAAATGTTCTCTCCATAAGTTGGAAGGTAGAGATTTTTCCGACTATATATACAAGGTGCAGCCTCTATGAATCCGGGGCGACACAGTCCGCAGAACCTACCACTGCTGGAGTTTGCATGTTCTCCCTGTGATCGCGTGGGTTTCCTCCGGGTACTCCGGTTCCCCCCACACTCCCAGAAAAACATGAGAGCGCAACTCAGTCTGTCTACGGAGAGATGGAGTTGCGCGGTATAAGTACACATGAGAGCGCAGACAGTACTAGTGGATCTGCAGCTCCCAGTATACACTAACAGTACACAATAGGTACACCACACCCCTTTTGCCTAAAAAAAATATCCCAGCAACGCTGCCTTGTGTCTTAGAGCCCTTTCACACTGGTGCGTTTTTGCCGCGTTTTCGCGGTAAAAATAGCGCTATTAGGCTGCTTTCACATTGACAGCATAGCCGCGGTGGCGGTATAGCAGCGCGACTTTCAGCGCTGCTATACCGTCGTATTTACCGCGGTATTCGGCCGTTAGCGGTGCGGTTTTAACCCCAGCATGTCCCCATAGACCACTATGGAGGATTATGTGTATGAACTACAAGTCCCAGCATGTCCCCCTAGACCTCTATGGAGGATTCTCTGTATGAACTACAAGTCCCAGCATGTCCCCATAGACCTCTATGGAGGATTATTTTTAATTCATTTCAATGGATAAGGACATGGGGAGCGTTTTTATGAGCGTTTTAAAGGTCCCTTTCACACTGGGGCATTTTTCACGCGCTACAGCCCTAAAAATAGCGTTGCTATACCGCGTGAAAAAACCTGCCCTGCAGGCCTGAATGTGAAACCCCGAAGGCTCTCACACTGAAGCGGTGCGCTAGCAGGACCGCTCCAAAAGTCCTGCTAGCCGCATCTTTACAGCGATATAGGAGAGGCGTGTTCACCGCTCCTATAGCGCTCCTTCACATGGAAATCAATGGGAAACCGCGGTCTACAGAGGCGCATTGTGGGCGGTATTAACCCTTTTCAGCCGCTAGCAGGGGTTAAAACCGCACCGCTAGCGGCCGAATACCGCGGTAAATACGACGGTATAGCAGCGCTGAAAATCGCGCTGCTATACCGCCACCGCGGCTATGCCGCCAATGTGAAAGCAGCCTAATAGCGCTATTTTTACCGCGAAAACGCGGCAAAAACGCACCAGTGTGAAAGGGCTCTAAGACACAAGGCAGCGTTGCTGGGATATTTTTTTGGGGCAAAAGGGGTGTGGTGTACCTATTGTGTACTGTTAGTGTATACTGGGAGCTGCAGATCCACTAGTACTGTCTGCGCTCTCATGTGTACTTATACCGCGCAACTCCATCTCTCCGTAGACAGACCGAGTTGCGCTCTCTGTTTTTCTGGGAGTGTGGGGGGAACCGGAGTACCCGGAGGAAACCCACGCGATCACAGGGAGAACATGCAAACTCCAGCAGTGGTAGGTTCTGCGGACTGTGTCGCCCCGGATTCATAGCATGTCCCCATAGACCTCTATGGAGGATTCTCTGTATGAACTACAAGTCCCAGCATGTCCCCATAGACCTCTATTGAGAAATCTCTGTATGAACTACAAGTCCCAGTATGTCCCCATAGACCTCTATGGAGGATTCTCTGTATGAACTACAAGTCCCAGCATGTCCCCATAGACCTCTATAGAGGATTCTCTGTATGAACTACAAGTCCCAGCATGTCCCCATAGACCACTATGGAGGATTCTCTGTATGAACTACAAGTCCCAGCATGTCCCCATAGACCTCTATGGAGGATTCTCTGTATGAACTACAAGTCCCAGCATGTCCCCATAGACCTCTATGGAGGATTATGTGTATGAACTACAAGTCCCAGCATGTCCCCATAGACCTCTATGGAGGATTATGTGTATGAACTACAAGTCCCAATTAGGGTGACCACATTTTCAAACTGCCATTCAGGGACACCACCCCCCCCACCTTACCAAAAATGTTCATAGAGTGCTAGGAGGAAGTGATGTCGCTTTAGAACAGCGGTCCCCAACCTTTTTTGCATGGGGGAATGGTTTTGTGGAAGGGGGGAGGAATGTAGTCTCTGGGTTGACACGGAATTCATTGGCGGGTGATTTGTCGGGTGAATGGCTGATGTCAGCACTTAAATCATCCCGACACCATGCTTGACATGGTGTCAGGATGATCAAATCCAATTACTTCTATTACTACAATAATAATACATTATAATCTATAAAATAAAATAGTTCAACCCACCATAATGCCGAATCAGTGGGAAATCTAAGCTTGTCACTTGCCAGCAGATACAGTTTGTCGCTTGCCGCCCGTAGCCTTCCACCAGATGCTGTGTGCCACTTGCCACCCAAAGCCTGCCACTAGATGCAGTGTCACTTGCCAGCCAATAGTGAGGATGTATGTTGAGGGGTGCAGGGTACTATGGGTTGGGGCAAAGTTCTGTGGAGGGGTGCAGGGTACTAATAGTGGGGGCAGGGTACTATTGGTGGGGGCAGGGTTCTGTTGAGGGGTGCAGGATACTATTGGTTGGGGCAGGGTTCTGTGGAGGGGTGCAGGGTACTATTGGTTGGGGCAGCGTCCCGTGGAGGGGTGCAGGGTACCAATAGTGGGGGCAGGGTTCTGTGGTGGGGTGCAGGGTACTATTGGTGGGGGCAGAGCCCCGTGGAGGGGTGCAGGGTACTATTGGTGGGGGCAGGGTACTATTGGTTGGGGCAGCGTCCCGTGGAGGGGTGCAGGGTACCAATAGTGGGGGCAGGGTTCTGTGGAGGGGTGCAGGGTACTATTGGTGGGGGCAGCGCCCCGTGGAGGGGTGCAGGGTACTATTGGTTGGGGCAGCGTCCCGTGGAGGGGTGCAGGGTACTATTGGTGGGGGCAGGGTTCTGTGGAGGGTACTATTGGTTGGGGCAGGGTTCTGTGGAGGGGTGCAGGGTACTATTGGTTGGGGCAGCGTCCCGTGGAGGGGTGCAGGGTACTAATAGTGGGGGCAGGGTTCTGTTTAGGGGTGCAGGGTACTATTGGTTGCGGCAGGGTTCTGTGGAGGGGTGCAGGGTACTAATAGTGGGTGCAGGGTACTATGGGTTGGGGCAGGGTTCTGTGGAGGGGTGCAGGGTACTATTGGTGGGGTGCAGGGTTCTGTGGAGGTGTGCCGGGTACTATGGGTTGGGGCAGGGTTCTGTGGAGGGGTGCAGGGTACTATTGGTTGGGGCAGGGTTCTGTGGAGGGGTGCAGGGTACAGGTACTATTGGTTGGGGCAGGGTTCTTTGGAGGGGTGCAGGGTACAGGTACTATTGGTTGGGGCAGGGTTCTGTGGAGGGGTGCAGGGTACTAATACTGGGTGCAGGGTACTATTGGTTGGGGCAGGGTTCTGTGGAGGGGTGCAGGGTACTATTGGTTGGGGCAGGGTTCTGTGGAGGGGTGCAGGGTACTATTGGTTGGGGCAGGGTTCTGTGGAGGGGTGCAGGGCACTAATACTGGGTGCAGGGTACTATTGGTTGGGGCAGGGTTCTGGAGAGTAGAGGGGTGGTGGCTGGGTGCAGGGTAGGTGTACAGGAAGGAGAGAGCTCCCACACAGGGTACAATGGAGGAGCATAGGGCAGTGTTAGAGGGGATACTGGACCTGGATCAGAGCTAGGGGGGAGGGGGGAGAGCATCTGGCGGTGGACGAACACCTAGGAGGAGGGACCTGAGGACTGAGAAGCACGGGGGAGGGACTCGGAGACACAGGCAGCGCTCCGCCCCCCAGTTCTGTCATAAGAGATCAGCAGTGGCAGGTCACAGTCACAGCCTTATTAGTGACACTGCACCGCAATCCCCAACCTACCTACACTAACATCCATTATTCTAACCTACTGCCTGCCCGCTCCTCCAACCAATCATCACCAGCGACAGTCTTACCTTCCTATCAGCAGAGCAGAGCACGAGGGTGGGAGGAGCTGATGTTAAAAGACTCCTCCAATCCTGCCGACTGTGAATCTCTCCCGCCCCCTTGCTCTGCTGATAGGATGAAATCGTTGGTGGGGCGGGGGGAGAGGGGAGAACCAGGAAGAGAGGAGACAGACATGGCCACTTAGAATGACGAACGGCTGCGTCGGCTGGCCGGGGTCTTTCCATTCCGGGAGAATGTACCCGGGACACGGGACAGCGCTCCCCAATAAGGGACTGAATGAATGAATGAATGAATGAATGACTTGTATAGCGCAACGCATGCGAACTGAATCGCCTCTGGGCGCTTTATCCAGCCAGTGTCTGCTTGGCTGGTGCGGTCATTTTACCCCGTAGGATCTTGACACGCTATGGACACACAGTCATACACACATATATACATATATACTGGGTCAATTTTTTTTTGGACGATCCAATTTACCTACCAGCATGTCTTTGGAGTGTGGGAGGAAACCGGAGTCCCCGGAGGAAACCCACGCAGACACAGGGAGAACATGCAAACTCCAGGCAGATGGTGTCATGGTCGGGATTCGAACCAGCGACCCTTTTGCTGCTAGGCGAAAGTGCTACTCACTGGACCACTGTGCTGCCCTGTCCGGGCAATCCGAGACACGTGGTCTGGCGGCCAGAATGTCCCCATAGACCTCTATGTAGGATTCTCTGTATGAACTACAAGTCCCAGCATGTCCCAATAGACCACTATGGAGGATTATGTGTATGAACTACAAGTCCCAGCATGTCCCCATAGACCACTATGGAGGATTATGTGTATGAACTACAAGTCCCAGCATGTCCCCATAGACCACTATGGAGGATTCTCTGTATGAACTACAAGTCCCAGCATGTCCCCATAGACCACTATGGAGGATTCTCTGTATGAACTACAAGTCCCAGCATGTCCCCATTTTGAAAAAAAAAAAAATTATTTTCTGGTTCAACAGCAATTAAGAGCCCTTTCACACTGGTGCGTTTTTGCGGTAAAAATAGCGCTATTAAAACGCTCCCTCTCTAAAAAACGTAGCGTTTAAATCGCGGTAAAACACTGCAATTTTACAGCGATTTTTAATTCATTTCAATGGATAAGGACATGGGGAGCGTTTTTATGAGCGTTTTAAAGGTCCCTTTCACACTGGGGCGTTTTTCACGCGCTACAGCGCTAAAAATAGCGTTGCTATACCGCGTGAAAAAACCTGCCCTGCAGGCTTGAATGTGAAACCCCGAAGGCTCTCACACTGAAGCGGTGCGCTAGCAGGACCGCTCCAAAAGTCCTGCTAGCCGCATCTTTACAGCGATATAGGAGAGGCGTGTTCACCGCTCCTATAGCGCTCCTTCACATGGAAATCAATGGGAAACCGCGGTCTACAGAGGCGCATTGTGGGCGGTATTAACCCTTTTCAGCCGCTAGCGGGGGTTAAAACCGCACCGCTAGCGGCCGAATACCGCGGTAAATACGACGGTATAGCAGCGCTGAAAATCGCGCTGCTATACCGCCACCGCGGCTACGCCGCCAATGTGAAAGCAGCCTAATAGCGGCAAAAACGCACCAGTGTGAAAGGGCTCTAAGACACAAGGCAGCGTTGCTGGGATATTTTTTTTAGGCAAAAGGGGTGTGGTGTACCTATTGTGTACTGTTAGTGTATACTGGGAGCTGCAGATCCACTAGTACTGTCTGCGCTCATGTGTACTTATACCGCGCAACTCCATCTCTCCGTAGACAGACTGAGTTGCGCTCTCATGTTTTTCTGGGAGTGTGGGGGGAACCGGAGTACCCGGAGGAAACCCACGCGATCACAGGGAGAACATGCAAACTCCAGCAGTGGTAGGTTCTGCGGACTGTGTCGCCCCGGATTCATAGAGGCTGCACCTTGTATATATAGTCGGAAAAATCTCTACCTTCCAACTTATGGAGAGAACATTTTTGCACTTTTTTTTTTTCCTGTCACTACAGGCGATATTTACTATACCGTTACTAGTTTTACCTTCCCCCATCCCATCATCATCTTTTTTTTTATTATTTATTACTTAGAAAATAGAAAAATTGAAGCAATGGGAGTGTTTCCTGGAATATGCAAATTTACAAAAAACAAGCAACAGGATTGGTTAAGACAAACTCCTCCCCCTACAGACTCCTCCCACCACATGTTAATACTATAGATAATATGCAGCTGTGTGTGAGCAGAATGTCATTTGGGCACTTCGCTACCCCCCCAGTGTTCTCTGCCCCCCCTCCCCCCCAGTGTTATCTGCCACCCCCCAGGGCTCGCAGCTACAACTACAAGTCCCAGCATGTCCCCATAGACCTCTATGGAGGATTCTCTGTGCATGAACTACAAGTAGACATGTGCAATTCGTTTAGTTTCTAATTATTTTTTTTAACGGAATTCGTTAATTCCGAATTTTCGTATTAACAAATTTTGTTTTATTTCCCAATTTTCAGACTTCTGAAAATTTTGAATTTGCAAATTTTCGGACTTCCTAAATTTCGAATTTCAGAATTTTTTCAATTCCGAATTTTTAATTTCCGATTTTTCGTATTATGATTTTCAGAAATTCGGAAATACGATTTTTTTATTAATTTTCGATTTTTTTTAATTTTTAAATTTTTGAAATTCCGAATTAAACAATTTTTCATTTTAGAATTTTTTATTTTTAGAATTTTGAAATTTCGCATTTTCGATTTTTTTTTTCAATTTTAGAATTTCAGAAATTTTCTTTTTCAAATTTTCAAAGTTTGTAATTTTTCAATTTTCGAAATTTCGAATTTTTCATATTTCATATTAATATGCAGCTGTGTGTGAGCAGAATGTCATTTGGGCACTCCGCTACCCCCCAGTGTTCTCTGCCCCCTCCCCCCCCAGTGTTATCTGCCACCCCCCAGGGCTCGCAGCTACAACTACAAGTCCCAGCATGTCCCCATAGACCACTATGGAGGATTCTCTGTATGAACTACAAGTCCCAACATGTCCCCATAGACCTCTATGGAGGATTCTCTGTATGAACTACAAGTCCCAGAATGCCCCCATAGACCTCTATATAGGATTATGTGTATGAACTACAAGTCCCAGCATGTCCCCATAGACCTCTATGGAGGATTATGTGTATGAAATACAAGTCCCAGCATGTCCCCATAGACCTCTATGGAGGATTCTCTGTATGAACTACAAGTCCCAGCATGTCCCCATAAACCTCTATGGAGGATTATGTGTATGAACTACAAGTCCCAGCATGTCCCCATAGACCTCTATGGAGGATTATGTGTATGAACTACAAGTCCCAGCATGTCCCCATAGACCACTATGGAGGATTATGTGTATGAACTACAAGTCCCAGCATGTCCCCATAGACCACTATGGAGGATTATGTGTATGAACTACAAGTCCCAGCATGTCCCCATAGACCACTATGGAGGATTATGTGTATGAACTACAAGTCCCAGCATGTCCCCATAGACCTCTATGGAGGATTCTCTGTATGAACTACAAGTCCCAGCATGTCCCCATAGACCTCTATGGAGGATTCTCTGTATGAACTACAAGTCCCAGCATGTCCCCATAGACCACTATGGAGGATTATGTGTATGAACTACAAGTCTCAGCATGTCCCCATAGACCTCTATGGAGGATTCTCTGTATGAACTACAAGTCCCAGCATGTCCCCATAAACCACTATGGAGGATTATGTGTATGAACTACAAGTCCCAGCATGTCCCCATAGACCTCTATGGAGGATTCTCTGTATGAACTACAACTCCCAGCATGTCCCCATAGACCTCTATGGGGGATTCTCTGTATGAACTACAAGTCCCAGCATGTCCCCATAGACCACTATGGAGGATTCTCTGTATGAACTACAAGTCTCAGCATGTCCCCATAGACCTCTATGGAGGATTCTCTGTATGAACTACAAGTCCCAGCATGTCCCCATAGACCACTATGGAGGATTCTCTGTATGAACTACAAGTCCCAGCATGTCCCCATAGACCACTATGGAGGATTATGTGTATGAACTACAAGTCTCAGCATGTCCACATAGACCTCTATGGAGGATTCTCTGTATGAACTACAAGTTCCAGCATGTCCCAATAGACCTCTATGGAGGATTATGTGTATGAACTACAAGTCCCAGCATGTCCCCATAGACCTCTATGGAGGATTATGTGTATGAACTACAAGTCCCAATTAGGGTGACCACATTTTCAAACTGCCATTCAGGGACACCACCCCCCCCCACCTTACCAAAAATTTTCATAGAGTGCTAGGAGGAAGTGATGTCGCTTTAGAACAGCGGTCCCCAACCTTTTTTGCATGGGGGAATGGTTTTGTGGAAGGGGGGAGGAATGTAGTCTCTGGGTTGACACGGAAATTCATTGGCGGGTGATTTGTCGGGTGAATGGCTGATGTCAGCACTTAAATCATCCCGACACCATGCTTGACATGGTGTCAGGATGATCAAATCCAATTACTTCTATTACTACATTGTAATCTATAAAATAAAATAGTTCAACCCACCATAATGCCGAATCAGTGGGAAATCTAAGCTTGTCACTTGCCAGCAGATACAGTTTGTCGCTTGCCGCCCGTAGCCTTCCACCAGATGCTGTGTGCCACTTGCCACCCAAAGCCTGCCACTAGATGCAGTGTCACTTGCCAGCCAATAGTGAGGATGTATGTTGAGGGGTGCAGGGTTCTGTCGAGGGGTGCAGGGTACTATGGGTTGGGGCAAAGTTCTGTGGAGGGGTGCAGGGTACTAATAGTGGGAGCAGGGTTCTGTTGAGGGGTGCAGGGTACTATTGGTTGGGGCAGGGTTCTGTGGAGGGGTGCAGGGTACTATTGGTTGGGGCAGGGTTCTGTGGAGGGGTGCAGGGTACTATTGGTGGGGGCAGGGTTCTGTGGAGGGGTGCAGGGTACTATTGGTTGGGGCAGGGTTCTGTGGAGGGGTGCAGGGTACTATTGGTTGGGGCAGGGTTCTGTGGAGGGGTGCAGGGTACTATGGGTTGGGGCAGCGTCCCGTAGAGGGGTGCAGGGTACTAATAGTGGGGGCAGGGTTCTGTGGAGGGGTGCAGGGTACTATTGGTGGGGGCAGCGCCCCGTGGAGGGGTGCAGGGTACTATTGGTGGGGGCAGGGTTCTGTGGAGGGTACTTTTGGTTGGGGCAGGGTTCTGTGGAGGAATGCAGGGTACTATTGGTTGGGGCAGGGTTCTGTGGAGGGGTGCAGGGTACTATTGGTTGGGGCAGCGTCCCGTGGAGGGGTGCAGGGTACTTATAGTGGGGGCAGGGTTCTGTGGAGGGGTGCAGGGTACTATTGGTGGGGGCAGCGTCCCGTGGAGGGGTGCAGGGTACTATTGGTGGGGGCAGGGTTCTGTGGAGGGTACTATTGGTTGGGGCAGGGTGCTGTGGAGGGGTGCAGGGTACTATTGGTTGGGGCAGCGTCCCGTGGAGGGGTGCATGGTACTATTGGTTGGGGCAGGGTTCTGTGGAGGGTACTATTGGTTGGGGCAGGGTTCTGTGGAGGGGTGCAGGGTACTATTGGTTGGGGCAGCGTCCCGTGGAGGGGTGCAGGGTACTAATAGTGGGGACAGGGTTCTGTTGAGGGGTGCAGGGTACTATTGGTTGCGGCAGGGTTCTCTGGAGGGGTGCAGGGTACTAATAGTGGGTGCAGGGTACTATTGGTTGGGGCAGGGTTCTGTGGAGGGGTGCAGGGTACTATTGGTGGGGTGCAGGGTTCTGTGGAGGGGTGCAGGGTACTATTGGTTGGGGCAGGGTTCTGTGGAGGGGTGCAGGGTACTATTGGTTGGGGCAGCGTCCCGTGGAGGGGTGCAGGGTACTATTGGTGGGGGCAGCGCCCCGTGGAGGGGTGCAGGGTACTATTGGTGGGGGCAGGGTTCTGTGGAGGGTACTTTTGGTTGGGGCAGGGTTCTGTGGAGGAATGCAGGGTACTATTGGTTGGGGCAGGGTTCTGTGGAGGGTACTATTGGTTGGGGCAGGGTTCTGTGGAGGGGTGCAGGGTACTAATAGTGGGTGCAGGGTACTATTGGTTGGGGCAGGGTTCTGTGGAGGGTACTATTGTTTGGGGCAGGGTTCTGTGGTGAGGATGTATGTTGAGGGGTTGGGGCAGGGTTCTGTGGAGGGGGGCAGGGTTCTGTGGAGGGGTGCAGGGTACTAATAGTGGGTGCAGGGTAGTATTGGTTAGGGCAGGGTTCTGTGGAGGGGTGCAGGGTACTAATAGTGGGTGCAGGGTACTATTGGTTAGGGCAGGGTTCTGTGGAGGGGTGCAGGGTACTAATAGCGGGTGCAGGGTACTATTGGTTAGGGCAGGGTTCTGTGGAGGGGTGCAGGGTACTAATAGAGGGTGCAGGGTACTATTGGTTAGGGCGGGGTTCTGTGGAGGGGTGCAGGGTACTATTGGTTGGGGCAGGGTTCTGTGGAGGGGTGCAGGGTACTATTGGTGGGGTGCAGGGTTCTGTGGAGGGGTGCAGGGTACTATGGGTTGGGGCAGGGTTCTGTGGAGGGGTGCAGGGTACTATTGGTTGGGGCAGGGTTTTGTGGAGGGGTGCAGGGTACTATTGGTTGGGGCAGCGTCCCGTGGAGGGGTGCAGGGTACTATTGGTGGGGGCAGGGTTCTGTGGAGGGTACTATTGGTTGGGGCAGGGTTCTGTGGAGGGGTGCAGGGTACTATTGGTTGGGGCAGCGTCCCGTGGAGGGGTGCAGGGTACTAATAGTGGGGGCATGGTTCTGTTGAGGGGTGCAGGGTACTATTGGTTGTGGCAGGGTTCTATTGAGGGGTGCAGGGTACTATTGGTTGCAGCAGGGTTCTGTGGAGGGGTGCAGGGTACTAATAGTGGGTGCAGGGTACTATTGGTTGGGGCAGGGTTCTGTGGAGGGTACTATTGGTTGGGGCAGGGTTCTGTGGAGGGGTGCAGGGTACTATTGGTTGGGGCAGCGTCCCGTGGAGGGGTGCAGGGTACTAATAGTGGGGGCAGGGTTCTGTTGAGGGGTGCAGGGTACTATTGGTTGCGGCAGGGTTCTGTGGAGGGGTGCAGGGTACTATTGGTTGGGGCAGGGTTCTGTGGAGGGGTGCAGGGTACTATTGGTTGGGGCAGGGTTCTGTGGAGGGGTGCAGGGTACTATTGGTGGGGGCAGGGTTCTGTGGAGGGGTGCAGGGTACTATTGGTTGGGGCAGGGTTCTGTGGAGGGGTGCAGGGTACTATTGGTTGGGGCAGGGTTCTGTGGAGGGGTGCAGGGTACTATGGGTTGGGGCAGCGTCCCGTAGAGGGGTGCAGGGTACTAATAGTGGGGGCAGGGTTCTGTGGAGGGGTGCAGGGTACTATTGGTGGGGGCAGCGCCCCGTGGAGGGGTGCAGGGTACTATTGGTGGGGGCAGGGTTCTGTGGAGGGTACTTTTGGTTGGGGCAGGGTTCTGTGGAGGAATGCAGGGTACTATTGGTTGGGGCAGGGTTCTGTGGAGGGGTGCAGGGTACTATTGGTTGGGGCAGCGTCCCGTGGAGGGGTGCAGGGTACTTATAGTGGGGGCAGGGTTCTGTGGAGGGGTGCAGGGTACTATTGGTGGGGGCAGCGTCCCGTGGAGGGGTGCAGGGTACTATTGGTGGGGGCAGGGTTCTGTGGAGGGTACTATTGGTTGGGGCAGGGTGCTGTGGAGGGGTGCAGGGTACTATTGGTTGGGGCAGCGTCCCGTGGAGGGGTGCATGGTACTATTGGTTGGGGCAGGGTTCTGTGGAGGGTACTATTGGTTGGGGCAGGGTTCTGTGGAGGGGTGCAGTGTACTATTGGTTGGGGCAGCGTCCCGTGGAGGGGTGCAGGGTACTAATAGTGGGGGCAGGGTTCTGTTGAGGGGTGCAGGGTACTATTGGTTGCGGCAGGGTTCTCTGGAGGGGTGCAGGGTACTAATAGTGGGTGCAGGGTACTATTGGTTGGGGCAGGGTTCTGTGGAGGGGTGCAGGGTACTATTGGTGGGGTGCAGGGTTCTGTGGAGGGGTGCAGGGTACTATTGGTTGGGGCAGGGTTCTGTGGAGGGGTGCAGGGTACTATTGGTTGGGGCAGCGTCCCGTGGAGGGGTGCAGGGTACTATTGGTGGGGGCAGCGCCCCGTGGAGGGGTGCAGGGTACTATTGGTGGGGGCAGGGTTCTGTGGAGGGTACTTTTGGTTGGGGCAGGGTTCTGTGGAGGAATGCAGGGTACTATTGGTTGGGGCAGGGTTCTGTGGAGGGTACTATTGGTTGGGGCAGGGTTCTGTGGAGGGGTGCAGGGTACTAATAGTGGGTGCAGGGTACTATTGGTTGGGGCAGGGTTCTGTGGAGGGTACTATTGTTTGGGGCAGGGTTCTGTGGTGAGGATGTATGTTGAGGGGTTGGGGCAGGGTTCTGTGGAGGGGGGCAGGGTTCTGTGGAGGGGTGCAGGGTACTAATAGTGGGTGCAGGGTAGTATTGGTTAGGGCAGGGTTCTGTGGAGGGGTGCAGGGTACTAATAGTGGGTGCAGGGTACTATTGGTTAGGGCAGGGTTCTGTGGAGGGGTGCAGGGTACTAATAGCGGGTGCAGGGTACTATTGGTTAGGGCAGGGTTCTGTGGAGGGGTGCAGGGTACTAATAGAGGGTGCAGGGTACTATTGGTTAGGGCGGGGTTCTGTGGAGGGGTGCAGGGTACTATTGGTTGGGGCAGGGTTCTGTGGAGGGGTGCAGGGTACTATTGGTGGGGTGCAGGGTTCTGTGGAGGGGTGCAGGGTACTATGGGTTGGGGCAGGGTTCTGTGGAGGGGTGCAGGGTACTATTGGTTGGGGCAGGGTTTTGTGGAGGGGTGCAGGGTACTATTGGTTGGGGCAGCGTCCCGTGGAGGGGTGCAGGGTACTATTGGTGGGGGCAGGGTTCTGTGGAGGGTACTATTGGTTGGGGCAGGGTTCTGTGGAGGGGTGCAGGGTACTATTGGTTGGGGCAGCGTCCCGTGGAGGGGTGCAGGGTACTAATAGTGGGGGCAGGGTTCTGTTGAGGGGTGCAGGGTACTATTGGTTGCGGCAGGGTTCTATTGAGGGGTGCAGGGTACTATTGGTTGCAGCAGGGTTCTGTGGAGGGGTGCAGGGTACTAATAGTGGGTGCAGGGTACTATTGGTTGGGGCAGGGTTCTGTGGAGGGTACTATTGGTTGGGGCAGGGTTCTGTGGAGGGGTGCAGGGTACTATTGGTTGGGGCAGCGTCCCGTGGAGGGGTGCAGGGTACTAATAGTGGGGGCAGGGTTCTGTTGAGGGGTGCAGGGTACTATTGGTTGCGGCAGGGTTCTGTGGAGGGGTGCAGGGTACTAATAGTGGGTGCAGGGTACTATTGGTTGGGGCAGAGTTCTGTGGAGGGGTGCAGGGTACTATTGGTGGGGTGCAGGGTTCTGTGGAGGGGTGCAGGGTACTATGGGTTGGGGCAGGGTTCTGTGGAGGGGTGCAGGGTACTATTGGTTGGGGCAGGGTTCTGTGGAGGGGTGCAGGGTACTATTGGTGGGGGCAGGGTTCTGTGGAGGGTACTATTGGTTGGGGCAGGGTTCTGTGGAGGGGTGCAGGGTACTAATAGTGGGTGCAGGGTACTATTGGTTAGGGCAGGGTTCTGTGGAGGGGTGCAGGGTACTAATAGTGGGTGCAGGGTACTATTGGTTGGGGCAGGGTTCTGTGGAGGGTACTATTGTTTGGGGCAGGGTTCTGTGGCGAGGATGTATGTTGAGGGGTTGGGGCAGGGTTCTGTTGAGGGGTGCAGGGTACTATTGGTTGGGGCAGGGTTCTGTGGAGGGGTGCAGGGTACTAATAGTGGGTGCAGGGTACTATTGGTTAGGGCAGGGTTCTGTGGAGGGGTGCAGGGTACAGGTACTATTGGTTGGGGCAGGGTTCTGTGGAGGGGTGCAGGGCACTAATAGTGGGTGCAGGGTACTATTGGTTGGGGCAGGGTTCTGTGGAGGGGTGCAGGGCACTAATAGTGGGTGCAGGGTACTATTGGTTGGGGCAGGGTACTAAAAGAGGATGCAGGGTACTATTGGTTAGGGCAGGGTTCTGTGGAGGGGTGCAGGGTACTAATAGTGGGTGCAGGGTACTATTGGTTGGGGCAGGGTTCTGGAGAGTAGAGGGGTGGTGGCTGGGTGCAGGGTACTATTGGTTGGGGCAGGGTTCTGTGGAGGGGTGCAGGGTACTAATACTGGGTGCAGGGTACTATTGGTTGGGGCAGGGTTCTGTGGAGGGGTGCAGGGTACTATTGGTTGGGGCAGGGTTCTGTGGAGGGGTGCAGGGTACTAATAGTCGGTGCAGGGTACTATTGGTTGGGGCAGGGTTCTGTGGAGGGGTGCAGGGTACAGGTACTATTGGTTGGGGCAGGGTTCTGTGGAGGGGTGCAGGGTACTAATAGTGGGTGCAGGGTACTATTGGTTGGGGCAGGGTTCTGTGAAGGGGTGCAGGGTACTAATACTGGGTGCAGGGTACTATTGGTTGGGGCAGGGTTCTGTGGAGGGGTGCAGGGTACTAATACTGGGTGCAGGGTACTATTGGTTGGGGCAGGGTTCTGTGGAGGGGTGCAGGGTACTATTGGTTGGGGCAGGGTTCTGTGGAGGGGTGCAGGGTACTAATAGTCGGTGCAGGGTACTATTGGTTGGGGCAGGGTTCTGTGGAGGGGTGCAGGGTACAGGTACTATTGGTTGGGGCAGGGTTCTGTGGAGGGGTGCAGGGTACTAATAGTGGGTGCAGGGTACTATTGGTTGGGGCAGGGTTCTGTGGAGGGGTGCAGGGTACTAATACTGGGTGCAGGGTACTATTGGTTGGGGCAGGGTTCTGTGGAGGGGTGCAGGGTACTATTGGTTGGGGCAGGGTTCTGTGGAGGGGTGCAGGGTACTAATAGTGGGTGCAGGGTACTATTGGTTGGGGCAGGGTTCTGTGGAGGGGTGCAGGGTACTATTGGTTGGGGCAGGGTTCTGTGGAGGGGTGCAGGGTACTATTGGTTGGGGCAGGGTTCTGTGGAGGGGTGCAGGGTACTAATACTGGATGCAGGGTACTATTGGTTGGGGCAGGGTTCTGTGGAGGGGTGCAGGGTACTATTGGTTGGGGCAGGGTTCTGTGGAGGGGTGCAGGGTACTAATAGTCGGTGCAGGGTACTATTGGTTGGGGCAGGGTTCTGTGGAGGGGTGCAGGGTACAGGTACTATTGGTTGGGGCAGGGTTCTGTGGAGGGGTGCAGGGTACTAATAGTGGGTGCAGGGTACTATTGGTTGGGGCAGGGTTCTGTGGAGGGGTGCAGGGTACTAATACTGGGTGCAGGGTACTATTGGTTGGGGCAGGGTTCTGTGGAGGGGTGCAGGGTACTATTGGTTGGGGCAGGGTTCTGTGGAGGGGTGCAGGGTACTAATAGTGGGTGCAGGGTACTATTGGTTGGGGCAGGGTTCTGTGGAGGGGTGCAGGGTTCTGTGGAGGGGTGCAGGGTACTATTGGTTGGGGCAGGGTTCTGTGGAGGGGTGCAGGGTACTATTGGTTGGGGCAGGGTTCTGTGGAGGGTTGCAGGGTACTAATAGTGGGTGCCGGGTACTATTGGTTGGGGCAGGGTTCTGGAGAGTAGAGGGGTGGTGGCTGGGTGCAGGGTACTATTGGTTGGGGCAGGGTTCTGTGGAGGGGTGCAGGGTACTAATACTGGGTGCAGGGTACTATTGGTTGGGGCAGGGTTCTGTGGAGGGGTGCAGGGTACTATTGGTTGGGGCAGGGTTCTGTGGAGGGGTGCAGGGTACAGGTACTATTGGTTGGGGCAGGGTTCTGTGGAGGGGTGCAGGGCACTAATACTGGGTGCAGGGTACTATTGGTTGGGGCAGGGTTCTGTGGAGGGGTGCAGGGTACTATTGGTTGGGGCAGGGTTCTGTGGAGGGGTGCAGGGTACTAATACTGGGTGCAGGGTACTATTGGTTGGGGCAGGGTTCTGGAGAGTAGAGGGGTGGTGGCTGGGTGCAGGGTAGGTGTACAGGAAGGAGAGAGCTCCCACACAGGGTACAATGGAGGAGCATAGGGCAGTGTTAGAGGGGATACTGGACCTGGATCAGAGCTAGGGGGGAGGAGGGGGGAGAGCATCTGGCGGTGGGACGAAACACCTAGGAGGAGGGACCTGAGGACTGAGAAGCACGGGGGAGGGGACTCGGAGACACAGGCAGCGCTCCGCCCCCCAGTTCTGTCATAAGAGATCAGCAGTGGCAGGTCACAGTCACAGCCTTATTAGTGACACTGCACCGCAATCCCCAACCTACCTACACTAACATCCATTATTCTAACCTACTGCCTGCCCGCTCCTCCAACCAATCATCACCAGCGACAGTCTTACCTTCCTATCAGCAGAGCAGAGCACGAGGGTGGGAGGAGCCGATGTTAAAAGACTCCTCCAATCCTGCCGACTGTGAATCTCTCCCGCCCCCTTGCTCTGCTGATAGGATGAAATCGTTGGTGGGGCGGGGGGAGAGGGGAGAACCAGGAAGAGAGGAGACAGACATGGCCACTTAGAATGACGAACGGCTGCGTCGGCTGGCCGGGGTCTTTCCATTCCGGGAGAATGTACCCGGGACACGGGACAGCGCTCCCCAATAAGGGACTGAATGAATGAATGAATGAATGAATGACTTGTATAGCGCAACGCATGCGAACTGAATCGCCTCTGGGCGCTTTATCCAGCCAGTGTCTGCTTGGCTGGTGCGGTCATTTTACCCCGTAGGATCTTGACACGCTATGGACACACAGTCATACACACATATATACATATATACTGGGTCAATTTTTTTTGGACGATCCAATTTACCTACCAGCATGTCTTTGGAGTGTGGGAGGAAACCGGAGTCCCCGGAGGAAACCCACGCAGACACAGGGAGAACATGCAAACTCCAGGCAGATGGTGTCATGGTCGGGATTCGAACCAGCGACCCTTTTGCTGCTAGGCGAAAGTGCTACTCACTGGACCACTGTGCTGCCCTGTCCGGGCAATCCGAGACACGTGGTCTGGCGGCCAGAATGTCCCCATAGACCTCTATGTAGGATTCTCTGTATGAACTACAAGTCCCAGCATGTCCCAATAGACCACTATGGAGGATTATGTGTATGAACTACAAGTCCCAGCATGTCCCCATAAACCACTATGGAGGATTATGTGTATGAACTAAAAGTCCCAGCATGTCCCCATAGACCACTATGGAGGATTCTCTGTATGAACTACAAGTCCCAGCATGTCCCAATAGACCTCTATGGAGGATTCTCTGTATGAACTACAAGTCCCAGCATGTCCCCATAGACCACTATGGAGGATTCTCTAGCAGGACCGCTCCAAAAGTCCTGCTAGCCGCATCTTTACAGCGATATAGGAGAGGCGTGTTCACCGCTCCTATAGCGCTCCTTCACATGGAAATCAATGGGAAACCGCGGTCTACAGAGGCGCATTGTGGGCGGTATTAACCCTTTTCAGCCGCTAGCGGGGGTTAAAACCGGCCGAATACCGCGGTAAATACGACGGTATAGCAGCGCTGAAAATCGCGCTGCTATACCGCCACCGCGGCTACGCCGCCAATGTGAAAGCAGCCTAATAGCGGCAAAAACGCACCAGTGTGAAAGGGCTCTAAGACACAAGGCAGCGTTGCTGGGATATTTTTTTTAGGCAAAAGGGGTGTGGTGTACCTATTGTGTACTGTTAGTGTATACTGGGAGCTGCAGATCCACTAGTACTGTCTGCGCTCATGTGTACTTATACCGCGCAACTCCATCTCTCCGTAGACAGACTGAGTTGCGCTCTCATGTTTTTCTGGGAGTGTGGGGGGAACCGGAGTACCCGGAGGAAACCCACGCGATCACAGGGAGAACATGCAAACTCCAGCAGTGGTAGGTTCTGCGGACTGTGTCGCCCCGGATTCATAGAGGCTGCACCTTGTATATATAGTCGGAAAAATCTCTACCTTCCAACTTATGGAGAGAACATTTTTGCACTTTTTTTTTTTCCTGTCACTACAGGCGATATTTACTATACCGTTACTAGTTTTACCTTCCCCCATCCCATCATCATCTTTTTTTTATTATTTATTACTTAGAAAAAAGAAAAATTGAAGCAATGGGAGTGTTTCCTGGAATATGCAAATTTACAAAAAACAAGCAACAGGATTGGTTAAGACAAACTCCTCCCCCTACAGACTCCTCCCACCACATGTTAATACTATAGATAATATGCAGCTGTGTGTGAGGAGCAGAATGTCATTTGGGCACATCGCTACCCCCCCAGTGTTCTCTGCCCCCCCTCCCCCCCAGTGTTATCTGCCACCCCCCAGGGCTCGCAGCTACAACTACAAGTCCCAGCATGTCCCCATAGACCTCTATGGAGGATTCTCTGTGCATGAACTACAAGTAGACATGTGCAATTCGTTTAGTTTCTAATTTTTTAGAATTCGGAATTCGTTAATTCCGAATTTTCGTATTAACAAATTTTGTTTTATTTCCGAATTTTTGGACTTCTGAAAATTTTGAATTTGCAAATTTTCGGACTTCCTAAATTTCGAATTTCAGAATTTTTTCAATTCCGAATTTTTAATTTCCGATTTTTCGTATTATGATTTTCAGAAATTCGGAAATACGATTTTTTTTTTAATTTTCAATTTTTTTAAATTTTCAAATTTTCAAAATTCCGAATTAAACAATTTTTCATTTTAGAATTTTTTATTTTTAGAATTTTCGAATTTTGAAATTTTCGATTTTTTTTTCAATTTTAGAATTTCAGAAATTTTCTTTTTCAAATTTTCAAAGTTTGGAATTTTTCAATTTTCGAAATTTCGAATTTTTCATATTTCATATTAATATGCAGCTGTGTGTGAGCAGAATGTCATTTGGGCACTCCGCTACCCCGCAGTGTTCTCTGCCCCCTCCCCCCCCAGTGTTATCTGCCACCCCCCAGGGCTCGCAGCTACAACTACAAGTCCCAGCATGTCCCCATAGACCACTATGGAGGATTCTCTGTATGAACTACAAGTCCCAACATGTCCCCATAGACCTCTATGGAGGATTCTCTGTATGAACTACAAGTCCCAGAATGCCCCCATAGACCTCTATATAGGACTATGTGTATGAACTACAAGTCCCAGCATGTCCCCATAGACCTCTATGGAGGATTATGTGTATGAAATACAAGTCCCAGCATGTCCCCATAGACCTCTATGGAGGATTCTCTGTATGAACTACAAGTCCCAGCATGTCCCCATAAACCTCTATGGAGGATTATGTGTATGAACTACAAGTCCCAGCATGTCCCCATAGACCTCTATGGAGGATTATGTGTATGAACTACAAGTCCCAGCATGTCCCCATAGACCACTATGGAGGATTATGTGTATGAACTACAAGTCCCAGCATGTCCCCATAGACCACTATGGAGGATTATGTGTATGAACTACAAGTCCCAGCATGTCCCCATAGACCACTATGGAGGATTATGTGTATGAACTACAAGTCCCAGCATGTCCCCATAGACCTCTATGGAGGATTCTCTGTATGAACTACAAGTCCCAGCATGTCCCCATAGACCTCTATGGAGGATTCTCTGTATGAACTACAAGTCCCAGCATGTCCCCATAGACCACTATGGAGGATTATGTGTATGAACTACAAGTCTCAGCATGTCCCCATAGACCTCTATGGAGGATTCTCTGTATGAACTACAAGTCCCAGCATGTCCCCATAGACCACTATGGAGGATTATGTGTATGAACTACAAGTCCCAGCATGTCCCCATAGACCTCTATGGAGGATTCTCTGTATGAACTACAACTCCCAGCATGTCCCCATAGACCTCTATGGGGGATTCTCTGTATGAACTACAAGTCCCAGCATGTCCCCATAGACCACTATGGAGGATTCTCTGTATGAACTACAAGTCTCAGCATGTCCCCATAGACCTCTATGGAGGATTCTCTGTATGAACTACAAGTCCCAGCATGTCCCCATAGACCACTATGGAGGATTCTCTGTATGAACTACAAGTCCCAGCATGTCCCCATAGACCACTATGGAGGATTATGTGTATGAACTACAAGTCTCAGCATGTCCACATAGACCTCTATGGAGGATTCTCTGTATGAACTACAAGTTCCAGCATGTCCCAATAGACCTCTATGGAGGATTATGTGTATGAACTACAAGTCCCAGCATGTCCCCATAGACCTCTATGGAGGATTATGTGTATGAACTACAAGTCCCAATTAGGGTGACCACATTTTCAAACTGCCATTCAGGGACACCACCCCCCCCCACCTTACCAAAAATTTTCATAGAGTGCTAGGAGGAAGTGATGTCGCTTTAGAACAGCGGTCCCCAACCTTTTTTGCATGGGGGAATGGTTTTGTGGAAGGGGGGAGGAATGTAGTCTCTGGGTTGACACGGAAATTCATTGGCGGGTGATTTGTCGGGTGAATGGCTGATGTCAGCACTTAAATCATCCCGACACCATGCTTGACATGGTGTCAGGATGATCAAATCCAATTACTTCTATTACTACATTGTAATCTATAAAATAAAATAGTTCAACCCACCATAATGCCGAATCAGTGGGAAATCTAAGCTTGTCACTTGCCAGCAGATACAGTTTGTCGCTTGCCGCCCGTAGCCTTCCACCAGATGCTGTGTGCCACTTGCCACCCAAAGCCTGCCACTAGATGCAGTGTCACTTGCCAGCCAATAGTGAGGATGTATGTTGAGGGGTGCAGGGTTCTGTCGAGGGGTGCAGGGTACTATGGGTTGGGGCAAAGTTCTGTGGAGGGGTGCAGGGTACTAATAGTGGGAGCAGGGTTCTGTTGAGGGGTGCAGGGTACTATTGGTTGGGGCAGGGTTCTGTGGAGGGGTGCAGGGTACTATTGGTTGGGGCAGGGTTCTGTGGAGGGGTGCAGGGTACTATTGGTGGGGGCAGGGTTCTGTGGAGGGGTGCAGGGTACTATTGGTTGGGGCAGGGTTCTGTGGAGGGGTGCAGGGTACTATTGGTTGGGGCAGGGTTCTGTGGAGGGGTGCAGGGTACTATGGGTTGGGGCAGCGTCCCGTAGAGGGGTGCAGGGTACTAATAGTGGGGGCAGGGTTCTGTGGAGGGGTGCAGGGTACTATTGGTGGGGGCAGCGCCCCGTGGAGGGGTGCAGGGTACTATTGGTGGGGGCAGGGTTCTGTGGAGGGTACTTTTGGTTGGGGCAGGGTTCTGTGGAGGAATGCAGGGTACTATTGGTTGGGGCAGGGTTCTGTGGAGGGGTGCAGGGTACTATTGGTTGGGGCAGCGTCCCGTGGAGGGGTGCAGGGTACTTATAGTGGGGGCAGGGTTCTGTGGAGGGGTGCAGGGTACTATTGGTGGGGGCAGCGTCCCGTGGAGGGGTGCAGGGTACTATTGGTGGGGGCAGGGTTCTGTGGAGGGTACTATTGGTTGGGGCAGGGTGCTGTGGAGGGGTGCAGGGTACTATTGGTTGGGGCAGCGTCCCGTGGAGGGGTGCATGGTACTATTGGTTGGGGCAGGGTTCTGTGGAGGGTACTATTGGTTGGGGCAGGGTTCTGTGGAGGGGTGCAGGGTACTATTGGTTGGGGCAGCGTCCCGTGGAGGGGTGCAGGGTACTAATAGTGGGGACAGGGTTCTGTTGAGGGGTGCAGGGTACTATTGGTTGCGGCAGGGTTCTCTGGAGGGGTGCAGGGTACTAATAGTGGGTGCAGGGTACTATTGGTTGGGGCAGGGTTCTGTGGAGGGGTGCAGGGTACTATTGGTGGGGTGCAGGGTTCTGTGGAGGGGTGCAGGGTACTATTGGTTGGGGCAGGGTTCTGTGGAGGGGTGCAGGGTACTATTGGTTGGGGCAGCGTCCCGTGGAGGGGTGCAGGGTACTATTGGTGGGGGCAGCGCCCCGTGGAGGGGTGCAGGGTACTATTGGTGGGGGCAGGGTTCTGTGGAGGGTACTTTTGGTTGGGGCAGGGTTCTGTGGAGGAATGCAGGGTACTATTGGTTGGGGCAGGGTTCTGTGGAGGGTACTATTGGTTGGGGCAGGGTTCTGTGGAGGGGTGCAGGGTACTAATAGTGGGTGCAGGGTACTATTGGTTGGGGCAGGGTTCTGTGGAGGGTACTATTGTTTGGGGCAGGGTTCTGTGGTGAGGATGTATGTTGAGGGGTTGGGGCAGGGTTCTGTGGAGGGGGGCAGGGTTCTGTGGAGGGGTGCAGGGTACTAATAGTGGGTGCAGGGTAGTATTGGTTAGGGCAGGGTTCTGTGGAGGGGTGCAGGGTACTAATAGTGGGTGCAGGGTACTATTGGTTAGGGCAGGGTTCTGTGGAGGGGTGCAGGGTACTAATAGCGGGTGCAGGGTACTATTGGTTAGGGCAGGGTTCTGTGGAGGGGTGCAGGGTACTAATAGAGGGTGCAGGGTACTATTGGTTAGGGCGGGGTTCTGTGGAGGGGTGCAGGTACT
This sequence comes from Rana kukunoris, assembly GCA_029574335.1. Lineage (NCBI taxonomy): Eukaryota > Metazoa > Chordata > Amphibia > Anura > Ranidae > Rana > Rana kukunoris. The sequence goes on from CM056053.1 coordinate 20,106,430, forward strand.
ATTGGTTGGGGCAGGGTTCTGTGGAGGGGTGCAGGGTACTATTGGTGGGGTGCAGGGTTCTGTGGAGGGGTGCAGGGTACTATGGGTTGGGGCAGGGTTCTGTGGAGGGGTGCAGGGTACTATTGGTTGGGGCAGGGTTCTGTGGAGGGGTGCAGGGTACTATTGGTTGGGGCAGCGTCCCGTGGAGGGGTGCAGGGTACTATTGGTGGGGGCAGGGTTCTGTGGAGGGTACTATTGGTTGGGGCAGGGTTCTGTGGAGGGGTGCAGGGTACTATTGGTTGGGGCAGCGTCCCGTGGAGGGGTGCAGGGTACTAATAGTGGGGGCATGGTTCTGTTGAGGGGTGCAGGGTACTATTGGTTGTGGCAGGGTTCTATTGAGGGGTGCAGGGTACTATTGGTTGCAGCAGGGTTCTGTGGAGGGGTGCAGGGTACTAATAGTGGGTGCAGGGTACTATTGGTTGGGGCAGGGTTCTGTGGAGGGTACTATTGGTTGGGGCAGGGTTCTGTGGAGGGGTGCAGGGTACTATTGGTTGGGGCAGCGTCCCGTGGAGGGGTGCAGGGTACTAATAGTGGGGGCAGGGTTCTGTTGAGGGGTGCAGGGTACTATTGGTTGCGGCAGGGTTCTGTGGAGGGGTGCAGGGTACTATTGGTTGGGGCAGGGTTCTGTGGAGGGGTGCAGGGTACTATTGGTTGGGGCAGGGTTCTGTGGAGGGGTGCAGGGTACTATTGGTGGGGGCAGGGTTCTGTGGAGGGGTGCAGGGTACTATTGGTTGGGGCAGGGTTCTGTGGAGGGGTGCAGGTACTATTGGTTGGGGCAGGGTTCTGTGGAGGGGTGCAGGGTACTATGGGTTGGGGCAGCGTCCCGTAGAGGGGTGCAGGGTACTAATAGTGGGGCAGGGTTCTGTGGAGGGGTGCAGGGTACTATTGGTTGGGGCAGCGCCCCGTGGAGGGGTGCAGGGTACTATTGGTGGGGGCAGGGTTCTGTGGAGGGTACTTTTGGTTGGGGCAGGGTTCTGTGGAGGAATGCAGGGTACTATTGGTTGGGGCAGGGTTCTGTGGGGGGGCTGGGGGGGGGGGTAGGGGTGCAGGGTACTATTGGTTGGGGGCAGCGTCCCGTGGAGGGGTGCAGGGTACTTATAGTGGGGGCAGGGTTCTGTGGAGGGGTGCAGGGTACTATTGGTGGGGGCAGCGTCCCGTGGAGGGGTGCAGGGTACTATTGGTGGGGGCAGGGTTCTGTGGAGGGTACTATTGGTTGGGGCAGGGTGCTGTGGAGGGGTGCAGGGTACTATTGGTTGGGGCAGCGTCCCGTGGAGAGGTGCATGGTACTATTGGTTGGGGCAGGGTTCTGTGGAGGGTACTATTGGTTGGGGCAGCGTCCCGTGGAGGGGTGCAGGGTACTATTGGTTGGGGCAGCGTCCCGTGGAGGGGTGCAGGGTACTAATAGTGGGGGCAGGGTTCTGTTGAGGGGTGCAGGGTACTATTGGTTGCGGCAGGGTTCTCTGGAGGGGTGCAGGGTACTAATAGTGGGTGCAGGGTACTATTGGTTGGGGCAGGGTTCTGTGGAGGGGTGCAGGGTACTATTGGTGGGGTGCAGGGTTCTGTGGAGGGGTGCAGGGTACTATTGGTTGGGGCAGGGTTCTGTGGAGGGGTGCAGGGTACTATTGGTTGGGGCAGCGTCCCGTGGAGGGTGCAGGGTACTATTGGTGGGGGCAGCGCCCCGTGGAGGGGTGCAGGGTACTATTGGTGGGGGCAGGGTTCTGTGGAGGGTACTTTTGGTTGGGGCAGGGTTCTGTGGAGGAATGCAGGGTACTATTGGTTGGGGCAGGGTTCTGTGGAGGGTACTATTGGTTGGGGCAGGGTTCTGTGGAGGGGTGCAGGGTACTAATAGTGGGTGCAGGGTACTATTGGTTGGGGCAGGGTTCTGTGGAGGGTACTATTGTTTGGGGCAGGGTTCTGTGGTGAGGATGTATGTTGAGGGGTTGGGGCAGGGTTCTGTGGAGGGGGGCAGGGTTCTGTGGAGGGGTGCAGGGTACTAATAGTGGGTGCAGGGTAGTATTGGTTAGGGCAGGGTTCTGTGGAGGGGTGCAGGGTACTAATAGTGGGTGCAGGGTACTATTGGTTAGGGCAGGGTTCTGTGGAGGGGTGCAGGGTACTAATAGTGGGTGCAGGGTACTATTGGTTAGGGCAGGGTTCTGTGGAGGGGTGCAGGGTACTAATAGAGGGTGCAGGGTACTATTGGTTAGGGCAGGGTTCTGTGGAGGGGTGCAGGGTACTATTGGTTGGGGCAGGGTTCTGTGGAGGGGTGCAGGGTACTATTGGTGGGGTGCAGGGTTCTGTGGAGGGGTGCAGGGTACTATGGGTTGGGGCAGGGTTCTGTGGAGGGGTGCAGGGTACTATTGGTTGGGGCAGGGTTTTGTGGAGGGGTGCAGGGTACTATTGGTTGGGGCAGCGTCCCGTGGAGGGGTGCAGGGTACTATTGGTGGGGGCAGGGTTCTGTGGAGGGTACTATTGGTTGGGGCAGGGTTCTGTGGAGGGGTGCAGGGTACTATTGGTTGGGGCAGCGTCCCGTGGAGGGGTGCAGGGTACTAATAGTGGGGGCATGGTTCTGTTGAGGGGTGCAGGGTACTATTGGTTGTGGCAGGGTTCTATTGAGGGGTGCAGGGTACTATTGGTTGCAGCAGGGTTCTGTGGAGGGGTGCAGGGTACTAATAGTGGGTGCAGGGTACTATTGGTTGGGGCAGGGTTCTGTGGAGGGTACTATTGGTTGGGGCAGGGTTCTGTGGAGGGGTGCAGGGTACTATTGGTTGGGGCAGCGTCCCGTGGAGGGGTGCAGGGTACTAATAGTGGGGGCAGGGTTCTGTTGAGGGGTGCAGGGTACTATTGGTTGTGGCAGGGTTCTGTGGAGGGGTGCAGGGAACTAATAGTGGGTGCAGGGTACTTTTGGTTGGGGCAGAGTTCTGTGGAGGGGTGCAGGGTACTATTGGTGGGGTGCAGGGTTCTGTGGAGGGGTGCAGGGTACTATGGGTTGGGGCAGGGTTCTGTGGAGGGGTGCAGGGTACTATTGGTTGGGGCAGCGTCCCGTGGAGGGGTGCAGGGTACTATTGGTGGGGGCAGGGTTCTGTGGAGGGTACTATTGGTTGGGGCAGGGTTCTGTGGAGGGGTGCAGGGTACTAATAGTGGGTGCAGGGTACTATTGGTTGGGGCAGGGTTCTGTGGAGGGGTGCAGGGTACTAATAGTGGGTGCAGGGTACTATTGGTTGGGGCAGGGTTCTGTGGAGGGTACTATTGTTTGGGGCAGGGTTCTGTGGTGAGGATGTATGTTGAGGGGTTGGGGCAGGGTTCTGTGGAGGGGTGCAGGGTACTATTGGTTGGGGCAGGGTTCTGTGGAGGGGTGCAGGGTACTAATAGTGGGTGCAGGGTACTATTGGTTAGGGCAGGGTTCTGTGGAGGGGTGCAGGGTACAGGTACTATTGGTTGGGGCAGGGTTCTGTGGAGGGGTGCAGGGCACTAATAGTGGGTGCAGGGTACTATTGGTTGGGGCAGGGTTCTGTGGAGGGGTGCAGGGCACTAATAGTGGGTGCAGGGTACTATTGGTTGGGGCAGGGTACTAATAGAGGGTGCAGGGTACTATTGGTTAGGGCAGGGTTCTGTGGAGGGGTGCAGGGTACTAATAGTGGGTGCAGGGTACTATTGGTTGGGGCAGGGTTCTGGAGAGTAGAGGGGTGGTGGCTGGGTGCAGGGTACTATTGGTTGGGGCAGGGTTCTGTGGAGGGGTGCAGGGTACTATTGGTTGGGGCAGGGTTCTGTGGAGGGGTGCAGGGTACTATTGGTTGGGGCAGGGTTCTGTGGAGGGGTGCAGGGTACTATTGGTTGGGGCATAGTCGGGTGGTTGGGGCAGGGTACTATTGGTTGGGGCAGGGTTCTGTGGAGGGGTGCAGGGTACAATAGGTAGGGTACTATTGGTTGGGGGGTACAATAGGGTGCAGGGTCTATTGTGGAGGGTTCTGTGGAGGGGTGCAGGGTACTAATAGTGGGTGCAGGGTACTATTGGTTGGGGCAGGGTTCTGTGAAGGGGTGCAGGGTACTAATACTGGGTGCAGGGTACTATTGGTTGGGGCAGGGTTCTGTGGAGGGGTGCAGGGTACTATTGGTTGGGGCAGGGTTCTGTGGAGGGTGCAGGGTACTTATAGTGGGTGCAGGGTACTATTGGTTGGGGCAGGGTTCTGTGGAGGGGTGCAGGGTACTAATAGTGGGTGCAGGGTACTATTGGTTGGGGCAGGGTACTAATAGAGGGTGCAGGGTACTATTGGTTAGGGCAGGGTTCTGTGGAGGGGTGCAGGGTACTAATAGTGGGTGCAGGGTACTATTGGTTGGGGCAGGGTTCTGTGGAGGGGTGCAGGGTACTATTGGTTGGGGCAGGGTTCTGTGGAGGGGTGCAGGGTACTAATAGTGGGTGCCGGGTACTATTGGTTGGGGCAGGGTTCTGGAGAGTAGAGGGGTGGTGGCTGGGTGCAGGGTACTATTGGTTGGGGCAAGGTTCTGTGGAGGGGTGCAGGGTACTAATACTGGGTGCAGGGTACTATTGGTTGGGGCAGGGTTCTGTGGAGGGGTGCAGGTACTAATACTGTAGGTACTATTGGTTGGGGCAGGGTTCTGTGGAGGGGTGCAGGGTACTAAATAGTGGGTGCAGGGTACTATTGGTTGGGGCAGGGTTCTGTGGAGGGGTGCAGGGTACTATTGGTTGGGGCAGGGTTCTGTGGAGGGGTGCAGTAACGGCGTACTAATAAACGCCGTCGTAACGTGCCCGGCAGGGTACTATTGGTTCTACCTGGGGCAGGGTTCTGTTTACCCCAGGAGGGGTGCAGGGTACATTTGCTCCGTACTCGTTATTACACCTCAGGGCCGCGGGGGCAGGGACCGGTTCTGTGGAGGGGTGCAGGGTACTAATAGTGACTGACTGTGCATCATCAATCATCATACTAAAAAAATTGATTGTCGCCGGTGGGCATGTGACTCTCAGGGTGGCGCTCTGGCACTGCCAGCGCAACCCACACTGGGAGTCACATGCCTGCCGGTACCAATAATTTTTTTTGACTGGGTGCAGGATACTATTGGTTGACAGACAGTCACCCACCCAATCACAGGGCAGAAGTGGCTCTGGCGCATGGAGGCCCCCTGGTCTCCCGGGTCCCGCCCGCGGGTACTATTGGTTGGGGTCAGACCCGGTTCTGTGGAGGGGTGCACTCGGTCGTGACTAATAGTGGGGGTGCAGACTATTGGCACAGTTGGGGCAGGGTCTGTGAGCCCGCCGAGATCACACCCGACCCGAGTGCATCCCCCGGGAGGCTCCGCTCCACCACGGACCTGAGTCCGGACCAAGGCCTCAGGTGCAGGGTACTATTGCCAGAGTTTGGAACCGAACCAGCAGCAAGGTGAAGCTGTGGCCCTGCCAGGTGCAGGGTTACTATTGGTTGGGGAGGGTTCTTGGTGCACCGGGCAGCACCGTTGCGCTCAGGTGGTACTAATAGTGGGTGCCACGTGGGTGTGACACACACATACACTGGTTTTTTTATACTTCATGAGCAGGGTTATCTGGAGAGTAAAAGAGGGGAACTGGTGGCTGGGTGCAGGGTACTATTTTAACTGGTTAAATATAGGCTTAGTGACAGACAGGTTCTGTAATAATTGGAGGGGTGCAGGGTACTAATACTGGGTGAGGGTACTACAATTAAAATCAGCAGTAGCCACTAGCCAGCCAGCAAGCAGTCAGACAGTCACTCTGTGGCAGTAGCACAGTGTTCATATTTTTGTTTCAGCCTTAGGTGGTGTGGCACTAATAATGAACTTTGTGCAGCCTACTGGCTACTGTGATTGCTGCTTGATTGTAATTGTAAAGCAGGACTCCAATTCTGTGGAGGGGTGCATATATTTATAGGGCACAGATAATTAACCTGGAGTATTTTAAGCTTTACAATTAGGCAATGTACTATTTTTTTTTGGGGTAATATAATTCACCAATATTAACCTGGGTTCTTTCATGTAGAGGGTTCCAGCACAGGCAGTACTAATACCAGGCAACACTGGGCCCTGCCCCTGCCCTGCGCAGCCAGGTACTATTGGTTGGGGCAGGACCGACCGACCGACTGTGGCCCTGCGCAGCCACAGCCAGCCACCAGCCAGGTCCCAGCAGGGGTACTTATTGGTTGGGGCAGGGCGGCCTTCTGGCCGCCTGGCCTGGGGTGCAGGTACTAATACTGGATGCAGGGTAATATTGGTTGGTGCAGGGTTCTGTGGCTGCAACGGGTGCAGCTTGATTGTACTCATTGTAAAGTTGGCAGGACTCCAATTATCTGTCCATAAGCTGTTATATATTTATAGACAGATAATTGGGGTATTTTAAGCTTTACAATTAGGGTACTAATTTTTGAGTCGGATGATATCAGGTTCACCAATATTAACCTGGTTCTTTCATGAATTATAGGGCAGGCAGTCACCTCACCAGACAACACTGTGGAGGGCCCCTGCCCTGCAGCCAGGTACAGCAGCACCGACGCGACCGACTATTGGTCCCTGCCCCCTGGGCAGCCACCAGCCAGGTTCCCAGGTGAGGAGCCGATTGGAGGGGTGCAGGGTAGTCTAAGGCCGCATTAGGCCTGGCTTGTGCAAATATGAACTTTGGTACTGGCTGATTGACTGTTATACCAATAATATCATACAAACCAAACCTGGGGCAGGGTTCTTAAGTGGACCAGGGGTGCAGGGACCACATACAAAAAATAAAAAATAAAAAAAAAAGTATTGGTACAGTGCAGGGCTACTTTCTTTTTCTAATTGGTTTTTAATGCAAGCCTTTGAGAAGTTGCAGGGTTCTGTGGAAAAAATAGGATCCCAGGTAAAACAATGCAGAATATTGGTTTTGTCTTGTACTAATACTGCAACTTCTACCAAAGGTGCAGGGTAAATTAGCAGCAAACATATTGGTAAAACAAGGGGCAGGGTGAGCCTCTGTGGAGGGGTGCATGGGTACTATTTTATTTTTTATTTTTTTGAATGGGCACCTTAAAATCCTTTCTAAATTTCTAGGGTTTTAAAAAAAAACTGCCCTGGAGAAAAGTCACCCAAAGAAAAAAAGTGCATATGAATGGTACTAATTCTATATCATAGTGGGTGCAGTATTTTAAAGGTACACGCCCATTTTTTTTTTGCTTTTATTGGTGCACCCCAACCCCCCCAAAAAAAAAAATACAAGGGGAATCAGGGTCAGACTCAGATCACGTGGACCACCGTACCACACTGCCAGTACCCCCACCAGTGGAGTGCACACACCAGCCGTCAGCAACAATGGCGACGAGCTGGGGAAGATCAAAGTTAGCATTCTCAAACTGGAAGTACCGTGACTACTTCTCCTTGATTGAAATTAAAGGCAAGAATGTTTATGTAACATGCACGCTATGCTCAGGAAAAAAGACTTTGTCCACATCTTCTTCAAGCAACTCCAATCTTTTGAAGCACCTCACATCAACACATCAGTGACTAACGTGATGTGTTGCTGCTGCTGCTAACCCAACCCCGAATTCAGCTAGCGGAGTAGCCGGACCGTCTCCCTAAAACAAGCAACGCTCGATTTTTCTGGTCAACATCAGGTGACCAAGCCCGAGCTGAATACATTGATTGCAAGGTATGTTGTTGAAAACATGCTCCCCCTGTCCACTGTGGTGTCTGAGTCATTCAGAGCTATCCTTTCTAAAATACCACTACGAGGAGGAGGAAAGGGGGTTGCCCCATGCCGAAACACTTTTGCTAAATTCTTGGACAGTGAATACGAAAAAATGATGATTGAGCTCAAAAAAACATTGAGGAATTACAGTACATTGCAACTACAGCAGACATCTGGACTTGCCACAATAAAAGTTACCTGGGTGTGACAGCACATTGGATCAATCCACATAACCTGGAAAGAGAGAAAGCAGCTCTTGCCTGCAGACGGTTTAAGGGGCATCATAGTCATGACGACGCCATAGCAGTTGAGCTTGACAATATACACTCAACATATGGGATAACACACAAAATCACAGCAACAGTGACTGATAATGGCTCAAATTTTGTAAAAGCATTTAAAAGGTACCACCACTTGAGGAAAGTGATTCTGAGGAAGACGAAGATGAGGTGACCTTTACAGACATTAATGATGCTCTACATGCAAGAGGTGATGATATTGATGGTGATGTGATCACTTTGCCCCCCCACAAGAGATGTGCATCACACACACTGAACCTGATTTCATGCACAGATGTAGACAAGTGCTGCTGTCAAAATCTGCAACAAAGGCTGTTTATAGAAGTGCTACTGCCAAATGTACTGCCCTATGGAACAAGACTAGTCGATCAGCTTTTGGCTACTGAAACAGTTGATGAGGTTGGTGTCAAAAAAGCTGCTTGTACCTTGTACAACACGATGGAATTCCTTCTATGATGCCCTGGCTCGAATCTGTGAAATATCCATGGTAGACCTTAACACCATTTCCCTCCAAATTAGGACTGCCAGCAATAACGGAAAGGGAACAACAGTTTTAAAAGAGTACTGTATTGCGATGAAGCCCCTTACAGTTGCCTGGATATACTTCAGGGAGAAGAGAATTGTTTTCATGGTACACTCCTACCAACAATTGAGACATTAATGTAAAGAACAGAAGCCCTTCAAAGTGGCCTGCAAATACTGAGGGACCTTCCTGACGCCATAGTCACAGTAAGAACTTAAATTTCATATTTATTGTTTTTAAGTGAACATTGCTGTAGTACTCATAATACTAAATACAACTGCTACTAATTATGATTATTATTTCAGTCTATCAAAACCAGATTTGCTGATGTCCTGGGAAATGAAGAGGCTATACTTGCTGCCGTAACTCTTCCAAAATTCAAGCTTCGCTGGCTGCGGTCACAGGAGTTTAAAGGATAAGGCTAAGGCAAGTTTGCTGGCAGAGTGCCGAAGAATTGTCCTTGAAGAACCACAACAAGGTAACAGCACATCTACACAACAACATCACACAGATTCAGCCAAAGAGAACGATTTCTTTTCCTTTGAAGAGGATGAGGAGGAAACAACCTCTTTTAGCAGAAAACCAGGTGGCAGACTATATAAGATCTTCAGCACAAAATGTTGACTCTCTGTGTGGATTTTCTCTTATCAAGAAAATTTCGCTACGTTACTATGCTGCTGACTCCATCTAGCGCACCTGTTGAGAGACTGTTCAGCCTGGGCAAGCTTGTCTTCTCTCCAAAGAGGAACAGACGGTCAGACCAAAAATTTGAAAAGCTTCTCCTATTACGTTACATACCACTGTTGAGTTAGATGATGAGAGGAGTTCAGAGTGGATATGTTCTGTTTATTGTGCACTGCAGTATTATACAGTTAATTGCCACAATTAATAAAGGCGAGAGTTTCCTTTGTCTCCTATAGTCCTATTAGTATAAGAAACTAAGGAAAATCTGCCTTTAATTAATGCAATGATTTATCTATATCTGTATAATGTTGTTTAAAAGAAAACAAAGGAAAATCTGGCCAATTAGTACAAATCTCTGTATCTCTGTAGCTGTATATTCAGCCTACTAGTGCACAATAAACAGTAAGTTTTGTTAAGGTACTGATTGAATAGTTAAGATTTGGATAGTGTCTCCAACTTAAACAAGTTTTTCAGAATCAGTACAGTAACAAAACTTCCGTTTATTGTGCACTAGTTGGCTGAATATACAGCTACAGAGATTTGCACTAATGGCCAGTTTATCCCCCGTTTGTTTCTTTTAACACTATTATACAGATAATCCACACAATTAAAGGCCAGAATTTTTGTTTCTTTTTACCCTTGTTTACATGTGTGTGTCTTAATTTTGGCACTTGATTCTAGTTTAAATATTTTTTTTATTTTTACTGTTTTCTGTGCATACCATTCATATAGCTATGCAGGCTGCGCCGCTGCAATCTATTGAATTGGGTTCAAATAAATACGAAATGTTCTGAATTACTGTATATAGTGTTTTTAATCTTCAATCAGTTAATATAAACATCTTTGAGATTAAAGATGTTATAGAACGTAATTGTATTGTAGAATATAAAAAAAAAAATAATCATTACTTTTCCGAGTAACTAGTTTACTTTGCCAATAAAGTAACTGAGTCCCACTAACTCACTTACCTTTTTTTCGGGCAAGTAACTTGTAATTGTAACTAGTTACTTTTTTAAGGAAGATGAACACACACTGGGTGCAGGGTACTATGGTTGGGCAGGTTCTGTGGAGGGGTGCAGGGTTCTGTGGAAGGGGTGCAGGGTACTATTGGTTGGGCAGGGTTGTCTGTGAGGGGTGCAGGTACTATTGGTTGGGGCAGGGTTCTGTGGAGGGTTGCAGGGTACTAATAGTGGGTGCCGGGTACTATTGGTTGGGGCATGGGGTTCTGGAGGTAGAGGGTGGTGGCTGGGTGCAGGGTACTATTGGTTGGGGCAGGGTTCTGTGGAGGGGCAGGGTACTAATGACTGGGTGAGGGTACTATTGGTTGGGGCAGGGGTTCTGTGGAGGGGTGCAGGGTACTATTGGTTGGGGCAGGGTTCTGTGGAGGGGTGCAGGGTACTAATAGTCGGTGCAGGGTACTATTGGTTGGGGCAGGGTTCTGTGGAGGGGTGCAGGGTACAGGTACTATTGGTTGGGGCAGGGTACTAATAGTGGGTGCAGGGTACTATTGGTTGGGGCAGGGTTCTGTGGAGGGGTGCAGGGTACTATTGGTTGGGGCAGGGTTCTGTGGAGGGGTGCAGGGTACTAATAGTGGGTGCCAGGTACTATTGGTTGGGCAGGGTTCTGGAGAGTAGAGGGGGTGGTGGCTGGGTGCAGGGTACTATTGGTTGGGGCAAGGTTCTGTGGAGGGGTGCAGGGTACTAATACTGGGTGCAGGGTACTATTGGTTGGGGCAGGGTTCTGTGGAGGGGTGCAGGGTACTATTGGTTGGGGCAGGGTTCTGTGGAGGGGTGCAGGGTACTAATAGTGGGTGCAGGGTACTATTGGTTGGGGCAGGGTTCTGTGGAGGGGTGCAGGGTACTATTGGTTGGGGCAGGGTTCTGTGGAGGGGTGCAGGGTACTAATAGTCGGTGCAGGGTACTATTGGTTGGGGCAGGGTTCTGTGGAGGGGTGCAGGGTACAGGTACTATTGGTTGGGGCAGGGTTCTGTGGAGGGGTGCAGGGCACTAATACTGGGTGCAGGGTACTATTGGTTGGGGCAGGGTTCTGTGGAGGGGTGCAGGGTACTATTGGTTGGGGCAGGGTTCTGTGGAGGGGTGCAGGGTACTAATAGTGGGTGCAGGGTACTATTGGTTGGGGCAGGGTTCTGTGGAGGGGTGCAGGGTACTAATAGTGGGTGCAGGGTACTATTGGTTGGGGCAGGGTTCTGTGGAGGGGTGCAGGGTACTATTGGTTGGGGCAGGGTTCTGTGGAGGGGTGCAGGGTACTAATACTGGATGCAGGGTACTATTGGTTGGGGCAGGGTTCTGTGGAGGGGTGCAGGGTACTATTGGTTGGGGCAGGGTTCTGTGGAGGGGTGCAGGGTACTAATAGTCGGTGCAGGGTACTATTGGTTGGGGCAGGGTTCTGTGGATGGGGTGCAGGGTACAGGTACTATTGGTTGGGGCAGGGTTCTGTGGAGGGGTGCAGGGTACTAATAGTGGGTGCAGGGTACTATTGGTTGGGGCAGGGTTCTGTGGAGGGGTGCAGGGTACTAATACTGGGTGCAGGGTACTATTGGTTGGGGCAGGGTTCTGTGGAGGGGTGCAGGGTACTATTGGTTGGGGCAGGGTTCTGTGGAGGGGTGCAGGGTACTAATCGTGGGTGCAGGGTATATTGGTTGGGGCCGGGTTCTGTGGTGGGGTGCAGGGTTCTGTGGAGGGGTGCAGGGTACTATTGGTTGGGGCAGGGTTCTGTGGAGGGGTGCAGGGTACTATTGGTTGGGGCAGGGTTCTGTGGAGGGTTGCAGGGTACTAATAGTGGGTGCCGGGTACTATTGGTTGGGGCAGGGTTCTGGAGAGTAGAGGGGTGGTGGCTGGGTGCAGGGTACTATTGGTTGGGGCAGGGTTCTGTGGAGGGGTGCAGGGTACTAATACTGGGTGCAGGGTACTATTGGTTGGGGCAGGGTTCTGTGGAGGGGTGCAGGGTACTAATAATGGGTGCAGGGTACTATTGGTTGGGGCAGGGTTCTGTGGAGGGGTGCAGGGCACTAATACTGGGTGCAGGGTACTATTGGTTGGGGCAGGGTTCTGTGGAGGGGTGCAGGGTACTAATAGTGGGTGCAGGGTACTATTGGTTGGGGCAGGGTTCTGTGGAGGGGTGCAGGGTACTATTGGTTGGGGCAGGGTTCTGTGGAGGGGTGCAGGGTACTAATACTGGATGCAGGGTACTATTGGTTGGGGCAGGGTTCTGTGGAGGGGTGCAGGGTACTATTGGTTGGGGCAGGGTTCTGTGGAGGGGTGCAGGGTACTATTGGTTGGGGCAGGGTTCTGTGGAGGGTTGCAGGGTACTAATAGTGGGTGCCGGGTACTATTGGTTGGGGCAGGGTTCTGGAGAGTAGAGGGGTGGTGGCTGGGTGCAGGGTACTATGGTTGGGGCAGGGTTCTGTGGAGGGGTGCAGGGTACTAATACTGGGTGCAGGGTACTATTGGTTGGGGCAGGGTTCTGTGGAGGGGTGCAGGGTACTAATAATGGGTGCAGGGTACTATTGGTTGGGGCAGGGTTCTGTGGAGGGGTGCAGGGCACTAATACTGGGTGCAGGGTACTATTGGTTGGGGCAGGGTTCTGTGGAGGGGTGCAGGGTACTAATACTGGGTGCAGGGTACTATTGGTTGGGGCAGGGTTCTGTGGAGGGGTGCAGGGTACTAATAATGGGTGCAGGGTACTATTGGTTGGGGCAGGGTTTGTGGAGGGGTGCAGGGTACTAATAATGGGTGCAGGGTACTATTGGTTGGGGCAGGGTTCTGTGGAGGGTGCAGGGTACTAATAGTGGGTGCAGGGTACTATTGGTTGGGGCAGGGTTCTGTGGAGGGGTGCAGGGTACTAATAGTGGGTGCCGGGTACTATTGGTTGGGGCAGGGTTCTGGAGAGTAGAGGGGTGGTGGCTGGGTGCAGGGTACTATTGGTTGGGGCAAGGTTCTGTGGAGGGGTGCAGGGTACTAATACTGGGTGCAGGGTACTATTGGTTGGGGCAGGGTTCTGTGGAGGGGTGCAGGGTACTATTGGTTGGGGCAGGGTTCTGTGGAGGGGTGCAGGGTACTAATAGTGGGTGCAGGGTACTATTGGTTGGGGCAGGGTTCTGTGGAGGGGTGCAGGGTACTAATAGTGGGTGCAGGGTACTATTGGTTGGGGCAGGGTTCTGTGGAGGGGTGCAGGGTACTATTGGTTGGGGCAGGGTTCTGTGGAGGGGTGCAGGGTACTAATACTGGATGCAGGGTACTATTGGTTGGGGCAGGGTTCTGTGGAGGGGTGCAGGGTACTATTGGTTGGGGCAGGGTTCTGTTGAGGGGTGCAGGGTACTATTGGTTGCGGCAGGGTTCTGTGGAGGGGTGCAGGGTACTAATAGTGGGTGCAGGGTACTATTGGTTGGGGCAGAGTTCTGTGGAGGGGTGCAGGGTACTATTGGTGGGGTGCAGGGTTCTGTGGAGGGGTGCAGGGTACTAATACTGGGTGCAGGGTACTATTGGTTGGGGCAGGGTTCTGTGGAGGGGTGCAGGGTACTATTGGTTGGGGCAGGGTTCTGTGGAGGGGTGCAGGGTACAGGTACTATTGGTTGGGGCAGGGTTCTGTGGAGGGGTGCAGGGTACTAATAGTGGGTGCAGGGTACTATTGGTTGGGGCAGGGTTCTGTGAAGGGGTGCAGGGTACTAATACTGGGTGCAGGGTACTATTGGTTGGGGCAGGGTTCTGTGGAGGGGTGCAGGGTACTATTGGTTGGGGCAGGGTTCTGTGGAGGGTGCAGGGTACTTATAGTGGGTGCAGGGTACTATTGGTTGGGGCAGGGTTCTGTGGAGGGGTGCAGGGTACTATTGGTTGGGGCAGGGTTCTGTGGAGGGGTGCAGGGTACTAATAGTGGGTGCCGGGTACTATTGGTTGGGGCAGGGTTCTGGAGAGTAGAGGGGTGGTGGCTGGGTGCAGGGTACTATTGGTTGGGGCAAGGTTCTGTGGAGGGGTGCAGGGTACTAATACTGGGTGCAGGGTACTATTGGTTGGGGCAGGGTTCTGTGGAGGGGTGCAGGGTACTATTGGTTGGGGCAGGGTTCTGTGGAGGGGTGCAGGGTACTAATAGTGGGTGCAGGGTACTATTGGTTGGGGCAGGGTTCTGTGGAGGGGTGCAGGGTACTAATAGTGGGTGCAGGGTACTATTGGTTGGGGCAGGGTTCTGTGGAGGGGTGCAGGGTACTATTGGTTGGGGCAGGGTTCTGTGGAGGGGTGCAGGGTACTAATACTGGATGCAGGGTACTATTGGTTGGGGCAGGGTTCTGTGGAGGGGTGCAGGGTACTATTGGTTGGGGCAGGGTTCTGTGGAGGGGTGCAGGGTACTAATAGTTGGTGCAGGGTACTATTGGTTGGGGCAGGGTTCTGTGGAGGGGTGCAGGGTACAGGTACTATTGGTTGGGGCAGGGTACTAATAGTGGATGCAGGGTACTATTGGTTGGGGCAGGGTTCTGTGGAGGGGTGCAGGGTACTATTGGTTGGGGCAGGGTTCTGTGGAGGGGTGCAGGGTACTAATAGTGGGTGCCGGGTACTATTGGTTGGGGCAGGGTTCTGGAGAGTAGAGGGGTGGTGGCTGGGTGCAGGGTACTATTGGTTGGGGCAAGGTTCTGTGGAGGGGTGCAGGGTACTAATACTGGGTGCAGGGTACTATTGTTGGGGCAGGGTTCTGTGGAGGGGTGCAGGGTACTATTGGTTGGGGCAGGGTTCTGTGAGGGGTGCAGGGTACTAATAGTGGGTGCAGGGTACTATTGGTTGGGGCAGGGTTCAGATGTGTGGAGGGGTGCAGAGGTGTACTATTGGTTGGGCGGGGGCAGGGTGGGTCTGTGGAGGGGGGGGTTCTACTATTGGTTGGGGCAGAGGGCCTGTGGTGGGGTTGGGGCGGGGTAGGGGTTTCTGTGGAGGAAGTGACAGGGTACATTGGTTGGGGCAGGGTCTGTGGAGGGGTGCAGGGTAATACTGGATTGGGTACTATTGGTTGGGGCAGGGTTCTGTGGTGGGGTGCAGGGTACTATTGGTTGGGGCAGGGTTCTGTGGAGGGGTGCAGGGTACTAATAGTGGGTGCAGGGTACTATTGGTTGGGGCAGGGTTCTGTGGAGGGGTGCAGGGTACAGGTACTATTGGTTGGGGCAGGGTTCTGTGGAGGGGTGCAGGGTACTAATAGTGGGTACAGGTACTATTGGTTGGGGCAGGGTTCTGTGGAGGGGTGCAAGGTACTAATACTGGGTGCAGGGTACTATTGGTTGGGGCAGGGTTCTGTGGAGGGGTGCAGGGTACTATTGGTTGGGCAGGGTTCTGTGGAGGGGTGCAGGGTACTATAGTGGGTGAGGGTGCAGGGTACTATTGGTTGGGGCAGGGTTCTGTGGAGGGGTGCAGGGTTCTGTGGAGGGGTGCAGGGTACTATTGGTTGGGGCAGGGTTCTGTGGAGGGGTGCAGGGTACTATTGGTTGGGGCAGGGTTCTGTGGAGGGGTTGCAGGGTACTAATAGTGGGTGCCGGGTACTATTGGTTGGGGCAGGGTTCTGGAGAGTTGAGGGTGGTGGCTGGGTTGCAGGGTACTATTGGTTGGGGCAGGGTTCTGTGGAGGGGTGCAGGGTACTAATACTGGGTGCAGGGGTACTATTGGTTGGGGCAGGGTTCTGTGGAGGGGTGCAGGGTACTATTGGTTGGGGCAGGGTTCTGTGGAGGGGTGCAGGGTACAGGTACTATTGGTTGGGGCAGGGTTCTGTGGAGGGGTGCAGGGCACTAATACTGGGTGCAGGGTACTATTGGTTGGGGCAGGGTTCTGTGGAGGGGTGCAGGGTACTATTGGTTGGGGCAGGGTTCTGTGGAGGGGTGCAGGGTACTAATACTGGGTGCAGGGTACTATTGGTTGGGGCAGGGTTCTGGAGAGTAGAGGGGTGGTGGCTGGGTGCAGGGTAGGTGTACAGGAAGGAGAGAGCTCCCACACAGGGTACAATGGAGGAGCATAGGGCAGTGTTTAGAGGGATACTGGACCTGGATCAGAGCTAGGGGGGAGGGGGGAGAGCATCTGGCGGTGGACGAACACCTAGGAGGAGGGACCTGAGGACTGAGAAGCACGGGGGAGGGACTCGGAGACACAGGCAGCGCTCCGCCCCCCAGTTCTGTCATAAGAGATCAGCAGTGGCAGGTCACAGTCACAGCCTTATTAGTGACACTGCACGCAATCCCCAACCTACCTACACTAACATCCATTATTCTAACCTACTGCCTGCCCGCTCCTCCAACCAATCATCACCAGCGACAGTCTTACCTTCCTATCAGCAGAGCAGAGCACGAGGGGGGGAGGAGCCGATGTTAAAAGACTCCTCCAATCCTGCCGACTGTGAATCTCTCCCGCCCCCTTGCTCTGCTGATAGGATGAAATCGTTGGTGGGGCGGGGGGAGAGGGGAGAACCAGGAAGAGAGGAGACAGACATGGCCACTTAGAATGACGAACGGCTGCGTCGGCTGGCCGGGGTCTTTCCATTCCGGGAGAATGTACCCGGGACACGGGACAGCGCTCCCCAATAAGGGACTGAATGAATGAATGAATGAATGACTTGTATAGCGCAACGCATGCGAACTGAATCGCCTCTGGGCGCTTTATCCAGCCAGTGTCTGCTTGGCTGGTGCGGTCATTTTACCCCGTAGGATCTTGACACGCTATGGACACACAGTCATACACACATATATACTGGGTCAATTTTTTTTGGACGATCCAATTTACCTACCAGCATGTCTTTGGAGTGTGGGAGGAAACCGGAGTCCCCGGAGGAAACCCACGCAGACACAGGGAGAACATGCAAACTCCAGGCAGATGGTGTCATGGTCGGGATTCGAACCAGCGACCCTTTTGCTGCTAGGCGAAAGTGCTACTCACTGGACCACTGTGCTGCCCTGTCCGGGCAATCCGAGACACGTGGTCTGGCGGCCAGAATGTCCCCATAGACCTCTATGTAGGATTCTCTGTATGAACTACAAGTCCCAGCATGTCCCAATAGACCACTATGGAGGATTATGTGTATGAACTACAAGTCCCAGCATGTCCCCATAAACCACTATGGAGGATTATGTGTATGAACTAAAAGTCCCAGCATGTCCCCATAGACCACTATGGAGGATTCTCTGTATGAACTACAAGTCCCAGCATGTCCCAATAGACCTCTATGGAGGATTCTCTGTATGAACTACAAGTCCCGCCATGTGTCCCATAGACCACTATGGAGGATTCTCTGTATGAACTAAAAGTCCCAGCATGTCCCCATAGACCTCTATGGAGGATTCTCTGTATGAACTACAAGTCCCAGCATGTCCCCATAGACCTCTATGGAGGATTCTCTGTATGAACTACAAGTCCCAGCATGTCCCCATAGACCACTATGGAGGATTCTCTGTATGAACTACAAGTCCCAGCATGTCCCCATAGACCACTATGGAGGATTCTCTGTATGAACTACAAGTCCCAGCATGTCCCCATTTTGAAAAAAAAAAAAATTATTTTCTGGTTCAACAGCAATTAAGAGCCCTTTCACACTGGTGCGTTTTTGCGGTAAAAATAGCACTATTAAAACGCTCCCTCTCTAAAAAACGTAGCGTTTAAATCGCGGTAAAACACTGCAATTTTACAGCGATTTTTAATTCATTTCAATGGATAAGGACATGGGGAGCGTTTTTATGAGCGTTTTAAAGGTCCCTTTCACACTGGGCGTTTTTTTCACACGCTACAGCGCTAAAAAATAGCGTTGCTATACCGCGTCAAAAAACCTGCCCTGCAGGCCTGAATGTGAAACCCCGAAGGCTTCTCACACTGAAGCGGTGCGCTAGCAGGACCCGCTCCAAAAGTCCTGCTAGCCGCATCTTTACAGCGATATAGGAGAGGCGTGTTCACCGCTCCTATAGCGCTCCTTCACATGGAAATCAATGAAACCGCGGTCTACAGAGCGCATTGTGGGCGGTATTAACCCTTTTCAGCCGCTAGCGGGGTTAAAACCGCACGCTAGCGGCCGAATACCGCGGGTAAATACGACGGGTATAGCAGCGCTGAAAATCGTTGCTGCTATACCGCCACCGCGGCTACGCCGCCAATGTGAAAGCAGCCTAATAGCGCTATTTTACCGCGAAAACGCGGCAAAAACGCACCAGTGTGAAAGGGCTCTAAGACACAAGGCAGCGTTGCTGGATATTTTTTTTAGGCAAAAGGGGTGTGTGTGTACCTATTGTGTACTGTTAGTGTATACTGGGAGCTGCAGATCCACTAGTACTGTCTGCGCTCATGATGTACTTATACCGCGCAACTCCATCTCTCGTAGACAGACTGAGTTGCGCTCTCTGTTTTTCTGGGAGTGTGGGGGGGAACCGAGAGTACCCGAGGAAACCCACGCGATCACAGGGAGAACATGCAAACTCCAGCAGTGGTAGGTTCTGCGGACTGTGTCGCCCCGGATTCATAGAGGCTGCACCTTGTATATATAGTCGGAAAAATCTCTACCTTCCAACTTATGGAGAGAACATTTTTGCACTTTTTTTTTTTCCTGTCACTACAGGCGATATTTACTATACCGTTACTAGTTTTACCTTCCCCCATCCCATCATCATCTTTTTTTTTTATTATTTATTTACTTAGAAAAAGAAAAATTGAAGCAATGGGAGTGTTTCCTGGAATATGCAAATTTACAAAAAACAAGCAACAGGATTGGTTAAGACAAACTCCTCCCCCTACAGACTCCTCCCACCACATGTTAATACTATAGATAATATGCAGCTGTGTGTGAGCAGAATGTCATTTGGGCACTTCGCTACCCCCCCAGTGTTCTCTGCCCCCCCTCCCCCCCAGTGTTATCTGCCACCCCCCAGGGCTCGCAGCTACAACTACAAGTCCCAGCATGTCCCCATAGACCTCTATGGAGGATTCTCTGTGCATGAACTACAAGTAGACATGTGCAATTCGTTTAGTTTCTAATTTTTTTTTTTTACGGAAATTCGTTAATTCCGAATTTTCGTATTAACAAATTTTGTTTTATTTCCGAATTTTTGGACTTCTGAAAATTTTGAATTTGCACATTTTTGGACTTCCGAAATTTCGAATTTCAGAATTTTTTCCATTCCGAATTTTTAATTTCCGATTTTTCGTATTATGATTTTCAGAAATTCGGAAATACGATTTTTTTTTTAATTTTCGATTTTTTTAAATTTTCAAATTTTCAAAATTCCGAATTAAACAATTTTTCATTTTAGAATTTTTTATTTTTAGAATTTTCGAATTTTGAAATATTCGATTTTTTTTTCAATTTTAGAATTTCAGAAATTTTCTTTTTCAAATTTTCAAAGTTTGGAATTTTTCAATTTTCGAAATTTCGAATTTTTCATATTTTTCATATTTCATATTAATATGCAGCTGTGTGTGAGCAGAATGTCATTTGGGCACTCCGCTACCCCGCAGTGTTCTCTGCCCCCTCCCCCCCCAGTGTTATCTGCCACCCCCCAGGGCTCGCAGCTACAACTACAAGTCCCAGCATGTCCCCATAGACCACTATGGAGGATTCTCTGTATGAACTACAAGTCCCAACATGTCCCCATAGACCTCTATGGAGGATTCTCTGTATGAACTACAAGTCCCAGCATGTCCCCATAGACCTCTATGGAGGATTATGTGTATGAACTACAAGTCCCAGCATGTCCCCATAGACCTCTATGGAGGATTCTGTGTATGAACTACAAGTCCCAGCATGTCCCCATAGACCTCTATGGAGGATTCTCTGTGTATGAACTACAACTAACTACTAGTTAGTGAATCAGCTTCTCTTTTGTGCCGGGTACAAATAAACGTTTCCGTGGATTTTCGTCTGAAGGAAGATCAGTTGGCCAGACTTTTGAACCCAAAAATGGTTTTCTGATGGAGCTTACAAACGAACGGATTTTTTTTTTGAAAACGAACGGAAAACGTTTGTTTTTTTATGTTTGTTGGCAAAACAGTCTGACCAAGTGTACGGGGCTTAACAATAGTTAATATGGATGAGCCGCGTGTTGAAAGTGAATCCCAGGACAGTCCACTGCACGAGGCCGTTTGGGTGATTTCTGTTATCATTATGATTTTAAAAAGAGCCAAAAAAAATAGGTGATAATAAATGGCTTCATGTGATCGCTTTTCTTGAATAAAATACTTTTTTTGGCAGGATCCGTCATATTTTCAATATAAATGCCAAAATTTCACAATTTCTGCAAGGGTATGCAAACTTTGGAGCACAACTGTATACTTACCTAATCCTCAAACCTCCCTGTACAAGACTGGTCCCTGTGGCTCCTGACCCCCCCGCTCTTATGTGGTGTGGACTGTCCCGGAAATCATCACACCCATAGCCCCCCTGCGGCCTTGTGTAGTGGACTGTCCCAGACATCATCACACCCATAGCCCCCCCTAGGGCCTTGTGCAGTGGACTGTCCTGGAAATCATCACGCCCATAGCCCCCCCTAGGGCCTTGTGCAATGGACTGTCCTGGAAATCATCACGCCCATAGCCCCCCCTAGGGCCTTGTGTAGTGGACTGTCCCGGACATCATCACGCCCATAGCCCCCCCTAGGGCCTTGTGTAGTGGACTGTCCCGGACATCATCACACCCATAGCCCCCCCTAGGGCCTTGTGCAGTGGACTGTCCTGGAAATCATCACGCCCATAGCCCCCCCTGCGGCCTTGTGCAGTGGACTGTCCTGGAAATCACCACGCCCATAGCCCCCCCTAGGGCCTTGTGCAATTGACTGTCCCGGAAATCATCACACCCATAGCCCCCCCTAGGGCCTTGTGCAGTGGACTGTCCCAGACATCATCACGCCCATGGCCCCCCTGCGGCCTTGTGTAGTGGACTGTCCCGGACATCATCACGCCCATGGCCCCCCTGCGGCCTTGTGCATTGGACTGTCCCGGACATCACACCCATGGCCCCCCTGCGGCCTTGTGCAGTGGACTGTCCCGGATATCATCACGCCCATGGCCCCCCTAGGGCCTTGTGTAGTGGACTGTCCCGGACATTATCACGCCCATGGCCCCCCTGCGGCCTTGTGCATTGGACTGTCCCGGACATCACACCCATGGCCCCCCTGCGGCCTTGTGCAGTGGACTGTCCCGGATATCATCACGCCCATGGCCCCCCTAGGGCGCCTTGTGTAGTGGACTGTCCGGACATTTTCACGCCCATGGGCCCCCCTGCGGCCTTGTGCATGGGACTGTCCCGGACATCACACCAAGGCCCCCCCCCTGCGGCCTTGTGCAGTGGACTGTCCCGGATATCATCACGCCCATGGCCCCCCTAGGGCCTTGTGTAGTGGACTGTCCCGGACATTATCACGCCCATGGCCCCCCTGCGGCCTTGTGCATTGGACTGTCCCGGACATCACACCCATGGCCCCCCTGCGGCCTTGTGCAGTGGACTGTCCCGGATATCATCACGCCCATGGCCCCCCTAGGGCCTTGTGTAGTGGACTGTCCCGGACATTATCACGCCCATGGCCCCCCTGCGGCCTTGTGCATTGGACTGTCCCGGACATCATCACGCCCATGGCCCCCCCTAGGGCCTTGTGCAGTGGACTGTCCCAGACATCATCACGCCGATAGCCCCCCCCTAGGGCCTTGTGCAGTGGACTGTCCTGTAAATCATCACACCCATAGCCCACCTGCGGCCTTGTGCAGTGGACTGTCCCGGAAATCATCACACCCATAGCCCCCCCAGGGCCTTGTGCAGTGGACTGTCCCAGACATCATCATGCCGATAGCCCCCCCTAGGGCCTTGTGCAATGGACTGTCCTGTAAATCATCACACCCATAGCCCCCCTGCGGCCTTGTGCAGTGGACTGTCCCAGACATCATCACACCCATAGCCCCCCTGCGGCCTTGTGCAGTAGACTGTCCCAGACATCATCACACCCATAGCCCCCCCTAGGGCCTTGTGTAGTGGACTGTCCCAGACATCATCACACCCATAGCCCCCCCTAGGGCCTTGTGCAGTGGACTGTCCCAGACAGCATCACGCCGATAGCCCCCCCTAGGGCCTTGTGTAGTGGACTGTCCCAGACATCATCACACCCATAGCCCCCCCTAGGGCCTTGTGCAGTGGACTGTCCTGTAAATCATCACACCCATAGCCCCCCTGCGGCCTTGTGCAGTGGACTGTCCCAGACATCATCACGCCGATAGCCCCCCCTAGGGCCTTGTGTAGTGGACTGTCCCAGACATCATCACACCCATAGCCCCCCCTAGGGCCTTGTGCAGTGGACTGTCCTGTAAATCATCACACCCATAGCCCCCCCTAGGGCCTTGTGCAGTGGACTGTCCTGTAAATCATCACACCCATAGCCCCCCCTAGGGCCTTGTGCAGTGGACTGTCCTGTAAATCATCACACCCATAGCCCCCCCTGCGGCCTTGTGCAGTGGACTGTCCCAGACATCATCACGCCGATAGCCCCACCTAGGGCCTTGTGCAATGGACTGTCCTGTAAATCATCACACCCATAGCACCCCCCTAGGGCCTTGTGCAGTGGACTGTCCCGGACATCATCACACCCATAGCCCCCCCTAGGGCCTTGTGCAGTGGACTGTCCCAGACATCATCACACCCATAGCCCCCCTGTGGCCTTGTGTAGTGGACTGTCCCGGACATCATCACACCCATAGCCCCCCTGCGGCCTTGTGCAGTGGACTGTCCTGGAAATCATCACACCCATAGCCCCCCTGCGGCCTTGTGCAGTGGACTGTCCCAGACAGCATCACGCCGATAGCCCCCCCCTAGGGCCTTGTGTAGTGGACTGTCCCAGACATCATCACACCCATAGCCCCCCCTAGGGCCTTGTGCAGTGGACTGTCCTGTAAATCATCACACCCATAGCCCCCCCTAGGGCCTTGTGCAGTGGACTGTCCTGTAAATCATCACACCCATAGCCCCCCCTAGGGCCTTGTGCAGTGGACTGTTCCGGACATCATCACACTCATAGCCCCCCTGTGGCCTTGTGTAGTGGACTGTCCCAGACATCATCAAGTCTCATTCATATCTAGTGTGTGTGTCCCCGCCTGCGTTCGGGGACACACACCGGCACTGCGGTCATATTGGAACCAGCGGCTGCACAAACCATCTGTGTTGGTGGCGATCCGTGGCAGTCGCTGCGTTCCGACAGACACGAATGAGACCGCCTGCAATGTGGACGTTTGGAATACTTGGGCAGGTCTGCCCATGACAGCCATTGTTACCTTTCGGAGCTCCTGGGCTTCTGACTCCGACACTTCCTGATCCTGGATGACGGCCCCTGCCTGTTCTCCTGCAGTGGGCCCCGATCTCACGATCGTATCCAGCAGCCAGGAATCTGAAAGAGAGGAATATAGAACGGTGACTTGTCGCCATCTGGTGTACAAGATGAATAATGCACCACAGTTTACCATACGTAAAAGTGTCCCGTTTATTTCCTTCCCCCTCCAATATTAAAGTGATTGTAAAGGTTTTTTTTTTGTTCTTTTAACCACTTAAGCCCCGGACCAATATGCAGGTAAAGGACCTTGCCCCTTTTTGCGATTCGCCACTGCGTCGCTTTAACTGACAATTGCGCGGTCGTGCGACGTGGCTCCCAAACAAAATCTGCGTCCTTTTTTCCCCACAAATAGAGCTTTCTTTTGGTGGTATTTGATCACCTCTGCGGTTTTTATTTTTTGCGCTATAAACAAAAATAGAGCGACAATTTAAAAAAAAATATATATTTTTTACTTTTTGCCGTAATAAATATCCCCAAAAAATAGATAAAAAAACTTTTTTTCCATCAGCTTAGGCCGATACGTATTCTTCTACATATTTTTGGTAAAAAAAAAAAAAAAAAATCACAATAAGCGTTTATCGATTGGTTCGCGCAAAATCTATAGCGTTTACAAAATAGGGGAAAGTTTTATTGCATTTTTTTTTTTTTACTACTAATGGCGGCGATTAGCCTTTTTTTTCATGACTGCGACATTATGGCGGACACTTTTGACACATTTTTGGGACCATTGTCATTTTCACAGCGAAAAGTGCTATAAAAATGCACGGATTACTGTGAAAATGACAATTGCAGTTTAGGAGTTAACCACCCAGGGGGCGCTGAAGGGGTTGTGTGTGTGACCTCATGTGTGTTTCTAAATGTAGGGGGGCGGGGCTGGAAGTGTGACGTCAGTGATCGTCTTTTCCTATATCAGGGAACACACGATCAGTGACACTGCCACTGTGAAGAACGGGGAAGGTTTGTTTACACTCACCACTCGCCTGTGCTTCAGCTCCGGGGACCGATCGCGGGACACCGGCGGCAGTCGGGTCCGCGGAGCTTCGGACCGGGTTGCGTGCGCGCGGGCGACCCACGGCTGGGGTCTTAAAGGCGACGTACCTGTAAGTGCCTGTGCCCAGCCGTGCCCTTCTGCTGACGTATATGTGCAGGAGGCGGTCCTTAAGTGGTTAAATAACAAAGATGTTACACTTATCTGCTATGTGCAAAGGTTCTTTTTTTTGGGGGGTCCCCCATGGTGCTCTAGGCCCCTCCTCTTTATTGGGTGCCCCCACGAAGTCTATTGACACAGACAGCAGGATGCCCCCCCACCCCACGTCACTGAATTTGATTGTCAGCAGCGGGAGCCAATGAGGACCCGAGTAAGTGGGCTCATGCTTGTTGCTGGAACGATCGGGTTCAGGTAAGTAAAAGGGGGGAAAGGTGGATATTTATTATAGCAAAAAGTAAAAGATATAGATTTTTTTTTCAAAATTGTCGCTATATTTTTGTTTATAGCGCAAAAAATTAAAACCGCAGAGATGATCAAATACCACCAAAAGGAATCTCCATTTGTGGGGAAAAAAGGACGCCAATTTTGTGTGGGAGCTACGTCGCACGACCGCGCAATTGTCTGTCAAAGTGACGCAGTGCCAATTTGCAAAAAGGGGCCCGATCCTTAACCTGCATAATGGTCTGGGTCTTAAGTGGTTAAAGAATGAAAGTAAAACCTTGGATTGCGAGCATAATTTGTTCCAGAAACATGCTTGTAATC
This sequence comes from Rana kukunoris, assembly GCA_029574335.1. Lineage (NCBI taxonomy): Eukaryota > Metazoa > Chordata > Amphibia > Anura > Ranidae > Rana > Rana kukunoris. Next base: position 20,131,723 of record CM056053.1, read on the forward strand.
CAAAGCACTTGTATATCAAAGCGAAATTCCCCATAAGAAATAATGAAAACTCAAATGATTCGTTCCACAATCATTTATTTATAGGTCTTTCAGTTTATAGTAGGGTTGTCCCGATATCGATACCAGTATCGGTATCGGGACCGAGACTGAGCATTTGCGGGAGTACTTGTACTCCCGCAAATGCCCCCGATGCTTCTGCCGATACTAAGAACCCCCCCACCCCAGCCTCCCCCTCAACGTCGCCGCCATAACGCCGCTGCCGCATAGTTAATACGCGCGGGGAACATTACAGTTTTCATTTGAATAGCTGTAGTGTTCCCTGCCGCACCGCGTATAGACACTCCCCCTTGCTCGGGATTGGGCGAGTGATCTGTCCAATCCCGAGCAAGGGGGAGTGTCTTTACGCGGCGCGGCAGGGAACACTACAGCTATTCAAATGAAAACTGTAATTTTCCCCACGCGTATTAACTATGCGGCGGCGGCGTTGCGGTATAGGGAGACATGGCTGCATTTATGGGGGGACATGGCTGCATATGTGGGGAGACATGGCTGCATCTGTGGGGGACATGGCTGCATCTGTGGGGGACATGGCTGCATCTATGGGGGGACATGGCTGCATCTATGGGGGGACATGGCTGCATCTATGGGGGGACATGGCTGCATCTATGGGGGGACATGGCTGCATATGTGGGGAGACATGGCTGCATATGTGGGGGACATGGCTGCATCTATGGGGGGACATGGCTGCATCTATGGGGGGGACATGGCTGCATCTATGGGGGGGGACAATGGCTGCATCTATGGGGGGACATGGCTGCATCTGTGGGGGGGACATGGCTGTATCTATGGGGGGACATGGCTGCATATGTGGGGGGACATGGCTGCATATGTGGGGGGACATGGCTGCATCTATGGGGGGACATGGCTGCATCTGTGGGGGGACATGGCTGCATATGTGGGGGGACAGGGGACATGCATATGTGGGGGGACATGGCTGCATATGTGGGGGGACATGGCTGCATCTATGGGGGGAATGGCTGCATCTGCGGGGGGACATGGCTGCATCTGCGGGGGGGACATGGCTGCATCTATGGGGGGACATGGCTGCATCTGTGGGGGGACATGGCTGCATATGTGGGGGGGACATGGCTGCATATGTGGGGGGACATGGCTGCATATGTGGGGGGACATGGCTGCATATGTGGGGGGACATGGCTGCATTTGTGGGGGGACATGGCTGCATTTGTGGGGGGACATGGCTGCATATGTGGGGGGACATGGCTGCATATGTGGGGGGACATGGCTGCATATGTGGGGGGACATGGCTGCATATGTGGGGGGGGACATGGCTGCATTTGTGGGGGGACATGGCTGCATTTGTGGGGGGACATGGCTGCATATGTGGGGGGACATGGCTGCATATGTGGGGGGACATGGCTGCATATGTGGGGGGACATGGCTGCATATGTGGGGGGACATGGCTGCATTTGTGGGGGGACATGGCTGCATTTGGGGACACATTTAAAAAAAAAGTATTGGTATTCGGTATCGGCGACTACTTGAATAAAAGTATCGGTACTTGTACTCGGTCCTAAAAAAGTGGTATCGGGACAACCCTAATTTATAGTCCATATAAAAAGATTCTAGCGATGTGATTGGTTGTGTGACCATAACATGTCCTTATGGAAGCCTCCCCAGGGGGGGTAGAAGAAACATCCAGCAGGAGCTCCAGAGTATAAAAGAGAAGAGAGGCGCACGGTCTATGTGGATCGCTTTTCCCCGGATCCCTGCATACTAAGATGGGCCTCTTTTAATCTTCAACCATGTGAGTTGCTAAATGTTGTCCCTCCATTAAATGTAACCATATTGCTACACTTAGAGGCGCCCCTCTTCTCTGTTATACCCAGTTGTGACATGACACTACTCTTATATCAAGACATCGCTTGTTAACCAAGTCAAAGTTTATTTAAACAATGTTGCTGGTCTTGCAAAACGCTCTCAGACCAAGTTACCCTCAAGTGCACAGAGCCTTGGATGACCTGGGGGGGGGACAGTGCACAGAGCCTTGGATGACCTGGGGGGTGGGGACAGTGCACAGAGCCTTGGATGACCTGGAGGGGGGGGGGGGGGGGGGGACAGTGCACAGAGCCTTGGCTGACCTGGAGGGGGGGGACAGTGCACAGAGCCTTGGATGACCTGAAGGGAGGGGGTGGGGAAGTGCACAGAGCCTTGGATGACCGGGGGGGGGGAGAGTGGGGAGAGAGTGCACAGAGCCTTGGGTGACCTGGAGGGGGGGGGACAGTGGCAGTGCACAGAGCCTTGGATGGACCTGGAGGGGGGGACAGTGCACAGAGCCTTGGATGACCTGGAGGGAGGGGGGACAGTGCACAGAGCCTTGGATGACCAGGGGGGGGGGGGACAGTGCACAGAGCCTTGGATGACCTGGAGGGAGGGGGGACAGTGCACAGAGCCTTGGATGACCTGGAGGGAGGGGGGACAGTGCACAGAGCCTTGGATGACCTGGGGGGGGGGGTGGGGACAGTGCACAGAGCCTTGGATGACCTGGAGGGAGGGGGTGGGTGGGGACAGTGCACAGAGCCTTGGATGACCTGGGGAGGGGGGTGGGGACAGTGCACAGAGCCTTGGATGACCTGGAGGGAGGGGGTGGGGACAGTGCACAGAGCCTTGGATGACCTGGAGGGAGAGGGTGGGGACAGTGCACAGAGCCTTGGATGACCTGGAGGGAGGGGGTGGGGACAGTGCACAGAAACTTGGATGACCTGGGGGGGGGGGGGCACTGTAACAGTTCTGTTACACAACATGTCATCTATAGAGCTGGAGAGCTGAAGTTCAAACTACACACACAGCTGAGTGAGTAAAAAAAAATAACCATCAACCGCCCTCTGTGGTCTGGAGCTCAAAGCAAGGATTCACCTCATGGGGTGAGGATGGTCATGGGAAGAGTGAGGGATCCGCCCAGAACTACACGGGAGGAGGAGCTTGTGAATGATCTCAAGGCAGTTGGGACACCAAACACACCATTGGTAACACAATACACCACCATGGATTGAAATCCTGCAGCCCCCGCAAGGTCCCCTCCTCAGGAAAACACATGTACAGCCCCGTCGGAAACTGGCCAATGAACATCTTAATCAGTGGTCTCCAAACTGTGGCCTGAGGGCCGGATGCGGCCCATTCTTGCCTTTATCTGGTCCTTGGAGCACTATTCCTCCTACTGACACCAATGATGGGGCACTATTCCTCCTACTGACATTATAAATGGGGCACTATTCCCCCCACTGACACCAATGATGGGACACTCCTCCTCTCACTGACACAGATGATAAGACATTCCTTCTATTGACACCAATGATGGGGCACTATTCCTCTGACACCAATGATGGGGCACTATTCCTCCTACTGACACCAATGATGGGACACTATTCCTCCCACTGACACCAATGATGGGGCACTATTCCTTCCACTGACACCAATGATGGGACACTCCTCCTTCCACTGACACCAATGATGGGACACTCCTCCTTCCACTGACACCAATGATGGGACACTATTCCTCCCACTGATACCAATGATGGGGCACTATTCCTCCCATTGACACCAATGATGGGACACTATTCCCCCACTGATACAAATGATGGGGCACTATTCCTCATACTGACACCAATGATGGGACACTATTCCTCCCACTGACACCAATGATGGGACACTATTCCTCCCACTAACACCAATGATGGGACACTATTCCTCCCACTGACACCAATGATGGGACACTATTCCTCCCACTGATACCAATGATGGGGCACTATTCCTCCACTGATACCAATGATGGGACACTATTCCTCCCACTGATACCAATGATGGGGCACTATTCCTCCACTGATACCAATGATGGGGCACCATTCCTCCCACTGACACCAATGATGGGACACTATTCCTCCCACTGACACCAATGATGGGACACTATTCCTCCCACTGACACCAATGATGGGACACTATTCCTCCACTGATACCAATGATGGGGCACTATTCCTCCCACTGATACCAATGATGGGACACTATTCCTCCCACTGACACCAATGATGGGACACTATTCCTCCCACTGACACCAATGATGGGACACTATTCCTCCACTGACACCAATGATGGGACACTATTCCTCCCACTGACACCAATGATGGGGCACTATTCCTCCCACTGACACCAATGATGGGGCACTATTCCTCCACTGATACCAATGATGGGGCACTATTCCTCCCACTGATACCAATGATGGGACACTATTCCTCCCACTGACACCAATGATGGGACACTATTCCTCCCACTGACACCAATGATGGGACACTATTCCTCCCACTGACACCACCAATGATGGGACACTATTCCTCCCACTGACACCAATGATGGGACACTATTCCTCCACTGACACCAATAATGGGACACTATTCCTCCCACTGATACCAATGATTGGGACACTATTCCTCCACTGATACCAATGATGGGACACTATTCCTCCCACTGACACCAATGATGGGACACTATTCCTCCCACTGATACCAATGATTGGGACACTATTCCTCCACTGATACCAATGATGGGACACTATTCCTCCACTGATACCAATGATGGGACACTATTCCTCCACGGATACCAATGATGGGACACTATTCCTCCCACTGATACCAATGATGGGACACTATTCCTCCCACGGACACCAATGATGGGACACTATTCCTCCCACTGACACCAATGATGGGACACTATTCCTCCCACGGACACCAATGATGGGACACTATTCCTCCCACTAACACCAATGATGGGACACTATTCCTCCCACTGACACCAATGATGGGACACTATTCCTCCCACTGATACAAATGATGGGGCACTATTCCTCATACTGACACCAATGATGGGACACTATTCTCCCACTGACTGACACAATGATGGGACACTATTCCTCCCACTAACACCAATGATGGGACACTATTCCTCCCACTGACACCAATGATGGGACACTATTCCTCCCACTGATACCAATGATGGGGGCACTATTCCTCCACTGATACCAATGATGGGACACTATTCCTCCCACTGATACCAATGATGGGGCACTATTCCTCCACTGATACCAATGATGGGGCACCATTCCTCCCACTGACACCAATGATGGGACACTATTCCTCCCACTGACACCAATGATGGGACACTATTCCTCCCACTGACACCAATGATGGGACACTATTCCTCCACTGATACCAATGATGGGGCACTATTCCTCCCACTGATACCAATGATGGGACACTATTCCTCCCACTGACACCAATGATGGGACACTATTCCTCCCACTGACACCAATGATGGGACACTATTCCTCCACTGACACCAATGATGGGACACTATTCCTCCCACTGACACCAATGATGGGGCACTATTCCTCCCACTGACACCAATGATGGGGCACTATTCCTCCACTGATACCAATGATGGGCACTATTCCTCCCACTGATACCAATGATGGGACACTATTCCTCCCACTGACACCAATGATGGGACACTATTCCTCCCACTGACACCAATGATGGGACACTATTCCTCCCACTGACACCACCAATGATGGGACACTATTCCTCCCACTGACACCAATGATGGGACACTATTCCTCCACTGACACCGATGATGGGACACTATTCCTCCCACTGACACCAATGATGGGACACTATTCCTCCCACTGATACCAATGATTGGGACACTATTCCTCCACTGATACCAATGATGGGACACTATTCCTCCACTGATACCAATGATGGGACACTATTCCTCCACGGATACCAATGATGGGACACTATTCCTCCCACTGATACCAATGATGGGACACTATTCCTCCCACGGACACCAATGATGGGACACTATTCCTCCCACTGATACCAATGATTGGGACACTATTCCTCCACTGATACCAATGATGGGACACTATTCCTCCACTGATACCAATGATGGGACACTATTCCTCCACGGATACCAATGAGGACACTATTTCCTCCACTGATACCAATGATGGGACACTATTCCTCCCACGGACACCAATGATGGGACACTATTCCTCCACTGACACCAATGATTGGGACACTCTATTCCCCCACGGACACCAATGATGGGACACTATTCCTCCCACGGACACCAATGATGGGACACTATTCCTCCCACTGATACCAATGATTGGGACTCTATTCCTCCCACTGACACCAATGCTGGGGTATTGTCATCGACACAAGGACATTTTCTACTCCCACTGGCCACAGTCTGACCCCTCAAGTCTGAAGGATAGTAAGTTGGCCCTTAGTTTAGAAAGTTTGGAGACCCCCGATCTAAATGATTCAGAGAAGGAAGGAGGAAGGGAGGGAAGTTTTGTGACCAGACGAGACCAAAATTGAGCTCTTTGCTATTAACTCGACTCGCTGTGTTTGGAGGAAGAAAAATGGTGACTATGAACCCCAAGAACACCGACCCTACTGTGAAGCATGGAGGGGGAAACTTGATGCTTTGGGGCTGTTTCTCTGCTAAAGGTACAAGCGGACATTGAGGGGCCAATGGGCGGGGCCATTTATTGTAAAATCTGGGATGAGAACCTTCTTCCCTCAGACAGAACACTGACGCATGACAATGACCCAAACACAAGGCCAAGGCGGCCAAGAAGGGGTTCCAGAAGAAGCTCATTAAGGTCATGGAGTGGCCTAGCCAGTCTCCAGACCTTAATCCTATAGAAAATGCATGGAGGAGCTAAAACTTCGAGCCAAGAAACCTTCAGGATTTAGAGAAGAGTGGAGACCAAAATCCCTCCTGAGATGTGTGGAGACCTGATCACCTCCCCCAACTACTAAGGAACCTCCCCCAACTACAAGAAACGTTTTGACCTCTGTGCTTCTCAACAAGGAACCTCCCCTACGATACTAAGGGACCTCCCCCAACTACTAAGGAACCTCCCCAACTACTAAGGAACCTCCCCCAACTACAAGAAACGTTTGACCTCTGTGCTTCCCAACAAGGAACCTCCCCCTGACTACTAAGGGACCTCCCCCAACTACTAAGAAACCTCCCCCAACTACTAAGGAACCTCCCCCAACTACTAAGGAACCTCCCCCAACTACTAAGGAACCTCCCCCAACTACTAAGGAACCTCCCCCAACTACTAAGGAACCTCCTCAACTACAAGAAAACGTCTGACCTCTGTGCGTCCCAACAAGGAACCTCCCCCGACTACTAAGGGACCTCACCCAACTACTAAGGAACCTCCCCCAACTACTAAGGAACCTCCCTCAACTACTAAGGAACCTCCCCCAACTACTAAGGAACTCCCCCAACTACAAGAAACGAGTCTGACCTCTGTGCTTCCCAAAAAGGAACCTCCCCCGACGACTAAGGGACCTCACCCAACTACTAAGGAACCTCCCCCAACTACTAAGGAACCTCCCCAAACTACTAAGGAACCTCCCCCAACTACTAAGGAACCTCCCCCAACTACAAGAAACGTCTGACCTCTGTGCTTCCCAACAAGGAACCTCCCCCGACTACTAAGGGACCTCCCTCAACTACTAAGGAACCTCCCTCAACTACTAAGGAACCTCCCCCAACTACTAAGGAACCTCCCCCAACTACTAAGGAACCTCCCTCAACTACTAAGGAACCTCCCCCAACTACTAAGGAACCTCCCCCAACTACAAGAAACGTCTGACCTCTGTGCTTCCCAACAAGGAACCTCCCCCGACTACTAAGGGACCTCACCCAACTACTAAGGAACCTCCCCTAACTACAAGAGACGTCTGACCTTTGTGCTTCCCAACAACAAGGAACCTCCACCGACTACTAAGGGCAGGGCTTGACAAAATCCGGGCGCCCGGTCGCAATTGCGACATGAAATTGTGACCTGGCGCCCGCCAGTAATTGAGCCCGCGGCTTTGCAGCCTTCACAGAAGGTGCGGGGGAGGTGGGGGCACACGGAGACACAGGATATTTCAGGATAACAGGTAATGGAGGCCGTGGCTTTGCGGCGTTCTGTGATCTGGCGCCATCTTGTGGTGGCCTTTTGGCATTACAAGTAAAACAGTTCTAATGTGTTTTTTCATTGTTTTCACTGCCATCTCCTTCCCTCTAATTAGAACCCCCCAAACATTATATATCATTTTTATTCCAACACCCTAGAGAATAAAATGGTGATTGTTGCAATACTTTGTGTCTCACCGTATTTGCGCAGCGCGGGTTTTACAAGCTCACTTTTTCGGGGGGAAAAAAAACACACTGTTTTTAATAAAAAAAATAAGAAAACAGTAAAGTTAGCCAATTTGTTTTAATAATGTAAAAGATAATGTTACGCCGTGTAAATTGATACTCAACATGTCACGCTTCAAAATTGCGCCTCGCCTCGCTCGGGAATGCCGACAAACTTTTACTCTCTTAAAAAATCTCCCAAGGGGCGGAGGGTTTAAAAAAATTCTACAGGTTGCATGTTTTGAGTTACATAGGAGGTCTAGTGCTAGAATTATTGCTCTCGCTCTATCGATCGCGCGGTGATACACTCACATGTGTGGTTTGAACACCGTTTTTATATACGGGGCTAGCTCACTCACGTTTGCGTTCGCTTCTGCGCGCGAGCTTGGCAGGAGCGTACGCGCGCGTTCTGGCTCCTAACTTTTTTAGCTGGCTCCTAGATTCCAAGCAAATTTGTCAAACCCTGTCTAAGGGGATCAAATACTTATTTTACTCACTGAACTGAAAACTTAAGCACTTCCATACAGGGCTTTCAGCGGTGTTGCACTTTGATGAACGACAATTGCGCGGTCGTGCTACACTGTACCCAAACTACATTTTATCATTTTGTTCCCACAAAATAGAGCTTTATTTTGGTGGTATTTGATCACCTCTGCGGTTTTTTTTATATTTTCTGCAAAAAAAAAAAATTTAGAAAAGGTTTTTTTTTTTTGTTTCTGTTATAAAACATTGTAAATAAGTATGTTTTCTCCTTTACTGATGGGCACTGATAAGGCGGCACTGATAGGCGGCACAGATGGGCACGGATAGGCGGCACTGATGGGTGGCAATGGATGGGCACGGATGGCGGCATGGATGGCACGGATAGGCGGCATGGATGGCACTGATAGGCGGCATGGATGGGCACTGATAGGCGGCATGGATGGGCACTGATAGTCGGCATGGATGGGCACTGATAGGCGGCATGGATGGGCACTGATAGGCGGCATGGATGGGCACTAATAGGCGGCCATGGATGGGCACTGATAGGCGGCATGGATGGGCACTAAATAGGCGGCATGGATGGGCACTAATAGGCGGCATGGATGGGCACTAATAGGCGGCATGGATGGGCACTAATAGGCGGCATGGATGGGCACTGATAGGCGGCATTGGTTGGGCATGTATGGTGGCATGGATAGGCACGGATAGGCGGCATGGATGGGCACGGATAGGCGGCATGGATGGGGCACGGATAGGCGGCATGGATGGGCACGGATAGGGCGGCATGGATGGACCCGGATAGGCGGCATGGATGGACCCGGATAGGCGGCATGGATGGACCCGGATAGGCGGAATGGATGGGCACGGATAGGCGGCGGCATGGATGGGCATAGATGGGCACTTTAATGTGTTGTACTAATGGATGCAATCAGTGCCCACCAAACAAGGCCTGCAATCAGTGATGCCCATTGTGGGCACTGATTGGCATCCTTTTTGTGTGTTTGTCATCCTGGTGGTGGTCCAGTGGGGGGGGGGGGGCTGCGCTGATAATCAATCAGCGCAAAACCACCCCCCCCGTCAGAGGAGCAGCCGATTGGCTCTCCTCTACTCGCGTCTGACAGACACGAGTGAGGAAAAGTTGATTACCGGCTTTTCTGTTTACGTCGTGATCAGCCATGATTGGGACGACGGCTGATCACGTGGTAAAGAGTGTCCGTCGGAAAAACACTTTACCTAGATCGGTGTTGCGGGGTGTCAGACTGGCGCCCTGCTCAACGCAACGATCGCCGGATGGGCGCCCCCGGGGGCGTGCGCGTTGCAGCGGCTCAATATCCTGAGGACGGGCGGGCGGCAAGTTGGTTAAGTTATAACATTTGTATTGTGTGTTTTTGGTTGATATTTTGTCTCCATCATATAAGATACACCGATGATAACAATGATTAGACCCTTCATTTCTATGGGGAAACTTACACAATCTGCAGGGGATCATAATAATAATATCCCCCTCCCCCCACTGTATAACGCGTTCTGCGACTTTTTACTTGTGTACACATCGTTTTCCCCACCCTTCAATTTTTAGGAGAATCCCGGGATGTTTATTGGCGGGCCGCTCGTCGGATCAAAGTT